>JAMPIV010004361.1:0-169121 GCA_024509875.1 Oreohelix idahoensis
TGTGCAAGCAAACTTTACAGTAATATAACACCGAATGTGGTCATTTTAATAGATTTAGAGAATTCCCACACCTTTACCATGGTCACTTACAAAAAGCACAAAATATATACAATACTTGCCTCAGTAATTTTTCTAACCAATAAACTAGAATAATATCACATACAAACTTTAGACACTTGTTTCAGGTTTTAACAATATCTAGATTCATCTTCTACTTGTTGACTAGTTACTGGATGTAACTATGTCCAGCTCTGTTGCTTTTCTATCGACCAGGCTAAGGCGGCACCCATGAATCAGCTAAATTTAATGTATCTAACATTCCTGCATTGCTCCCGTTATTTGACAACAAACTATGACTATTAAACAGCATCATCACTATTAACAGTGTTTCTAAATAAGCAAGACACAAATTATTCCCTTCAGAGGCTTACCGTACTTCTTTAGCAACAACAAAGAAAAACACAATCACGCAAAACATTCCTGCATTGCTCCAGTTATGTGACAACAAACTATGACTATTAAAGATTCATCATCACTATTAATGGTGTTTCTAAATAAGCAAGACAAGGGAATATTCCCTTCAGAGGCTTACCGTATTTCTTTAGCAAGAACGAAGAAAAACACAAACAAGCAAATCGTCACAAAATATAACATCAAAACATAAACACGTTGTTACCAGTAATTTTATGGAAGGGGACGTGATCTGGAAAATATTAGGTGAGCAGATTAGATTATGGGTTGTCATTGCTTGAAGACGTGATTGTCTTTAATGTTATGTTAAATTGTAATAGTAGAAGTAAGGTTACACAGCGTGTGAACGCTAGTCAGTTCAATTGTGGAGGTTTGTTCACTCCGAACTGTTTTGAGATACGGGTGTTTAGCTATTTGTGGCTAGCCCGTGCAAGTAGTGAGACTGAACGGTGTTTTTGAACAGCCGGGTCTCGTAGCTGTTTTTGGGCGGCAGATGTGTATTCCCGTGGGCAGTGAGTTTTGGGCATCGATCTGGAGAGGTCGCCCGATAGTGTGTGTTTTCGATAGTAAGCCTGTACAGTGCTGAAGATAAGAGGCCATGATTTATGTAAGGCCATTATTTCCTGAGAGAGGATAATTGTGTTATGTGAAGACATGTTGGTAGGTGAGATTAGTGCAGACTGCTGGGTGAGCAGTATTGTGTGCATTTTGAGATGTTTGGATCCATTGACTTATATTGTGATATAATAGCGCTAAGATGAGTAAAGGCGAGATTATTGCAGACTGCCGGGGATGGAGTCTTGTGAGAAATTGCTGGTAGGACTCATTAGATTATGATAGCGCTTATGTGAGTGTAGCACGACGAGGATGTCCGTTTGCTATCTTTGAGAAGGATCCATTATTATTAATACAGCGCTGATGTGAGGAGTATCTGGAGGATACCATATTTATGCAGTAGCACGGCGATGATGTGAGCCGTTTGCTATCTGTGAGGAGGCCATATTTACGGATCCATTATTATATCTTATAGCGCAGGAGGAGTATCTGGAGGATACAATATTTATGCAGTAGCACGGCGATGATGTGGTCCGTTTGCTATCTGTGAGGAGGCCATATTTATGGATCCAGCATTATATCTTATAGCACAGGAGAGTATCTTGAGGATGCTATTTATGCAGTAGCACGGCGATGATGTGAGCCGTTTGCTATCTGTGAGGAGGCCATATTTAGAATATTATAGCGCTAATGTGAGGACAGGTGAATAGCGCTGAGTTGAGGAGTATCTTTAAAGAGGTCATGGATATTGTAGTATCTGCATGATTCTGAGATGTGAGAAGTACTTTATTATTGTATTGCTATAACTTGTAGTTGACTATAACTGTGTATTCTGTGTTAACGTGGCGTGTTGTGGTGTATTAAACATTCGTTAACAGTACACCTGCCGTTATAACCATCTATGACTTCTACGTGCGTACCTGTGTTGTGAGTGATTGTTCCAACACGCACGCACTCAATCAACCACAAAGAAATCAGTATATAACACACGTGCCATGTAACTATGCTCATATTGGGAGCTTAAACAGTAACAGACGTCACCTTATGGTTTTAAAACAAGGACTGAATTAAACGGGTGAATGTTTATTATTGACAAACTTCTTCTTCTTCTTGCGATCGCATCTTTGATGATTACACCGTCAGACGAGTTCTCATGATGAATTCGACTGTTGTTTGAAGTTCCTCTTTAACTCCATATTAGCTTTGAGTTTAGTGTTGAGTCTTAATCATATGGGACAGTGTATACGTCTTTTCTTAAACTGGTTTCATACAGAGGACAGTCCTGTAGAACATGCTCAGCAGTTTGTTCGTTTAATCCACATGTGCACAGTGGTGAAGCTGACAATCGTAGCTTGTGCATGTGTTTATTCAGTTTGTTATGCCCTGTCCTGAGTCGAAAAATAGTTATCTGTCCCTGCCGGTCGAGAGTGTGATAGTCGTCTTTGGGTTGGTTCTGTTCTCTTCTGATAGTCTGGATAGCTCTCTTTTTCTCAAAGTATGTGACTTCATTATCTTCTTGTTCACATTCTCCTCCCTTTTTGCAAGTTTATCTGCCTTTTCATTTCCGGGTACACCACCATGAGATGGTACCCACTGAAGTATGGTTCTCTTTTTGGCAGCTACCTTGTTTAGTTCATTTCTCAGATGCGGGAGTTTACCACCCTTGAGAGCTTGCAGGACAGACAGTGCATCTGTGAGGATGACTACCTGGTGGCAGTCAGAGTTGGTGTTTTAAATCATATTTGCAGCTTGCTCTAGAGCTTCAACCTCAGCTGTATAGTTGGAACAGAATTTACCAGTGGGAATGTGCCTAGTCTCATAGTGCTTGTCAGGATATGAGATAAAGATACCGGCACCTCCATTCCTAACAGCATTAGTTGCTGATCCATCTGTATAGGCATGTATCCATGATTGATCGGGATAGCTTTCTTGGATCATACTCAATGTAGCATTTCGTTTTTGCAGATCATTATACTCACATCCACTTGTGAGACCACTGACTGTTGTATTAATTTGGAGGGCACTGCTGGCCTGCTCCCATGGTACAGGGTATAGGGTGGGCTTCAGTGGTGTTGTCTTCATGGATAGGTCTTCTTGATGCTGTCTTATAAGTCTTTTCCCCCGATGCACAAAGCTGCTACGCTTTAGACGTCCCAATGCCAGATCATCTAGTCTTGCCTTCATTGGGTGCATTGGCATACTGTTGTACTTTTCCATCTGGATCATGGTTTTTGTGTCTCTTCTATGGGACAATGTCTGTAATCCAGCAACCTTCTGCATCTCTGTTATTGGTGTAGTTTTCATGGCTCCTGTAATGAGCCTGAGAGCTTGATTTTGCACCTTGTCCAAAGACTGCAGATGTGAGTTAGCAGCTGATGACCATGCTGCTGAGCTAAACTCTAAGTGTGGTCTTATTACTCCATTATAAAAATCTTCTTTAGATTTCGTTCATTTGCTCCCCAGTTGGTACCTGCTAATTTTCTGAGTATGCCTAGTCGTCTTCGGGCCTTTCCTTCTGCATTTTCAATATGCTTATTCCATGTAAGCCTTTGGTCAAATGTCACCCCAAGATAGGTGGGGTAGCTTTCTTCCTTGATCCCGGTTGTCCCTAGGTGTATGTTAGCTGATTTGTCCTTGGGGGGCGAGGGAGAACAGTGTTGTGGAGGTTTTGTCTGTGTTTATTGTGATAAGCCATTTCTCTGCCCATGACACTAGCATGTCTGCTGCCCGCTGCATTCTATAATTTGCTGTGGTGACATTTTCATCAGCGCACCAGAGTACTAGGTCATCTGCATATAAGGCAGCTTTAACTCCTGCAGGGAGATCTTTCACCAGGTCATTGATGTAAACAAGGAAGAGTGTTGGGGAAATTACTCCTCCTTGAGGTACCCCCTGATGGAGCAACACTTTTCTGCTCTGCAGACCGTCAAGAGTGACTCTAGTTCTCCTGTTATGCCAGTATGACTGGATCCATTTCATCATGTTGCCTTGGATTCCACTTCTCCTAAGTTTTGCAATGAGGCCATCTTTCCACACCTTGTCAAAGGCCTGCTTGAAGTCGACCCAGATCGTTAGGACCTTTGTCTTCTCCTGGAAGGCATCTTCTATTGCTTGAGACAAGTAAGTAACTTGGTCTTCTATACTGTAGCATTCTCTAAATCCAGCTTGTTCCGGCACCAGGATCTGCTCAGACTCTAAATACCATTTCAATCTGTGGTTGACTATTCGCTCCATAGTCTTCCCAAACACAGCTTGTGAGACTGATTGGGCCGGTAACTTGCAGCCTCGGTCTTACATTTCCCTTTCTTTAGTATGGGTATTGTGATGGCTTCTCTCCATACTTGGGGTACCGTTCCTTTCAACCAGCTGTGGTTGAATATCTCAAGCAGTTTTGTCTTTGCTGCTGAGCTCAGATTCACTAGCATTTCGTTGCTGATTTTGTCTGGGCCGGGTGACTTTTGAAACTTAAGCTTGGAAATAGCCTTCTGTAGTTCTCCTAGTGTGATGGGTTCCCTCATTGGGGCAGGAGTATCTGTCTGTCCCATGGTTGCCAGTATTTCTTTTCTTATCTCTCTCTGATGGTTTATGTTAATGGGTAAGTTGCTTTCTGAACTGTATCTTCTAGCAAACAAGTCTGCAGCTTGTTTTCCTCTGAAAAGTTTGCCACCTTCATCCAATGTGATAGTCTGCCTTGGTGAGGAATGCTCTTCATTTAGAGACTTGACTAATCTCCAAAGTTTCCTGCCGTCTTTCTCAAGGTTCAGCGATGCCGTTTTAGTTCTCCAGCTTTTCCGTTTTTCTTCTAGCTTTGTTCTCTGAAACTCTGCTACAGCCCTTTTCCATTTGTTGTGAGTTTCAAGTGAAGGCTGAGACTCTGCGTCCTTTCTAGCCTTGTCCATAGCTTCCTGACGCTCTTGGAGTGTGCTGGACCAGTATGGTATGTAGTTACGCCGGCATCCTTTGGGAATGGTTTCTTTTGCAGCTTGTAGTATGCATCTGTTGAAGTCTTTTACCACTTCATTAATGTCTCTGTTCTGTACCTTGAGGGTAGCCAGCAGCGTGTTCACCTGATGCCTGAATAAACCCCAGTTGGCTTTTTTGTAGTTCCATCTTGTAATGGCTGGGCCTGTACTGAGAGTTGCACTCTGGACAGTAAGAAAGATTGGGCGATGGTCGCTTCCCCTAGTTGGTCTCCTACTTCTCTACTAATAGATCCAGCTATATTCTGGTGTGGAGAAGGCAAGATCTGGTGTTGAGGCTGTGTGCCATCCTCTGGAGTAGAAGGTAGGAGTATCTGTGGCATTATTGACTAGGATTAGGGAGTGATCATCTTGCCAAGTTTCAACCTCTTCACCTCTGTGATCCAGATGGTTATAGCCCCAGCTCTGGGAGTGGCTATTACAGTCTCCAACTGCTATAAAGTTGGTGGCTGGTACCTGTATAGAGCTGAGACTCAGGGGTTTGTTGTTCGGACAGTAATAGTTCAGGAGTTCTATTTCCATCTTGTCTACCTTTATCTGCAGCAGCTGATATTCTGCTCCATCCATGAAGGTTTTCCTTTCGTGTGCAGGAATGTTATTCCTTACAAGAGTAAGTACTCCTCCTTTTCGTCTATCTTGTCTGTCGGATCTGAAGCATTGATATCCCCTTATTTTAAAGGTTTGATCTGCTTTCAAGTGAGTCTCTTGGATACAGCAAACACTGACTTGCTTCTCATACAAGATGTTTTCCAGCTCTGTCTTTTTGCTGTATCCAGCCTGCTTGCTGTTCACTCCCTCTGCATTCCAGTGCATCATGACAAGTGGCACTCTGGGTTTCTCTTTTTCTGTTTTGTTTTGGTCAGTAGTTCTCCTCCGCCGTCTGTTGACTCCACAAGACGGTCTAGAGGGTCCTCCAGTAGCTGAGGGTGGGCTCTGTCGAGGCTCAGAGCCCGGCACTGCACCTGCCTGGTGGAGCTCCACAGGGCGAGCACCAGAACGAGATTTATTTGACGGTGTACTCTCCATAGAAAAAAAAAAGCGCGTTGCATGATACTGTGGTTTCCGGTGCGCCTTCTGGCCCAGTATCTACGACTTTAGCACCTGTTCATCGGGAGAGTGGGCTCATCCCTAATCTGTTTATGTTCCCAGTAGTAGACTATTCGCAAGCAGCCTGGGGGTGTCACTGCTCTGCGCGGACCTTGTTTACCGAGGCGGCGTCCGAGCTCGTATGGTGAAAATATGGTTGCGTTATCTTCAAAAAATAGCCTGTCTTTCCCGTGGCTTTTCTGCCATCCTGCAACTTTGAGTTAGGGAGTTCTGAGCTCCAGTCTCTTTCCCAGGCATTTTATCCTGGCCTGGCACGCATACAGAGGACCCCCACTTCTGGTTCTAAGTTAGCAGTTGGGGATAGGTGGGGTAGCACACTGTGCATTCCCCGTCATCCAGGGGGCTCTCCAACTATGCAGAGCTTGCACAATGCTGTGCTCTGGTTCTGGGCTCTCCCAAGGAATCCTCACGTCCTGCACAGAGCCACTTCCCGATACCCACCACCTGCCAACCCTCCATTGTAGAAAGCTCCTGCATGCGGCCATCCAGTCAAGAGCCAGTATTAAGTCTGGTGCCCAAGTGATCCCCCCAAGCTCAGTGTGCAATGCTGGGTTCTCATCATGCTGCAACACAGGAGGGATTGTGATGCTCAGCCATCTCTCTCAATTCTGCACCGATAAGTGACATCGGGGACTTAACTTTGCCTCAGTACTGGGAGGCCCCGTTTCCGGGTACACCACACACAGCCAATTGAGGCAACGGTCGCCATGGGCGTGATAGACGACAAACAGGGAAGAATGAGGCAAGAAAGCATTTAACCCATGAAGTGGGGGTGGATTGGTGCAGACCAGAGCATGTACCACTCGCCGGTGGGTTCTGCATCTACACCTATAGGGTTCCACCCACTCCTCAGCCCATTTAGTCTGGCCCCTCACCCAGGACCTGTCCGGCTTGGGTGACCCTGCCAGGAGTAAAACTCCCGCCGGCATAGCTCCCGGGATCATTGAGGCGCTCAAGCTCTCCAACCACGGCAAGGTAGGCTTACATGTGGAGAGATTGACAAACTAAAACCAACGCTCTCAATGATGCTCCAGTATGACATCAAAACAGAGCAGTGCTGTGAGTGTTTTTTCAATGTCCTTTTTACACTTCTGTCTGTGTTCATTTTCTCCCCAATGTGTTTTTGGATCTCCCCTGTTTGATTTACCCTTTAATTCCAGAACAAGGATTTCCTTGTAATGTCACATGACATATTCAGCTAAAAGCCTTGAGCACTGTTCAAAGATAAGGCAACCAAATTTGAACAAAGGTTTTCAATTAGCAGAAACCTGTTAGTTACACTAGATTTTATTAGACTCTTGCACCAGACTTCAGTAGACTCAGTCTCTTCAACTTAGTTTCTACATGACAAAGGATACTCACTTTTCATGATTATCAAAGACCTTCCTTTGCTTCTTCACGTCCATTCCTCCATCTTTAGCTCCTTTTCCATGGCCTACTATATGACCCACACGGAGCTCTCTATTTTTGACCATGGGATGTGCTCTCAGTTTGAGGCAGTATTGTTTGGCTCGCTTTCGTTCTCTCACAAGCACAAGAGCCCTGCTGGATGTGTCTGACCAGTCAATGACTTCAGGATCCTGCAGAGTCTGTTGGGGGGAGAGGCGATGGAAAAATACAATATGCTTCAACAAGAAAATCAATCTACACACAATCAGACATTAAATGGAATGGCAGAGAAATCACAGAAAAACTACTTGGCATTGGCTGCAAAAGAGCGACCAGCTCAGCAGCACTAGCTCAACAACAAACATATATAACGTTCCTGCACTTCCTACCAATATTTTCCTTTAAATTCTTCCATAATTTCTCATTTACCCTTAAAATTTCTGCATACTTTCATCCCATTCTTAGAATGTTACTCAACTCACCTCTACCAGTTTAGAAAACATGGTTAAATCATTATTTCCATCTTCTGCAAAGTTTTTCACTCGCTGAAAGATTTGTTGACAAGGCAGTCCCATTTTTTTAAACTCCTGAAAAAAATAAAAAATTTGGAAAATTATATCACAAGTCAAAACATATAATGATGATAATTTCAATATTTATCATAAACCATAAGATAGACTCATCCATGTGTTGCCAGGGCCCGAAAAGAGAGCAAAGGTAAGTAACACCGTGACCAACCAAGCATGTCATAAATTATTACACATTCTATAAATATTCTTGTAGTGGGTAGATTTTCTCATTTTTAAATTTTACCAGGGCAGCGGCCATATGGCCTACTCTTTACAATTTCCAACTGCCGAGGGATCTTTAAAGTGTGCAACTTGCCCACGGGACCTCCTATTTTTTCATCCTTATTCGAGAAAGCTAGGCACCCGATCTCAGTACCCAGGAGATGGGGAGAGCATGACATCATTAGGAACCACTGGTTCTGAAAAAATTTCTATCAATTTTATTCCGTCCTGTGTGCGAACCTGGTACCTTTAAAATTAGAGGCGGACATCATACCTCTTAGCCACTCCGACCCCCGTCACAACTTACTATTATTATTATATAACTAGTATAAAAGCCCATCATAAGACGGGAATTAAATTCAAAAGCACCAATACCTAACGGCAATTTTACTTATTCAAAAATATTAAAATAAAAACCACGGTGCATCACCACAGTATACAAACTACGTAGCAGCAGCGAGGATCCCAATTTGTGTATACAGGATCACACATTCTATAAATATATTTTTGTGCACACCATCATTTGTGCACTCTTCTTTGACAAGTGTTACTATTTTCAGGAGAGTACATATAAGGGGAACAATACGATTAATGTCTAACTTTCAACCAAAGTTACATCCCTTAGCGTTACGCACTGACAGAACAACTTGTTGCTGGGCTTGTAGGCTTCCTACAAGAGCATGTGAATGCTGGGTGTAGGCTTCCTACAAGAGCATGTGAAAGCGGGGCTTGTTGTAGGCTTCCACAAAGAGGACCCGCTGTGGTCCATATGGAGAACATAAACGCTTGGTCTAGGCTTCCACAAAGAGGACAAGCTGTGGTCCATATGGAGAACATAAATGCTTGTGGAAAGCTTCTACAAAGAGGACCAGCTGTGGTCCATATGGAGAACATAAATGCTTGTTGTAGGCTTCCACAAAGAGGACCCACTGTGGTCCATATGGAGCACATAAATGCTTGGTCTAGGCTTCTACAAAGAGGACCAGCTGTGGTCCATATGGAGAACATAAATGCTTGTTGTAGGCTTCTACAAAGAGGACCCGCTGTGGTCCATATGGAGAACATAAATGCTCTACAAAGAGGACCCGCTGTGGTCCATATGGAGAACATAAATGCTTGTTGTAGGCTTCCACAAAGAGGACCCGCTGTGGTCCATATGGAGAACATAAATGCTTGTTGTAGGCTTCCACAAAGTGGACCCGCTGTGGTCCATATGGAGAACATAAATGCTTGTGGAAAGCTTCTACAAAGAGGACCAGCTGTGGTCCATATGGAGAACATAAATGCTTGTTGTAGGCTTCTACAAAGAGGACCCGCTGTGGTCCATATGGAGAACATAAATGCTTGTTGTAGGCTTCTACAAAGAGGACCCGCTGTGGTCCATATGGAGAACATAAATGCTTGTTGTAGGCTTCCACAAAGAGGACCCGCTGTGGTCCATATGGAGAACATAAATGCTTGTTGTAGGCTTCCACAAAGAGGACCCGCTGTGGTCCATATGGAGAACATAAATGCTTGTTGTAGGCTTCCACAAAGAGGACCCGCTGTGGTCCATATGGAGAACATAAATGCTTGTTGTAGGCTTCTACAAAGAGGACCCGCTGTGGTCCATATGGAGAACATAAATGCTTGTTGTAGGCTTCTACAAAGAGGACCCGCTGTGGTCCATATGGAGAACATAAATGCTTGTTGTAGGCTTCCACAAAGAGGACCCGCTGTGGTCCATATGGAGAACATAAATGCTTGTTGTAGGCTTCCACAAAGAGGACCCGCTGTGGTCCATATGGAGAACATAAATGCTTGTTGTAGGCTTCCACAAAGAGGACCCGCTGTGGTCCATATGGAGAACATAAATGCTTGTTGTGTAGGCTTCCTACAAAGAGGACCCGCTGTGGTCCATATGGAGAACATAAATGCTTGTTGTAGGCTTCCTACAAAGAGGACCCGCTGTGGTCCATATGGCTTCCTAGAACATAAATGCTTGTTGTAGGCTTCCACAAAGAGGACCCGCTGTGGTCCATATGGAGAACATAAATGCTTGTTGTAGGCTTCCACAAAGTGGACCCGCTGTGGTCCATATGGAGAACATAAATGCTTGTTGTAGGCTTCCACAAAAGACCCGCTGGATATGAACTGCTTGGGCTGTACAAAGAGGTCTGTGGTCCATATGGAGAACATAAATGCTTGTTGTAGGCTTCCTACAAAAGGCTTCCTACAAGAGCATGTGAATGCTGGGTGTAGGCTTCCTACAAGAGCATGTGAATGCTGGGTGTAGGCTTCCTACAAGAGCATGTGAATGCTGGGTGTAGGCTTCCTACAAGAGCATGTGAATGCTGGGTGTAGGCTTCCTACAAGAGCATGTGAATGCTGGGTGTAGGCTTCCTACAAGAGCATGTGAAGCTAGCTGTAGGCTTCCTACAAGAGCATGTGAAAGCTGGGTGTAGGCTTCCTACAAGAGCATGTGAAAGCTGGGTGTAGGCTTCCTACAAGAGCATGTGAAAGCTGGGTGTAGGCTTCCTACAAGAGCATGTGAAAGCTGGGTGTAGGCTTCCTACAAGAACACGTGAAAGCTGGGTGTAGGCTTCCTACAAGAACATGTGATAGATGGGTGTAGGCTTGCTGCAAGAGCATGTGAAGCTGGGTGTAGGCTTCCTACAAGAGCATGTGATAGCTGGGTGTAAGCTCCTACAAGGGCATGTGATAGCTGGGTGTAGGCTTCCTACAAGAGCATGTGATAGCTGGGTGTAAGCTCCTACAAGGGAATGTGAAAGCTGGGTGTAGGCTTCCTACAAGGGCATGTGAAAGCCGGGTGTAGGCTTCCTACAAGGGCATGTGAAAGCCGGGTGTAGGCTTCCTACAAGGGCATGTGAAAGCCGGGTGTAGACTTCCTACAAGAGCATGTGAAAGCTGGGTGTAGGCTTCCTACAAGGGCATGTGAAAACTGGGTGTAGGCTTCCTACAAGGGCATGTGATAACTGGGTGTAGGCTTCCTACAAGGGCATGTGATAGCTGGGTGTAGGCTTCCTACAAGGGCATGTGATAGCTGGGTGTAGGCTCCTACAAGGGCATGTGAAAGCTGGGTGTAGGCTTCCTACAAGGGCATGTGATAGCTGGGTGTAGGCTTCCTACAAGGGCATGTGAAAGCTGGGTGTAGTCTTCCTACAAGGGCATGTGATAGCTGGGTGTAGGCTTCCTACAAGGGCATGTGATAGCTGGGTGTAGGCTTCCTACAAGGGCATGTGATAGCTGGGTGTAGGCTTCCTACAAGGGCACCAGCTGTAGTGGTTGCTCCATAAAGAGCACAAAGGAAAATGATGGTGACAAATATAAAAATGAAATTGTTTGTGCTTTAGAATAACTTATGGATGTAGCAAAAATACAGTGCCAGCCAAATGCCTCAAAAGAATCGCATACCTCTATTGTTGGTGAGGGCGAAAGAGCTTTTAACATTTCATCAATATCAGCACCTGAACCAACTTCTGGGATTACCAACAGCAGTTGACATATGTGAAGTCTTAAGTTATCAAAACAATTCCTGAACTCAACATTTGATTCGTCTTTGCAGCATGAATTATAAATCACACTTAGTACTTCTGACAGAGGTTCTGGGTCCACGATGAACTGGTCTGCTAGTTGGGTAGCTACCTGCAAAAAAAAGATTTTCCATCAAATAGAAGCTATTTTACATATTAAAAATTTTGAGCAAAACTGTTTTATGAGGATGAAAAGCAATAAAATCTGGCAACACAAATGCATACTCAAGGCAATCATGATCTACTGTCCTGGTCATGCGGTAATGAGAGAGTTGACAGGCTAGCATCAAGAGCACCCATAGTGGGCACACTGGATATGGACAAGGGAGATACTGAGAACAATTAATGATCGCCTGTTAGAGACTGACACTGCAACAGATGAATCTTCGAGGTTAAGACTGTTGGAATTTGGCATCAAATGTAAGGCTAGCATAGATGGATGTATGAGAGGATGTATCCGTCGTGTATACAACCAGCGAGCTACAGGAACAGTTAACATTCACACTCTTTGACATATACTGAGCACCTATGGGTTTGCCCGGAGTGCAATGATGTTGATTCTGTTCAACAATAACAATCATGACACTGTTACAAATAATTACGGCCAATGCCAATCGATTTTAATAGATGTCATTATATGACTGGTCTGAAGATGTTTACAAATAAGACATCAGAGGATTACACTGGCTAACAAAAAAATTTTTTTTTTTCTTTCTCTAACATTTCTATGTTTTTCTGGTCAATTTTAATGCGCTGTTTTTAAATCTGCAAACCGTTTTTCTCTATCAGGTCGGGATCTCTAGAAATACGCAATTGAATTTTTTTAACAACGCATACAGTATTACATCATTTGTACAAGAAGTATAACAGTTATGTAGGCTTGAATTTCTTTGCAGTCGACTTTCGTCGGTGAATGGCATGTGGTACATCGCGATGAAGCATCCAACAATAATCGGCAAGCATGGTCACACTCCACCATCCTTGATAACGTGACTCCATTACGGCGATATCTTGATGGAATCGTTCTCCATGTTCATCGCTGACTTCGCCAAGGTTGTCATGGAAAACGTCAAGATGCGAATCGAGCAAATGGATTTTGAGGGACATGTTACAGCCCATAATTCTGTATGCATCTATGCACTGCTTAACAATATGCACATAGTCCACAGATTTGTGATTTCCCAGAAAGTTATCGACGATCGATTTGAATGCCATCCATGCGCGAAGTTCACTACCATGTAACAAGTTCTCGAATTGTTTGTCTGCAATAACTTTCCTAATCTGAGGTCCTACAAAGATACCTTCCTTTATCTTTGCATCGCTAATTTGCGGAAACTTTTCTCGAAGATAAGTGAAAGCTTTGCTCGTTTTATCTAACGCTTTTACAAAATTCTTCATGAGCCTTAACTTTATATGTAACGGTGGTAAAATGATGCTGTCTTTGTTAACTAATGGCTCGTGTATTACATTTTTATGCCCGAGCTGCATACGATCCCTGATAGGCCACACCTTTCTTGCATAATGTTCCTGTCTGTTGCGGCTGTCCCATTCACATAGGAAGCAACAAAATTTAGTATACCCAGTCTGCATGCCCGTGAGAATTGCAATGACCTTTAGGTCTCCACAAATCCGCCATTGGTAGTCATTGTACTTTATTTTTGCCAAAAGTATAGCCATACTGTCATAAGTTTCTTTCATATGAACAGAGTAGGCGACTGGAATTGATGAAAATAAATTTCCATTATGCAATAACACGGCTTTTAGACTAGTCTTGGAAGAGTCGATGAAAAGTCGCCATTCGTTGACTATGTGCTCATGACCGAGGTGCACCATTACACCTTTTACATCTTTGCAATAGCAAATGTCATCATCCATCTCAAAGTATTGAACAAGTTCTCTGTGTCTATGACGAAATTTAGATATCGGAGTATTGGGCGCTAAAAGATTCCATTGTTTGAGTCGCGAACCGAGTAATTCCGCTTGTCCTTTGGTGAAAGCGAGATCACGTATTAGATCTGAAAGTTCTGAATGGTTAATTAAGTGAACACCATCATTCACCGGTATATAATCCGAGTCAGAATTAGTTTCTAAAGCAGGTAAACTATCACTTTCTGATGGTTCATTCACGTCCAACGGATATTGTTCTGGTGGAACTGGGATCGGACACGTGATTGGATCATGAGGCACTGGTTTCGAAACCGATTCAATATTTGGATAAACCACAGACTTTCTAGTTTTAAAAGTGAAACCATAGATATTTGTCAAGCAGAAGTAACAATCAGTAGCGTGATTTGTCGGTTCACGCCATATTACTGGCACTCCAAAAGGCATCGACTTATGCTTCGGCGATTTTCGTAACCAACCTGCCAATGTATTTGCACAAGTCGAACAAACTGCATTTGGCATCCAAGATTTATTTGCATCATCAACTTTCGAATCGAAATAAAGTTCATATGCTTTCTTTAGCAATGTTGTAAAGTTTTTCTGGTGAACACGATCGGTAAAATATCCGCACACGTAACAGAACAGATCAGCCGAATTTCTACAACTTCTAGAAGCCATATTTCACTCCGAATTATTTCAAAATACAGTAACTATTTGAAATATAACGTAACATATGTCATGCATCTTTTAGCAGTATAAAAAGTAGAATTATTTTGCATTTTATTAATTTTTAAAAAGTTATATAGTAAAAATGAAACGGAGCAAATAACGGTTTCCCAAAAATATATTTATTCACAAATATCTTAAGAACTCGACGTGATAGAGATAAACGGATTTCAAATTTGAAATCAGCGCAAGAAACTGACCTAAGAACACTTATTCTTATATAAGAAAGAAAAATGTTGTTTGTCAGTGTTATCGAGAATAAATTACCTGACAGAAAATGTCATCTATTTCTAAACATGTGTTCACCCCACCAGAGGCACTACAACAATGGTAAAAAGGTCAAGGTGGTCCCATTGCAGATACTGCCATAGGGGAGTAAAGTGTTAGAGACTGCACCATATTAGGTTTAACTTTTTTTTTTTAATGAGGTAGTCATCAGTTCCCTTCCTTGCTGCCTTTTTTCCTTTCTAAACTCAAGAGCAGGGTCTAGTACCCATTTACAGCTGGGGTGACTGGAATGTAATGCTACCAAGTTTTGATTCATGAACCCAGAAACTTCAGTGCGAGAGGAGAACGCTCTACCTGCTTAGCCCATCGGACACTCAAAATAATGGTGTACAATCTTGTATATTAGCAAGTTTTAACCTGGGTCGTGGCGTCGGCCCAAAAACTTTTAGACTCTGACTCTTTGAGTTTTTAGAAGTCTGACTCCTGACACCGACTGAAGCTTTTTTTTTAATTAGTCATATGGAATAAAATTATGCACTTAAATGGAGTTATATGTATAAATATGGTATATGTGAAAGTACATCAATATATGGATTTTGCAGATTACATTTTTAGCTCTTCATTCATTCATACAATAATACAAAACAAAAACATTTTAAATTAATATTACTTTTTCTTCCTTCTCTCTCTCCTTATTTATTCCTCTCCATTTTTAATTAATATTATTTTCCTCAGTTTTCCGGTCCTTGTTTTCATTATTTTTTATTTGTGCTTTGAATTTAGTATCCACTTCCGGTTCAGTGGCAGACATTTTATTTCCAACATGTGACACACATCAGGGAGTGTTTTCTCTTATTTTTTAGTTTTATGTTCTCTACTTAATTCTCACTTTCTTTCCCTTCTGCTTTTTTGTTTGTCTGTCCCTGATGAAGGCCTTGTGGCCACAAAGTGGGTTTTTTTCTTGTCCTTCCTCCCAGTAAGACGTATCAGTATTTGTTTTTTTTTCATTCTACAGTGTATACTACTACAGCAGGATCTAACAACGCCAGCACTACAATACACTGCTGCGTGCTAGGCATGGTCTAACCAACCATACCCACACTGTGCTGTACACCAGAATGTAATATTGCACGGTTTAACCACATCAGCACTGCGATACCTTTACATTATAGCACCATAGTCACCACTGAAATATTTTGATGTATATTACAGCTGAGTCTAACTGTGCCAGCACTACAGTCAAGGGTGTACTTACTTAAAGTGTTTGGCCCCTGCGGTGGATCCTACAAAGCCTTTGGCCACACACACCCTTGGCATTACCTACATTGTAGATCCAGGCTTTTCTACCATCCCAATATTTCTTAAGTTGGAGTCATGAGCACCAGTTTCTGTTCTGGTTATTCTATCTTGGCATGCATTTAATGGATCATCACATCAAGTTTCAAGCCAGAAGGGGGGAAGGGAGGTGGCTTACTGTGCATTCCCTGCTATCCAAACATTAACTTGGTCTAATCTTGGCAACATTACCAATATACTGCTATACATTACCTTGACAACACTACAGTATATTGCTATACATTAACTTGGTCTAACCTTGACAGCACTGTGATACACTGCTGTACTGAAGCAGTCTAATCTTGTCAGCATGGTGATACTGTCATATGAGAGCCCAGTGCTTACCTCTCTATTTCCTGGATTGTTCAGTGCTTGCATGAAGTAAGAACAGGGTGGTGACTCACTCCGTAGACTGTTGGTCATCAAGGCTAACTGAGAGTAGCAGAGGATAAAATATTCCAGAAGATAACGCTTAAAATCCACTTCCTTCCTGGACATGGGCACACAAATGGGACGGACTTTGGCCATGGACTGAAATCTCTCCAGGCTTGCTACCTCATCTTCCACCACAGCAATAGTAGCTCCACCTACAATATGCCAGCAATACATTTAACACTCACAACTTCAGCTACAATGTATTGGGATTACATGTACTATTAATTCATGTATTCCATCACCAATGTATGAAGAATACATACATCAGTTGCTCTATCTAAACTGTGTGAGGAATTACTATGACCATCTTCACAAAATCTGGAGCAAGTCAGAATATACTTCAGACATATGTAAACATCTTTTAAAGTGGTTAAAAATATCAGTTTCAAGATTGGATATTTTAATGAGACTTAGCTTCCTACTATCAGTCAAATGGTTGTGGAGTAAGAAAAGAATTCAACTTTAGTAATTTAATAAGTAAGACTCAATTCCAATGAGAAAGGGTTTAAAGAAAAGAATAACAATTTCTTAAGAAATACCCGGATCTTTTTCCCTCACATTTGGCAATTTTAAAATTATTATATAAATCACAGCTCTGACTCCACTGAAAACTGCTGATTCCATGACCCCCAACTAGTGAATGTGACAAATATTATCATATATGTATTTAAAATG
The DNA here is from genome assembly GCA_024509875.1 of Oreohelix idahoensis. Classification (NCBI taxonomy): domain Eukaryota; kingdom Metazoa; phylum Mollusca; class Gastropoda; order Stylommatophora; family Oreohelicidae; genus Oreohelix; species Oreohelix idahoensis. The sequence goes on from JAMPIV010004361.1 coordinate 17,110, forward strand.
CACTCAAATGTAGAAAGAGGTTTTTAAATGTCAATAAGATCAAGCCAAGTCTGGTGTCGCACCCTGGAGCACAAGTGATCATGTTCATCCTCTAAATTGTTATGATCTCCATCAGTCCTAATGTTGATCTCATTCAATGCCACAGTGTCAAGTTATCCATTATCTTTGTCACTCTTGTCTTCCTCTATTTCTCTTTCCCTCTGTCCTTTCCATGGTCATGATGTTTTTGTGTACTCCTCCTCTTAAAATAGATTACTAACCAGGCCTTTTATATTTGGACAGGCGCCAAAATATACTTGACACACAAATCATATGCTTGCTGTTCTTATCAACAGAAAAATAGCCTGTGAAAGGAAACTTCCAAAAGCATGATCATGCCATCTCTCACCTAGATTTGTGAGAAGGTTGTTCAGCATAATATACGTCTGCTCAACCGTGGACTTTCCAGCAGGAGATGCTGTTAGGCCCAGCACCTTTGCTCTGGAGGATTGCGGTAGAACTCTGTGATAGTTGCTCATCAACCTGTGGTAGGGATGACCTTTGTTACAATGATGCACCTCATCCAGCACCACAAGTGAGAAGTCCTCCCATCGTATAAATCCACGATCCAGCATGTTAGAACAGTACGCTTAAACATCAACAAATAATCAAGTGTTGAAACATCGATAAATTAGCAACAACATTTGCTGACAACAAAACCACACTTTCTATTACTTTTAATTTTTTTCATTAAAACTTTTCTGAAAATAAGCCACTAACTGTAAATGCCAACCAGTCCAGTCTTTAGGATATTTGCATGCATAGTCATCTGATTTCCATTTTACTCTGCAGCTGCATGTTCTGTCTACCTACCTGTTTTCATTACAGTCTGTGAATCTCATTTTAAAAAATGTTGAATATAATGTTTGTCTCATTTCTTGTGCGCTACTTTCAACCATACACAAATGTCTTCCTTTAAGATAGGATGTGATTCTGCATTGTGCGAAATTAGATAATTCATGATGCAGACACCAGTTGTACACAGGTCAGTCTTCTTCTTCTTCTTCCTCGTTCGTCCTGAAAAGGACGTTGGTTGTGTTGTGTCCGTTTACAGCGAAGCTGCGGTATTTACGCCTTTCGGCCGACACATCCAACTTCCACATGGCATTTTTTGGGACTGGGTTTGCCTTCCCTCTTTGATCCCTACTCCTCAGCCAGACTGCAGTGATGCAGCCTGTTTCCAGGACCACCACGTGGAGGTGGAGTAGGGTCTTGGTCAGCTCTGGTTCGCTGACCCTGACACAGGCAGTCAAGCTATGGGTTGCTTACTGCATTCCTCACTGTTGATGCGTCTTGGGTCCCACACAGGAGGTTATCCTTAAGCTCCTAAAGGAGAGTAGGCCTTCAAGTCCTCCTGTCATGTGACATCAGCTCAAGGTCTTTCTATGTCTTCCTCATCATTGTCATTTCAGTCTTCAGTTTTCTTCTCCAAGTGTTTTTTGGTCTCCCTCTCTCTTACCCAGGGGATTCTAGAGCTATGACTGCCTTGTAATGCTATCAATAGATCTTCTCAGTGTGTGTCCTATCCATTGCCAGCCTCTTTTTCTCACAGTAATATATATTCTTCATCATTATTTTCCTCTGCACAAGCATAGAAGCACCACAGTAGCTGGTCCTCTTGAAGGCAACATGTACAAAGCATTCACATGATCTTGTAGCAATGGTTTCTGTGGCTATTTGTTTGACATGATGAGGTTGCCAACCTCATATTAGTTGCCGTGTACAGTTTTACTACCTGGCAGTGCAGTAGTCCTCTTCTTGCCTTGTCTCTTCAGAGACCCACGGGTATTACATGGGGCAATATGCATTACTAGACATTTATTAGACCTTGCATTCTTATAATACTTTTATTACTATTATATATCTTCTTCTTCGTACACTCTCAGACGTTCACTTGGGACCGAAGACACATCAAAAGTGAGGAATGCAGTAAGCGACCCATAGCTTGACTGCTTGCATCAGGGTCAGCGAACCAGAGCTGACCAAGACCCTACTCCACCTCCAAGTGGTGGTCCTGGAAACAGGCTGCATCACTGCAGTCTGGCTGAGAGAGTAGCGATCGAAGAGGGAAGGCTAACCCGGTCCCAAAAATGCCATGCCGAAAACGGATGTGTCGGACCGAAAGGCGAAGATATCGCAGCTTTGATGTAAACTGGGACACAACGTAACAAACGTCCTTTTTAGGACGAAAGCAGAAGAAAAAGAAGAAGACGTCCACTTAAATGTTCTCAAAGAAAGCAGTAGTCAGTTTGAGGCTATTTGAATCACCGTAAAGCTTTTCTACGAAAGGAGCTGCCATCGGCCATATGCGCTTTCTCTGTACCGCATATAAGGGGCAACTTTGAAGATATACTATTATATATAAATTTGTTATCAACAGCATTATCTACTGTGATAAAATTACATTGATGCACTGATAAAATTATTATTTGTAAGTATAAAGTTAAAATAATGTAGGGATAAAAATGGTTGGGTTGTGACGCGTCTTCTTTCCCCACGCCAGTTGTCGCACTGATTTTAGCAAGACAGAAACGTAGTGTAAGGTACTATCGTTTGCCAGTGACCTTGGAACTATTGGTAACAATTTTGACAGAATAAGCCTTGTTTCGGACCAAAAGAGGGAAAAAGGAGGAGAGAGGAAAATGTATTTTTAGACTGCGCCTTTTGACACTAGTTGGTCTGAAACACACAAAATTGTAGGAAACGCGGGCGATATTGTTAGCGGCAGATGAAAAAATACGCCATAACACCAAAAATTGTTCGTTCCATGGTCATGCAGTTTGGCATGTAATCACACACCCAGCCCTCCTTTCTTGCAAAATGGTACATTTTATGACGTCACAGACTTGTTGTTTCGTTTTGAAAAAAACGCAAAAGCGGGAAAGGGATGGCGTAATTATGTAATAGTAGAGATTGAAACTAAAGATGGAAAATATATGGAATTCTTTAATTCCAGATACAGGGCCATAAAACTTAGTTAGTTTGATAGCTTATCTTCTCCTGAGAAATAATATGTTTAAAAATACAAAATCCACCAGATAATAAGAAAGTTATTGACAAAATACTGTATTGGTTAGTGCACACAGACAAACAGACGCTCGTCCCTGCATTCACTAACGGTTACTTTTTGGACGCATTAGGGGAAATGAGACAAGCAAGGGTACATGTAATCTGATTGAGAGGGGGGGTAGAAAGAGGGAGAGATATTATGGGATGGCCCTAAAACTAAATATATTTAGCAGTGGAAAGTCAAGAAGTGAGTGAGAGGAAGACTTGTTATGCCAAAAAGCAAGTCTGTTTTTAACTTTTAATGCCAAAATGTGACCAACGTACATTTGAAATTGGGCTGTAATTTTGACTTTATTTTCAAATTCAAATTGAAAAGCTTAGAAGTTATATTCTCATTGGCCAACGCATTTTATATCAAAGAAAACTTAGATAGGCGGGACGCCATTTGCCTAAGAAACTGTCCAGTGTCAGAACGATGTACTAGTGTAAAGAAATTAAATACTATATTAATTCAATACAAGATTCCTAGTCACGCATGCAGCAGTGCTGAATCTGTGCCAGTCATCGTTCCTGTGTTTATTCTGTGAATCTGTGGTAAGATAGACATTATTAACAATTATTTATATTATTAATTGTGTTGTTTGACTTGGGAAATGAAGATATTTTACGACTGTAAGTACATAAGTCATTAGTAGACTTATGCAAAGCCTATGTATTGCTCCATCATATTATCAAACTACAAGAGGTGTAGAACAAAAAGAGTTTGTACACTATCATCAAGGATCATGTCACCTATCCTATTTTGTGAAAAAAGATCATGGATAATTGTAGAGATGTTGTAGCCAGTAGAGGAGAGGAAATTGAAAACTGGTACAAACTGTTACATTATTGATGTGGATGTGCTGGGTCGGTCAGAAAAAGCTGACCCAAGTCTTTTAAATTTTGAATGCCTTATTAATTGAAAATTGGTGGATTTGATATTATGTTCAGACAAGCCTCAATTTTCATGTTACAGGGTTTGTACTGGCACTATGCTAGTGCCAGCTTCCTGAATAAATAACCAGCAGTTCTGTTGAAGTTGCTGTCGTGGTGTATGACTTGTAGTCTTGGTCCAAGTTGCTGCCAAGATTACTGCAGAAAGATCAAGTCAGTGGCAGTGGGCCGCACATTCAACTATCAACTAACGTCCCGGGCCAGATAAGTACACCAGCCCTGGTCCGGAACTCTTCATCAACAAGCCACCAAAGTAGAAACAAACTGTTTGACATAAAAATCAATAAAGAGCATAAACTCGAACAGAATAGGTATAAATCAAGACAGGGTGTGATGAACACATCCCGACCAGCACTCCAGTAACAGTGTAGTGAGAATAAATTAGATCAACAACCTTAAGTATAAATTCTATAATGTGTATGGACAGATTGTCCTTTTAGTTAATTAAAATTTCACATATATATGTCTTCTTCTTCCGTCCTTAGCCATCGACCGACCAAGCAGTCTGTGGCCATTAGGCCTTGCGGCGTCTTAGGGCAACAAGAAATTATCCGTTGTTCCGTTACGCCTAAAGGCGTTTATTGGTACAACAGAACATTAATTGTTGTTTCCGTAATCAATGTGACTAGCAAGCGGTTGATCAATCTGCTGTGACATATATATGTATATATCCATAAATTGATTACATTTTGAAATTGACAGTCCTGAGCAAAAGAATATCTCGTTCAGGACTAAATAAAATTGAGAAAAAAAAAGTTTTAACTATCAAAATTTTAACCCAAGTGTTAGTTCAGTTGATCATAGAAGTTAATATTTGTTTGTGTATGTGTGTTTAAGTATTGAATTAATATCACACCACATGTTCATAACCCTAGACATTAGACATAGCTATCAGACATACTAGTCAAGAATAAGTATGAGTGAGAGCTTAAGGTGGTAGCAGAAAGGTTCCCTGATAACTCACTCTAACCTTAGATATTCAGGGACCTTAACAGCTGACCTCACTCAGTACAAAAGGAAATACAATAACAAAAATCATAACATCAAAAAACCACCACATCTTCACAGACAGACACACAATAACTTACAAAGTTAAAAAAAGTCTATTCATTCTTGACTATCATCGTGATTATAATTACTACACCAGCAGTCTTCAAACTTTCTTACCAGCTGTGGTCACTACGATGTCGTGTTTCCAGATAGGAAGGTCAGTTTTAGTTGTTAGTCCACCGCAAATTGGCTTAATTTTTAACTCACGACTCACAAGCTTTTTGCCTTGGTCACTGTCCAGCCTGCAACAAATACCAGTAACACGGCTTGTGTTCAGCTTGAATATGTACTCCATCTTATATTAAAATGGCAAGAACTACAATGCCTTCTGAGAAAATGTTTGACTATGATTTCAAGAAATAGTCTATACTTCATGTGTTCACACAAAATATACTACTCGTCAAAAGTCAAGGGCCACCCTATTATTTTCAATACACTTTTATATAAGCGCATAGAATGATTAAATGAAGGAAGTTTTTAGTAAAAATGGGTGCAATATCTTCCTCTGACAGTCCTCTATGCACGTTAAGCATAAAAACAACTCACCGACAACCATGGTGATCACGTGCAATTTGGTTTGCTGACCATAAATTCACATTTTTAATCTGTTTTTTCAAAGTTCCGTAGAACCAAACTGGTGAAGTAATCGTGCTGATTGACATTCCATGTGCAATGGCGACTTTTCGTGAACAGAGTTCACTCTTAATTTGTTTTACAATCAGCAGACTTAGGGTAGTTTCATCACTTGCAAAAACCATGCCACCGAGAAGAAGTCTTGACACCTTACAAAGAATGAGGGCTATAGCGTGGGTTGAAAGTGGTTTATCTGTCCGTGAGGTTGCTAGATGGCTTGCAGTGTCACACTCTACTATCCAAAGAATTTTGGAGAGATTTCAAGCCACAGGAAGTGTGGAGGATCGCCACCGGCCAGGTCGCCCTAGATGCACCAACAGACATGATGACCGGTACCTCTTGTTGTCAGCCCTGCGCCATCGAACAGAGACTTGTTCCACTCTAAGATGTCAGCTGAGACAAACTGTAAACGTTAATGTCAGTCAAAGCACCATTCGCAGACGTTTACATGAATTTGGACTGGCTGCTCGACGTCCTGCAGTCAGAATCCCTCTTACTCCTGCTCATCGCAGAGCCCGTGTTGCTTGGTGTCGCGAGCACATCCGATGGACAAGGCAACAATGGAGTCAAGATTTTTTCACTGATGAATCTCGCTTCACTGTGTCATTCAATGATGGCAGGATACGAGTTTGGAGACGACCAGGAGAGCGATTTACTGATGACACAATTCGAGAGGTGGATCGTTATGGTAGGGGTTCGGTCATGGTTTGGGGAGGCTTCTACAGACACGGCAGGGCCCCACTCTACATCATCCAAGGCAACTTGACCGGCCCAAGATACCAGAACGAAATCTTGAGACCAATTGTTCAGCCTGCTCTGGAGGCCATAGGTGGTAATGCCATCCTCCAAGATGATAACGCTTGACCCCATCGAGCTTGTGTGGTGAATGAGTTTATTCAGCAACATGGGATCATCAGGATGGCGTGGCCAGCTCATTCACCTGACCTTTCTCCGATTGAGCTTTTCTGGGATGTCCTTCGTCGAAGATTGTCAACAATCACCCCCTGCCAATGGATGTTGCACAGCTGACTGCATTTCTGCTTCAGGAATGGCAAGCTGTTCCTCAGGATACTCTTCGGACCCTTGTGGACTCGTTGCTTCTACGCTGTCTTGAATGCCTTGCTGCAAACGGTGGTCATACCCTATTTTGAAATGTCTATTTGTCCAATATCTATTGTGCGACTTTTGAAAAGGTGGGTGACACACTTCACAGCTTCATTGCGTTTGAAATTGTGTTTCCATTTCTTTACGTGACATGTCAATTTGGTATTCAATAAATGCCGTTTTGACTGATAACAATTACGTTTATATCAGATTTGTTTTATGGTTTCAACCAAGGTTTTTCTAAGTGGCCCTTGACTTTTGACGAGTAGTATAGTTTGACTGTGTTCTGAAGAGACAATTTGGACTCCATGTGTTTACATGAAACAGTTTATGTTCTTAAGAAATACACTGGTCTCCACATTTACATAAGAAACAGTTTGAGTGGGTTTTCAAGAAACAATCTGGACTGCTATGTTTACACAAGAAACAGATTATGCTCTCTAGTAATATACCGGGCTCTATGTGTATACAGTCTGTTTTCAAGAAATGGTTTAGATTTCATGTATATACAAGAAACAGTCTAACTCTGTGTTCTCAAGAAACAATCAGGACTTAATATGTGTACAAGAAACAGTTTATACCTATGTTACCTAGAAACATGGTCTAATACATTAAGAAATCTTCTTTAGCATAGTACCTGAAAACCATCGTACCATGTTTGCGCAAGTCCACAACTCTAATCAATATAGCAGAACTAAGCAGACATTTAACTTCCATGCAGTGACATTAAAAAACTAAATGGCAATGGCAAAACCAGTCTTCTAGAAAATGAAGAACACACATACATACAATAGAAGAAAAATAAGCGGGTAGTGCAGTGTTAAAGTAGAACCAACGTTGCATCATGAATATGAATCTGAGAACATTTCGTCTTTCTTTATAGTTTCATCTATAGTGGTGTTGCTGCTTAGATATGTACAGATTCTTCATCTGCTCATTTTGCCTTTATAATCTCAACCTGTTGAATATTTCTGACAGTGATTCTCATGATCTTACTTTTTTATTTAAAAGTCTGCTACTCTAGCTATTTAGTTTACTGTATAGTTTTCTTTTGATATCTATATATACTACCCGCCATTAAAAACGCATCGAAATCGTGACATGTTTTCACTGTTGAAATGTTTATGCAAGTGAGCGATTTTCAAACCCCGAAAGTGTGCAAGTGATGAAGTTCATGTATTCCCACTTTACTGTCGATGTGATGTTTACTTCAAATTTTGCGTGCTTGGTTTTTGATAAATTCTGGCTTTATTAAAAGTCGAATCACATTGAAATTTGGCACACGCATTAGTCAAGTTTCAGCGAGTAAAAAGCCATTATCTGTTTTCATCGAAAGAAAGTCTGTTAATGTTTTTATCATGCCTCGACTGTCGTCACAAGAGCGATGGCAAGCTGTTGGTATGCTCAGCAGTGGAATGGCGACCAGAGAAGTTGCCAGACATTTCAATTGTGACCAGTCCACTATAGTGAGGCTGAACCAGCGATTTCGGGCGACAGGTACCACCAATGACCGTCCCAGGCTGGTCAACCTCGTGTAACAAAACTAGCTCAAGATCGCCATATTCTATTGTTACATCTGCGCAATCGCTTCCAAACAGCAACTCAGACAGCAGCTCATACATGTGTGGGGTGGATTCTCTCATGACATCCGTACTCCCCTTCATGTTTTCTGAGTTAACGTTACTGCTGACGTCTACGTTAATCAAGTACTGCGACCTATCGTAGTGCCTTTCTTCCAGAATCACCCAGATTTGGGAATCTTTCAGCATGATAATGCTAGGCCTCACACAGCTAACGTTACCAAGAATTTCTTAGCCCAGCAACCTTTTCTTGTACTGGATTGGCCTGCAAACTCTCCTGACATGAATCCGATTGAACATGCATGGGATGAACTGAACAGAAGGGTCCGCCAGTATGACATCAACAATATGAATGATCTCGAGCGAGCACTCATTGCAGAATGGAATGCCATACCCCAAACATTTTTCGAGACACTCTGCAATAGCATGAGACGCCGATGCCAAGCCTGTATTGATGCTGTAGGGGGTCATACACGGTATTAATGATGGCTGTGACTGAATGACAGTGAGTGCGACTTTTGTTTTTACACCTAGGGTTGACAACTGCTTAGGAGCCGGTTCTGAATTGTCTCATGTTTAATAATACAGCAAATTTGGGATAGTAAATGGATCAGAAATGTAAAATCAGTGGTTTCATGTATTTTAAATTTAGCACGAGTTGCGGTTCATAAACTAATGCGATGCGTTTTTAATGGCGGCTAGTATAGTTTACTTTGTTTATTTTTCTTTGACTCTTGAAATCATCCACACACTTCCAGGGATTCCCCTTATGGTGAAATTTGTTGAGAACCCAGCATTGCACACTAACAAAAAGCTCAGCAGCCCTAGTTAAACAACAAAAACAACAACTAGGGCTGCTGAGCTTCTCGCTCTTTTGCAGCCAATGCCAACTCCTTGGTATTATCTACACTGTAGATCTAGGTTTTTCCTATGGCTCTTCTGCCATTCCGAAATGTGTTAAGTTGAAGTCATGAGCTCCAGTTTCTCCAGCTTGGCTTGCATTTAAAGGATCGTCACGTCTGGTCCCAAGCTAGGAGTAAGAAGTGCGTGGCATATTGTGGATTGATCCAAGGGGGCTCTCCAATTATGCAGAGCTAAAATACTGTACTCTGGTTCTGGGCTCTCCCAAGGAATTGTCACGTCCTGCACAGAGCCACTTCTCAGCTTCCCCTGCCTATAACTGGGTCCACAGTGAGATCCTTCTGCATGCAGTCAACCAAGTCAAAGCCAAAGAATTACGCCTGGGGCTCAAGTGATTTCTCCAAGCTTAGTGTGCAATGCTGGGTTCTCAAGAAGTTTCACCACAGGGAGAATCCATGGAAGTGTATGGATGATTTCAAGAGTCAATGAGGATGTAATTAGCCTCACAGACATAGGTTCACTTCCGCATACATATATTGTAGCACTGAACATAGCTGGTGGTCATATAAGGATGACTACAGATATGCCTCAGTGCATGCAATGTCCATGTAAAGTCTATACATTTTCACCTCATTGATAACCTATACTCTCGCTTTATTTCCTTTTCATACTGCTCTTCTATTAACACAGCCAATTCATCATCATTTTCATTTGCACTCCTGACACAGCATGGAGCCAAGAATGCAGCTGGTCCCCTTGTAAGAAGCCTGCACAAAGCAGTCACAGGCCTCTTGCAGTTGTGGTTTCTGTGACACAGTTTTATATGATGAGAAAGCCTGACCTTTGAACAACCTCATATTAGTTGCCTTGTACGACATGCCTGAGGGTACAGTAGTCCTATTCTTTCTTTGTCTCATCAGAGACCCCTGGGAACTACATGGGGCAACCCAGCCAATTATCATCAGACCCCTGGGAACTACATGGGGCAACCCAGCCAATTATCATCAGACCCCTGGGAACTACATGGGGCAACCCAGCCAATTATCATCAGACCCCTGGGAACTACATGGGGCAACCCAGCCAATTATCATCAGACCCTTGGGAACTACATGGGGCAACCCAGCCAATTATCATCAGACCCCTGGGAACTACATGGGGCAACCCAGCCAATTATCATCAGACCCCTGGGAACTACATGGGGCAACCCAGCCAATTATCATCAGACCCCTGGGAACTACATGGGGCAACCCAGCTAATTATCATCAGAAAAATCAGCGGAACAAAATGCATCCTTGTCAAACCTGACTGTTTGGTTTCAAATCAATCTACATACATATCTTCTACTATGTTTGTAGTAAACACTGACTTTTGCAGATGATATATTCATTTACAGGACTGGTTCTGACAAACAGGAAATGGTCAATAGCATACACAGGACATTACATGATGTGTTTAAATGGTGCGAGGACACCTGCTTCAACGTCAATCCCAACAATGCCTGTGTACTGTGGTGTTCCTTGAACAACTCCATATTGAAAGCAGATCTTCCGGACATTAATTTCAGTGGGCAGAAAATTGATCAGCAAGTTTGGTTTGGTTTTAAGGACTATTTTCATTGCACACAGACAACTCTATAAGTGCTCCGATCTCCTCCCTTAGATCACACAAGGAGGATCTCAGCACAGTGAATGAACTCTGTAGCACCGGCAAGAATCCCAATGTGTGTATATAGGAATCACACTGTTACACATAAGAATGTCACTATGTTATCTGTGTACGCAATTTTTTCTAATGCAAGGTATATAACTCTTGGAATTGGAGTTACTTTTTACTTTAGGTAGTTACCTGTTCTTATGCCCTTCGGTTGCCGGTATTATTGTAAGTTGACCGATGTGGGGTCATGTCCATTTATGGAGCGCTCAGGCTCACTTTTCTTGTAAACGTTTGTTAACCTGCGTCGATAGTTATTTCCTATCCTTATAAGGCTCGATTTTAAGTGTTGTTCTTAGAATGTGCCCATAGCTTCGAAGTTGTGTGAATTGTATTCAAATCGAATGGTTCTGCGCATGTCTGTTGTCTGGTTGTGGGTTTTGCACCAGCTTCCGCCCAGGCAGTGTCACAGATTTTGTCGAGTGAGACAGACGCATTTTCAGCGTCTGTCATGTTATATTGTTCGGGAAATGGAAGTCCTCTATAGTGTTCATCTCAGATGATATTTCCCTTTGTGATTCAAAGCGCCTGGAGGCGAGTGAGTTGTGTATTTATTCTTGAAGAGAAGGTAATTGCTCTACATTGATTTTCATTGTCGCTAACTTTTATGATTGACATTTTGTGCCTAGTTGTCAACTTTCCTTGGGCGGGAAAGCGTCGACGTTATGAGAGGTTTTCAACTCACGAATCACCATGTTGTTATGCATCGGGTTGATGCATGTCCTAAAGGCTATCTGCTGGTTGGACTTTACTGCTCTGGCGGTTCCACGTCAGTCTAGGTTTGATACCGTCGTTATTACAGGGAATCAGAGGACATTACTTGATACTCCAGAAGTCATGCCTGTCTCGCTGGAGGTCAGAGAAGGAGAAGGAATTTAATCTCCTGCATTTATACGTTTATAAAGATATCGACTGTTATAGAAAAGGATGATGGTTTCCACACCTGAATACATTTACAGTCGATTATGATGCATTGAAGCCCATGATTTGATTCACCATTATTATGCTGTCTGCTGTCGAATGTTGTACTGACTATGTCAATATAATGAAGACTGTTCTACATGTTAATGTCTACACATCTTGTCATTGTGGCGTCCCAATAAATGATGGAAACGTCACTAGCAGTTACAACGTTCATTGACTTTCTACGTCGTGAGTTTATGTGACGTCCTGTGTGGACTCTACTTTACTGCTACCTGTTTGACTCCACATCTACATCATATACACAAACCAGACCAAAGACACCATACTTCTCCGCCTTCATCATCTCTGGTGTCTAGTGGTGATACATCCACATTCTACATCTACATTCAACATTGGTGGATAATTACACCTTCAACACACACATTCTATAAATATTTTTTGTGGTGGGTAGGTTTATAATTTTTTAATTTTGCCAGGGCAGCGGCCTTATGGCCTGCTCTTTACGATTACTAACTGCAGTGGGATTTTTAACATGCGCAACTTGTACACGGGACCTCCTATTGTTTCGCCCGTATCCGAGACTGCTAGGCATCGAATCTTGCTACCCAGGAGACCAGGGGGGAGTATGAGATCATTAGAACCACTGATTCTAAAAGAATTTTTTTTGCTCTACTGGAAATTGAACTCGGTACCTCTAGAATTTGAGGCAACACCATACCTCTTAGCCACTCCGACCCTCCGGCAAGACAAGCTGAAATACTTTGGAATAACATTCGATTGCGGGTTATCATACAAGTACCATGTTGATCTAATCATACAGTGTAACAATGCAGAAGTGCAACAATGGCCACAGCGCACCTGGAGCAGAGACTACTGTTTTTCCTGTATCATCAGCTAGTCATGTCAGCCATCGAGTATGGTCTGGGAATACTCACTCTGTCAATATCACAATGTGAATGACTGGAACGCATTCAAAATAAAGGGATGCATAGTCTCGGGCTGTACACGAGATACCCCCATTGTGACGATGCGGCACATGCTTGTATTGCTGTCAATTAGATCCAGATATGCAATGTCCCAGGTAAAAGCTTATATGCAAGTAACCACAGACAAAAGGCATCCCCTGCACGGGAACATAGCTGACATCAAAGGAGTAAGAATAAAGAGGAGAATGTCAAGGAAAGTGCAGGCAGAAACAACTATTAGACAAGTAAACACAATTGAAAATATATTCAAGGGGGAAGAATGGAGTAAATCAGGTGGTAACTGGACAAACTACTAGTAAGTCATCAGCCTTGGCAGAACGTTGATCAATGAGTGGGCAGAGCTGGCAATTGATCAGCTGATAAATGATCATGCTAGGGATGATGATGCCATTGTGTACACTGAGAAGTCCGTAATTCCTGGTGAGAAATCAGGGTGGGGCTTCTCTGCTAGAGTAAAGGGTAGAATCGTTGCTGAACATAGCAGGGCTTACACGATAACAACCTACAGCATGAGAATGGAGGTATAGGCAGCTACTGCAGTCTTAACCCTTTGAACCCTGGCCACCCAGCCTGTAAAATCCCATTCCCCTGGGCTCCTGAGCAAAATATGCACAAAACAGACATATAAGCAAAACTAGTTACTGTGACACAACAATATAGTCAGTTTTAACTATTTTATCTCAAATTGACTAACCTGATCATCTCCAATATTCCTGCTTAGTGTGCCAGTCCTCCCAGCCTGTAGACCCTTCCTTTAGGCACAGATAGCTTTCACAATATTTACACCAGAATTTAGTCTTCACTTTTTTGAATGGTCTGTCTTTGTAGGCCATGTCTGGGAAGTCACTAACATGTTTGTTGAATTTGTATGCACACACAACACAAATGTTATTGCCAGTAGCTTGTGGAGACACTTGAGGATGATGCAAGCCCACATTTTGCAGCCTCTGATGTGCATCAACACGGTTGTGAAGCTTCACTGCCGCTGTTCTGTAATCGCCAATGAGTGATAAAACAGATTTCATTCATGAACATACCAAATGTTCTGTAGCGTCTTCCAGTTACATTGTGGGGATTGTATTTATTCATTAGTATATAGGCATTATTGCATGCCCACATGAAAAATTTCACTATGAGCCGCCGAGGCCAGCGATAATGCCGGCGCGTTTTATTGAGACGACAAACTTGGTCGTTGACATCGCAGCCACCCATGAAAGTATTGTAGTCAATACAAAGTTGTGGAGTTTGAACATCCACAGTTGTTCCATCCTTGTTTCTCCTTCGAACAGTTCCCATTTCTGTTGGGTTATGATAATTAGATATAAAATTGATGGGTCTTTGGTCCATCCATACAAGGCAAACAATGTTATTGAAACAGACAAATTCTGATTGCCCCCTGCACAATTTCTTCTTTCCTGACAGTTCTTTTGGATAATATTTCCTATTTGTCATTGCTGTCCCTACTGCAAGTGTTCCATAATCACTGTATAACTTGTCAAAGAGAGTTACACTGTTATAAAATCTGTCCATGACAAGAATATGGTTTTTGTTTGCCAAATCACCTGAAGTCAAAATCCTGAAGACGACACTACCAACAACACCGAGTTCTGGAATAACATCCTCTGTTTTTCCAGTGTAAATTTCCAAATTTAGAATATAGCCCGAGCTCGCTTCACATGCCATGTAAGCCTTTATTCCCCACTTTACGGGCTTTGATTTTATGTATTGTTTGAAGGCAAGTCTGCTTTTAGTGGGGATCATGCCCTCGTCTAAACTCAAGTGTTGTGAGGGTGAATAATAATATCGAAATCTTGGAAGCAACAAATTCAGCATGGGCCTTACTTTGTACAGTTTATCTGCTTTATCCAGAGCAGGGTCCTCTTCATCTACAAGATGAAGAAATGTCCATATAGCAAGAAAGCGATCGCGTTCCATTACAGTGCGAAATCCAGGAGTTTGCGAAATGAAGTTCGAAGACGAGCTGGACCAGTAATCTTTGTAACGTGGTTTATTCACACTGTGCTCCATTTGAAGACACAGTCCAAAGAATGCTTTTACCTCTGGCACTGTTACATCTTTATAATTTTTAGCATAGTAGCTGGTTGGCTTTTTGCTTTTTACTTGCTCAGCACGTCTGTTTGTCTGCTCACACAAATTGTGTCAGAAATTACTGTCGAGGAAAAGTTCCAAAAATTCAATGGCTTTACTCTCAGGAGAAATGGAATTTGGAATATTCTTAGGGCCTATCTGTTCCACAAATGTTGTGTCTACGGTAAACATAGGTCTAAATATATTTGCGGTAGACCAACCTGTATCAAATTTACTTGATACATTGTGTGGGATACGCCCCTTTCCACGCCCCTGCACCATAGCCCGATCCCCTGAGGGGCCAGGAACAGGGTTAGAACTAGCTTGATCATAATCTGATTCACAAGTTTCGTCACTCGATTCATTTTCGATGTCACTTTCACAATAATCACCATCTAAATCTAATTCATCATCCTCCGAATCATTGAGCACAAGTTCAACAGCTTGTTCCGTTGTTAGCCTTTTAGAATGGCTATTTCCTGGATTTTCAACACGCCTTTTCATTGTGAAAACAGTTAAAAAATTGCAAAATATTATCATGTCGTGGGCGCCGCCATCTTGGTCTAACATTCCACAAGATATGTGTACTTCCTGACGTCATTATTTTTTACACATTTCCATTCCCACCCCATTTTGCTAAGCTAGGTGTGTCAGACCGAGATTACGGTCTCTCGGGGAGAGGATTTTTTACGCACGGACCGAAATTTCGGGACCTCGGGTTCAAAAGGTTAAGGTGGCTGTCAGAAACTTCACTAACACGGGAGTTATTGTACCAGACTTACAATCCATGCTTCGCAAGGTCCAAAATGGATGGCTCCGGCAAGAACTGAAAACCTCCTTAGAAGCCTCAAATCTTCAGGAACTGGTGTGATCTACTGTCCTGGTCATGCAGGGGTTCATGGCAGTGAAAGAGCTAACAGACTAGCTTCAAGAGCACCTATAGAGGGTGCAATGGATACTGATAAGGAAGAGATACTAATGCAATTAATGGCCTATTAGAGAATGACTGCAATCGATGAATCATCAAGGCTAAGATTGCTTGAATTTGGCATCAAAAGTAAGACCAGCAGGGATGGACGCATGAGAGGATGCCTCCGGCGTGTATACAACCAGCATGCAACAGGAACAAATTAGCATTCATACACTTTGGCATTCGCAGAGTGAGAATGAGCACTTATGGGTTTGCCCAGAGTGCAATGACATTGATTCTAATCAACAATAACAATGTTCATCAGGATTCCTTATGGTTCAGAATCTGCTAGAGCAATAAATGGCATTCACTTTCAAGGGCCTTCTCCAAGTAAAAAAAATGTATAGTGAAATGTGAATTCCATTCTAGTAATTCTTCTAATTCCTAGTTTTAAGGTTTGGCCTGTGCCAGATTTTTGTTACCCAAAAACTGCCTGGTTTTCTTAATGTTCTCTCTATGATGCCAATGATTCTAGAGCTATATTCTGTAAAATATTCTTCTTGTCTAGTCAGAAAGCAATTATGCACCCCAAATGCACAATGCTACAATATACAAATGTGAAAGTGAACCTCTGTCTGTGAGGCTAATTACACCCTCATTGACTTTGAAATCATCCACACACTTCCAGGGATTCCCCCTGTGGTGAAACTTGTTGAAAACCCAGCATTGCACACTAAGTTTGGAGAAGTCACTTAAGCCCCTGACGTAATCCTTTGACTTTGGCCTGGTTGACTCCATGCCGGAGGATCTCACTATGGACCCAGTGATATGAAGGGAGAGCTGAGAAGTGGCTCTGTGCAGGACATGACAATTTCTTGGGAAAGCCCAAAACCAGAGAAGAGTATTTTAGCTCTGCATAGTTGAAGAGCCCCCTTGGATGGCGGGGCATTCACAGTGTGCCACGTGCTTCTTACTCCTAGAATAGGATCAGATGTGATGAAAACTGGAGCTCATGACTTCAACTCAGCAAATTTTGGAATGGCAGAAAAGCCACAGGAAAGCCTAGATCTACAGTGTAGATAATACCAAGGAGTCTTCAACTTGGTGTTGGCTGCTAAAGAGCAAGAAGCTCATCAGCCATTGTTAAACAACAAGCACCCCAAATAAGAACATAAATGAAAGATGTGGAAATGTGACTTTGTACCATGTGGAACTAACTGACATCAAGTGTGACGTGAACAAAAAAATGATGTAAAAAGAGTTACTATAAGACAGGGTAGTTCTGAGTGCCAAGTCCAAGTCTAATCATGGATGCTTCTTGGAATATTTCACAGATTTTAATGAACCTGTTAAGTTTTATTGTTCCCTCCAAAACATTGTTACGAGGACGTTTCACCCATATTTTGTCATGTTGTTTCCACGTTGTTGTGCAGTTGCTCTAGTTCACTATTCCAATATGGTTTGTAGTGCTTACGAGCCCCTCTAGGTATTGTTTCACGAGCAGCCTGTAATATGCTTCTGCTGAATTCATCGACTAACTTACTGATGTCTTTGTCTACAGACAGATCTCTAGCCAGTATACTGGTACGATGCTGGTACATTGTCCAGTCTGCCTTATAGTAGTTCCACCTAGAGAGAGTGCTGCTCTCCTTGACAAGTTCATTTTCCACAATTAGGAAGACTGGCCGGTGGTCACTGCCTCCAAGTTGTTTCCCTACAACACGTGTGGTGTTCCACTCCAGGCCTGGTGAGTGGAATGCCAGGTATGGTGAAGAGGTGGTGTGCCATGATCTCGAGTAGAAGGTTGGTGGGTCAATTGGCTGGTTAATCAGGATAAGCCCATTGTCATCCTGCCAGTTTTCAAGCTCATCACCTCTCCTGTCCATGTGATCATAGCCCAAGCTCTGTGAGTGGCTGTTGAAGTCTCCGCACACAATCAGTCTTTCTTTTGCTGGGATTGTGTCTAGTGCCAGTGGGCGGTCACTCGGACAGTAGTAGTTAAGCAGGTGGAATTCTGTACTTTCTGTCTTGAGATGAAGCATCTGGTATTCCGCCCCCTCCATATATGTTTCAAGCTGACATGCACTGATGTTATTCCTCACGAGTGTCAGTATTCCACCCTTTCGCCTGTCTATTCGGTCGGATCGGTAGCACTGGTAGCCTCTGATTTTGAAGGCTATGTCTTTGTTGAGGTGGGTTTCATGCAAGCATCATACATTTACTTGCTCTTCATTCAAGATATTTTCGAGCTCTAGTTTTTTGCTGTAGCCATCTTTTTTACTGTTGACGCCTTCAGCATTCCAGTGCATTATTTTAAGTGGTCTTTGCTTTGCTTGGCCAGTAGCTCTATTCTCATGCCTCCTGGCTCCACGGGGCAATTGAGAAGGACCCCCAGTAGTAGGGGTTGGGCCCTTTTGAGGCAGAGGGCCCAGCACTGCATCTGCCTGGGTGTCCGTCACAGGGCGAGTGCCATAACGTTTTGTAGATAGACATATTTCCATTGCGCATGTGTGTGGCATCCTGATTGCTGTGGTGCGCCTCTTGGCTGGTTGCCTCCATCTTCAGCACCTTGACTTGCTAGGGCAGACTGTGGTCTTGCTCGAGTGTAGGAGGGCCTGGCCAGTCTTGGTTTTTCGGCCGCTGATGGCTGTACTTGAGCCCCATCTCCACGTCAAGGAGCTGGCCTCGATGGGGGAATCTAGATCAAAATCCCGGTAAACGAGCGACCATTCTGTCGTAAATTTTCTATAGGTGATTAAGAACAATGTCAGGTCCCGTCTGAATAGAACTGACAAAGTGATGACTCAGTGAGAGATAAGGTAAACAGATAGATTTTCACAAGTGAGTTGGTGAAGGGTAGAGTCTGTCCCTGGATTTGAGAAGCTACTCTAGTCCAGCCTATCGGTTACGACTAAAATTTGTTGTTCAGACAGTTCCCTTTCTATATATATATTAATATATATATCAACCACTCACATACACACACAGATAAGTGATGACAATTCGACGCACAAACGTGAAAATTATAGTAATGGAGTAGGGATATTGGGACGAGCTGACCAACACCGGTAAATTAAGTTTTATGTAAATTTTATTTTACCATAAATGAAAACTTCATAACATTTAGTATTAAGTGTCAAACATTTAAAAAATCATAGGTTACAGAAATAATTAAGAAATCGGCCCATAAGTACTATCTCCCCTTGTTGAGACAAGATCCCACAAGAAGAAGTTAATTAACCCCCAAAAGGTCAAAAGATTAGCACTATGGTATAGAATGTGACTATACTGTAAAGAACAGAGTGTCTACGTTATTCTATTCTGAAATGAACAGTATTAGAAAATGAAAAACAGAAAGGCATAAACAAAGTGAGTATAATGGTTATTGTCACAGTAGATATGTTCGACAAAATATTAAGTTGGTCATGCTGAGAGTGACAACCCTGATACTAATTTAAAACCCGTTTTGGTCATGTGACCTGGACGGAAGTGCGCACGAATTTGGGCGCTAAAAGTTAGTTGAGTTTCTGGCCATCGACCAGGAGAGGTCGCTTTGTTGTTCCCTGTCAGCATTTTGCTGGGATATTGGATGCCATAGTTTTCATTGAGGGTGCTTGTCATTTATTCATGTGGTCAAGATTAGTTTACATATTTCTAGAATGGTGGTGTAGTTTCTAGCAACATTTTTCGTAGACCATTGATGAGAAGTCATTTGTATTTAAGTATGGCTTTATTAGAATGCAGGACTTAGCCGGTGAGCGAAAGTCATTGTGTTGTTCACTCGGTATGACATACCCGCAAGTTTTTGATGATGATAGATTTGATTGTTGATTATTGCAAGTTATATTGGCATTTCTGTTGCACTGTATTGCATATGTATCTCTAGCCGTGTGTGGCTTCATTGTGTGCATGATTATTAAACAGAACTTAACCTGTTACGAGTGTTATGGTGAATCTATGTCAGCTATTGCATACTGTGGTCGTATCCTTAGATAATGAGCCAGAGAGTATAGATTATCATGTGTTAAATCCACAGTGTGAATAGGTTTCTTCTGACATCTGGATGGCTCGTCTATTTTGTAGGCCATGGGGCCAGTGGTTTGTCAGTATTTTATAATATTTGATAGCAAGGCCGTAGAGCCTGTGTTTGCTATATACTGGCCAGTAAGAATTGTGCACACAGAGTATTAGAAGTTTGCAGCCGTGTTGGCGCCTTCTTATTTATTATTAAGTCCTGATAGTGAGGTATCGGTCGTCCAGTGTTAAGTCAGTATGGTTGTCAGTCAGTCAGTTGTGTACCGTAGGCGGTCAAGTGTGACGCGTCACAATACGTAAGCCAGTTTTGTTTTCACGGTCACAGTGTACGGGTATTGTTTTCAAGTTCAGTCAGTTTTGGACAGTAGGTTTGTCGGTGTGTGACAAGGTATTGTTGGTGCTACAGTCGCGGTTCAAGGTTAGTTTCACAGCGTAGTGTGTCGTCTTTGTCATTCCAGGTGGTGGTATTGGTCCAGGTGGAGCAGCGGAGTTTGAGGTGTTGGTACCATCTAGTTAGATTGTCCCAGACGGCAAGTGGAGTGTCATATGGGAGATAGCTTGGTCAACCTCAGTATAGGGTGGAAGGAGATTGGTGTTAGGAAGTTGTAGATGATAAGAGGTTGATAGGGTGAATGGTACCTCAGGTCATCGGGTTGGACATCTTGTCTTGACCTTACTACACTGATGTGCCCAACCAGGGGTGAAAGTCAACGCCTCTGACGTGACCTGACTACACTGATGTGCCCGGCCAGGGGTGAATACTTATGTGCAGTGAAGCCTGCTGACCTGCAAGGGTCCAGTATACGTTACCTTGAAGACTGCTGTGATCTTGGAGTACACATTCGGTGATCTATTGTGGACAGTGCTATATTATGATCAAATAGAACAGTTCGTATACATCGATATTTATGCAGTACCGTGCCTGGTGACAGTAGTGTTTATACTGGCAGACAGACTGTCAAGAGAAGCCTGATTTCCTGGACTTATATGTTTTTTCGTTTGGATGTACAAGTGTGGAGTCTTGTTTGTGCTGTTTTCATTATTCATCACCAGTGTTGAGGAAGCTCTGGATCAAGCGCCGCTGGACCGTCAGTTAAGTTTTTGTTTGTAATTTTTGTATGCTATGTTGTATGATTGTTTCTTATTTGTTTTTTCTTCTTTCTCTAAATTCTAAATTTTCTGTTCTGTCTATGAATCTGATCTTTCAGAGTAGGATAGTCCTGTTTCTTTATTTGCTTCTTGTACCTTGCTTATTGATTTGTTGTTGTTTTCCTTTACGCTTGTTCTATTCTTTTTCTCCCTACTTTCCTTGTAGAACTTAGTTGTGATGTTTAGATTGCAGTAGTTAGTTAGGTGGGATCTTGCACTCTATTTCTTATTTCGTGGGGTCTTTGGTATTATCTGAAGTGTAAAGTATTGAGATGTTATTGTGATATTATTAGTTATATGCTATTTAGTTTATTTTGACTGGAGTGGCTTGGTTGTACCCAGTGAAGGAGATAGCTTTCAGCACTTCATTGTTGAGTGTAGTTGTTTAGTTTAGTGTGTAATTTTGTATTTGTGTGTCCAAGGGAGGAAGGGTGGTGAGTTTAATCCATTCTTGGCCTTCTTGTGGGAAAAGATTGGATTAGACCAATTCTTTATAGGGTGTGGCTGTGTTTGTTTTGTGGTGGAGTAAGGCAGACGGATTTTCTGCTACTGCCCTGCTTAACATTCCAAGCCCTGTTGGTGTTAGGCGTATTCGTGTAGTTGGTATTTACATTGTCGTGTACATTCAGTAATTCTTTTGTTGTGTGTAAGTGGTGTGTTCTCTTGTGCCATCTTTCTATCTTGTAAATACGTTTACAGGTATCCCTTGTTCTCGTTCGTGTGCAGTCACGCATTGTATGTATTAATCTACCTCTACTCTTCTTGGTCTATCATCTTGTTCCTCGTGACTGGGATTTTGTTTTCGTAGTGTGGTGTGTGTGTGTGTGTGTTTCTTTCATCTGTGTAGTGCTCATTTTGCCATAAGAAACACTTGCATTACAGAGATTATTAAGACTAGTAGTAAGTGAAGTATTATTTGAGTATAGCACCAGTGTGGGTGCCAGTAACAGAATTTGAAGTAAAAGTTGATTTATTGTCAAGATGGGATAGTGGTGTCATAGCACAAGAAAGTTTCATTAGTTGTTATTATACAACTGTCGACTATTGTAAGTGTGTTTGTGGGTATCACAGAGACTAAGTGGTCAGAAAGACCTAATTTTTAGAGTGATAAGACAGTAGCCAAGTGGCAAAGTAAGACTATAATTACATTCTAGGAGGCAAAGGTTGATGATGTGTATACAGTGAGAGGTGAGGTGATATATACTTACATGATATATATATATATATATATATATATATATATATATATATATATATATATATATATATATATATATATATATATATATATATATATATATATAGATATAGATATAGGTGTATATTGAGAAGTGATATCAATAGTTACTGTTATTACTGCATATTTTGTAACCAGAGTGTTATCTGGTGATATATGTGAAATATATACGACTGGATAGTGGTTTAGAAAATCTATAGCCCGAGATAATAGTGAGTATTTTGAGTGTACATCATGGACCTACAGGCTTTTATTCAGATTGGGAAAGAATGTGGGTACACTGGCAAAGAATTAAATGACTATGCCAAAGCTGAATTTTATTGTCGAGAATCAGAATGCCTTAATCTTTAGCACGCTGCATTCTTTTCCCAAAACAGTGCTCCTGCCATGGCATTCTTTTTCACAACGCCCCGTTTTTATAGTGGGTGACTTGTAATGTCTCTAGTTTTTATGTTTCTTGGTCAATTGCTATCATTTTTTGAATTTATATAAATAAATGAATGGTGAATCTGATGATATAAAATTTGTTTGTGTACATGTTAGATATGATAGGAAGAGAGGAAAGTAAAGATGAAAAGAACGAAAAAAAAAAAATTTTTAATAACAAAATTTTTTTTTTATATTTTAAAATTTAAAAAAAAAAAAAAATTTACAAATAAACGAAGAGTCCATATCCCTTGCATCTCAATGAAAGTCACTTGACCAATACAAATCAAATGACGATCTTTTCGTTACACCCATCATCAGTAGCAAAGCAACAAACGCCCTCATCAGCAGTGACTTTCGGCCGTAACCCTAAACCTTTCCCATAAACGTAATCCTTACCCCTAAAATTAGACATGCTAGCAATGACATTCTACTTTTGTTTCCATCTCTGCCATCACCCATATTATGAGAACCGATATCAGCGCTAATAAAGACAACAATGTCCTCGCCATCGCATCTGAGTCTGAATCCATTAGAATTAGAGCGAAAATGGCCGCGTGCTCGACGAAGATTGATTTCGATTTTTAAAATTTACAAAAAATAAACGCGAATACTTACTTACTTAGTCGTTCCCCTTCTACCGTGAGGTGTAGAGGTTTGGAAGAGAGAGCGCCAGACTATCCTATCGGCTGTCTTCCTCCTGGCCTGGTTCCATTCTTGTCCTCGGTCCTTCAAAGATTGTCTAATGTTGTCCTCCCAGCGGACTCTGGGTCGTCCTGGGGGTCTGGATCCCTGGCTCTTTGTTTCCCATGCTTGTCATGGTAGCCGATCTTCTCCCACTCTGCAGACATGGCCAAACCATCTTAGTTGGAACTGTTCTACTTGGGTCTGCAGGGGGTGGGATTTAAGGCCTTGACGTATCGTCTGGTTGCGTACCATGTCTCCTCTTGTTACCTCAACCACCTTCCTCAGATACCTCATTTCTGAGGTTTGGATCTGGCTTTTGTGGGTTGTAGTCACTGCCCATGACTCACATCCATATGTCAAGACTGGGACATAGGTGGAGCGGTACACAGCCATCTTCGTTTTCTTACCAACCTCTCTCTTGCTGAGGAATCCTCGATTTATGGCCTGAAAAAGTCTCCCAGCTGCTGCTTCTCGAGTGGCCAACTCCTCTTTGATGCCTCCCTTTTGGTCAATAATAGCTCCGAGGTATTTAAAGTGGTCTACCTGCTCCAGGACCTGTTCTCCCAGCTTAATCTGATGTTTTCTTTCTCCTCGTGATATCACCATGGATTTTGTTTTAGAGCTGCTTATGACCATCCCTCTCTTCTCCAGCTCTTCCTTCCAGACTTGAAGGTTGAATTGGAGATGTGCCTCTGATTTAGCAATCAGGGCAACATCATCAGCAAATGTCAGCTCCGAAATACAGACCTGTCTCATCTTCCAGTACCCCACTGAATACTTTCTTGTTCTCTCCTTACATGCCTTAATGACATCGTCCATGAGGAGTATGAAAAGGTAAGGTGACAGGATATCACCTTGTCTTACACCAGTGGTGGTCCCAAACTCTTCTGACCGATGATTTGCTGTCCTCACATAATTTCTGCAAGACTTGTAGAAGCTCTGTATAGCATGAATCAGAGGTGCTGGAATGTTCTTCCTTGCCAAACAGTCCCAAAGTTTGCTCCAGGGGACCCTGTCAAACGCCTTTTCCAGATCTATGAAACAAAGATGGATCTCACTCTTATACTCAAGGGCCTTTTCACTCAGCTGTCTGAGTGTGAAGATTAGGTCTTGAGTACTTCGGTTCGCTCGGAATCCGCACTGGACCTCATCCAGTTGTGGCTCAGCTAGGCGTCGGAGTCTCTGCTCTAGGATTCTAGAGTAGATTTTACCAGGGACACTGAGAAGGGATATGCCTCTATGGTTTCCACACTGTCGATTGTCACCCTTTTTGAAAATTGGTGTTATGATGGCAATCTCCCAATCCTTTGGTATGGTCTTGTTGTACCACGCTGCCTGTAGAACCCTTAAGAGTAATAGGTCGCCTGATGCTCCCATGTACTTAACCATTTCTGGTGTTATACCATCATGCCCTGCTGCTTTGCCCATCTTGATTTTCTCCAGTGCTGCCTTCAGTTCTTCCATCTTTATGTCATCTTCACCATCATTGGTTTTCTCTTCTGTGCTAGTGGTTATCATTTCTGATGCTTCACCATGCTCACCATCCAGGAGTTCTGAGAAATATTCTTTCCATCTTTCCATTACTTCCTTCGGGGCAGTAAGCAATTTGCCTTGCTTGTCCTTTATAAATTTGAGAGGGCATTGTTTTTCCTTTCTCATGTTCTTTAGGGTCTTATAGAACAATTTCTGGTTTTCTTGTGCATCTTTTTCTAGCTTTTCTCCAAATTCTTCCCAGGACTTCTGTTTTGCTGCTAGCACTTTGTTCTTTGCTTCTGTTCTGAGTGTCACATATTCTCTATATTTTTCCATCTGTCCTGTTGAGTTTTTAGCTCCTAAGTATTGTTTCCATGCCATTTTCTTCTCTCTTATTTTCTCTTTGACTTCCTCTGTCCACCAAGGTGTCCTCTTTCTCTTGTTCCCAAGTCGGACTTCACTGCATGCTTCTGCTGCAGCTGTCTTTATGATATCCTTGAATTTATTCCAGAGGGTTTCCAAGTCATCAGGTCGTTCTTCTGTGTTGCTCACCGCTGCAGTAATAAGCCCCTGATATCTGGTCTTAATTTCTGGCTCTTTCAGCTTGTAGGTCCTAATGCTCATTTCTCCTGCTCGTTTACTTGGTTTCTTGCGTGATGTTGGGCAGTTCCTAGGCTGAGCAACTCTTTCAGTTGTTCTTTTGATTGTTAGCAGGTAGTGATCACTTCCAATCTCTGGCCCCCTCCAGACTCTAGCATCCCGGACATATTTGAATGAGCTTCTCCTAACAATGGCATAGTCGATCACCGACTTCTCATTCTTGGTTGGTTCACATCTAGTGTATGCATGTATGCGCTTATGGTTGAACTTTGCGTTTGTGATGATCAGATTCTGCTCACTGCAGAATCTAAGGAGTCGCTTTCCATTGTCATTGAGAGTATCTTCTCCATATCTTCCGATAACTCCACCCCATCTAGCATGGTCATTTCCAACTCTGGCATTAAACTCTCCGAGCATGATAACTTCATCTAGGCAGTCATCCACTGTCCTTTGAAGCAGCTCGAAGAATTCCTCCTTGACCTCTGCTCTCTCATCCTCATTTGGCCCATACACTATGACCAGGTTGACTATGGTTTCTCCTTCTTTTAGTTTTACAACCATAATGTGCTCCGAGACAAAGTTCCATCCCTTGATACTATCTTTCTGGTTTTTGGCCACAATGCAACCCATGCCCCCTTTAGCTCTTTCAGATGTGGGTACACCACTGTATAACAGCATGTTGCCATCGAGATCCATGACTCCTTGTCCCTTTTTCTTTGTTTCGGTGATAGCCAGGATTTCTAGTTTTGCTTTCCTCATCTCTTCCACCAGCTCCTCTTCTTTCCCATTTATACTTCTTGTGTTCCAAGTTCCATAAGTCGTAGTCCGTAGTCCGTTCCAGTTCGTCGCCTTTAGAATCAGTCCGGTTTTCTCTCTTATATTGCTCGTAATCATATTTTAAAGCAAACAGGTGATTGGCCTGTTGTGCCTTTGCATGGTGGAGGGGCTGCCTCCTTACGGCCTCCATGTAGGCCGCCCTCCTCCTTTTTCATCCGGGCTTGGGACCGGCATAGGCGGAGTTCGCGAATACACCCATCACTTTTTTAAGATCGGAAACGGAAGCTAACTCTCTTGCAAATAACATTAGAACTTAACATCCGGGGCTGAAATCACGTGTACACAAGTCCTAATGCTAGAAACGATGATATCCGTAAGGCGACAAAGGTCGCCTCCATCTGTCAGAACAAAGTTTTTTTTTGGTGACACATGTCGCCCGCAGCGTGCTAAAGGTTAAGAGATGCTCGAGCTGAACAGTTAGAGCTAAAAAGGAAAGAATTCGAGTTACAAGAAAAGAAGATGAAAGAAGATAAAGAGTTACAAGAAAGGAAAATGAAAGAAGAAAATGAGTGGAAACAGAGAGAGTTCGAATTGAAAGAAAAGAAGATAGAGCAAGAATTGGAAGAAAAGAAGATAGAGAGAGAATTTGAAGAAAAGAAGGAGAGAGAGATACAAGTAGAATTAGAGAAGGAGAGAATGAGAATTGATAAAGAAATACAACTGAAGAAATTGGAAGTGGGTGCGAGTGGTCAGAACTTGACTCCTGGAGGGGCTCATGGTCACTTTAGGCTGCGTCTGCTGAATTTTAATGATAAAATTGACAGTTTAGATTTTTTCCTCGAGAGGTTTGAAGCCGAATGCGTAGTCTATGAGGTTGACAGAGATCAATGGCCATCTCTGTTATCGACACTGCTAGTGGGGCCTGCGATGGAGACTTTTTATAGCCTCCCATTTGAGAAAAGGGCAGATTACGACAAAGTAAAGGAAAGGTTGCTCTGGAAGTTCCATCTTCTTCTTCGTTCACCCTCAGATGTCAACTTGAATAAGTTCAAAGAAAGCGGTGGTCAGCCTGAGGCTGTTGATATCTCCGTAGCTCTTCTCCAGGAATGGTACAGGTGATGGCCATATGCGTCTTCTCCGCTCCTCATATGTTGGGCACCTCTGAAGCAGGTGTTCGGCAGTCATTTTACCAGTGCCACAGTCACACTCATCCGTAGTTCCTATCTTTAATTTGTTGAGCAGATGGTATCTCAATCTGTTATGACCAGTGCGAAGTCTGAAGATTACCACTTGTTCACTTCTGCTGAGCTGGTAATACGGATCATTTTTTGTGTGGCCTGGATGCTCTTCTTCCCACTTGTGCCTGTATCTGCGCTTGATAAAACTCTTGGACTCCTCATAGGTTATATTTGTGTCCAGCTGAGGAAGTTTTCCCCCTTCCTTTGCCAATCTGTCAGCCTCTTCATTTCCAGGGATGTTGCAGTGAGAAGGGATCCACTGTATCACAACTCTTTTGTATTGCTGACATAGTCTGTGAAGTGTTACTCTTAGGTCATCCAGTTCAGCATTTATTTGACTTTTCAGTGTTGTAATCACTGACAGCGCATCTGAGAAGATAACTACTGGTCTCTCTGAGCTTTTTTCTGTCATTAGAATTTCTGATGCAGTTTTTATGGCCTCTGCCTCTGCTCTGAAGTTAGTTGAAAATTTCCCTGTTGCGACTGCTATCTTTTTTTGTGTGCCATTGCTTAAGCTCAGGAAGACTCCTCCACCCCCATCTTCTGTTGCATTAGTTGCTGATCCATCTGTGTACGCATGGATCCAGGTGTTGCTTGGGTAATGTTTCTCTATATATTTTGTGGTTAGGACTGAAGTTCCATCTGACTGCTGACGGTTACCGGACGCGTTTTAAAAACGCGATGCCAAGCGCAGACCAGAACTTCGAGGAATTTATCTCAAAGATAAAGCTCCTGCTGAATAGATGGATTGAAATGGAGGGAATTCCTAAGGACTATAATGGCTTGCTAGACTTGGTGCTACAAGACAAAGTGTTGTCCTCGTGTTCTAGTGAGTTGGTTGCGTTTTTACAGGAACGTCAACCAAAGGACATTGAGTCCATGACCCAATTGGGACACCATTATGTCCTTGCCCACCCGGGCAAACCCATTCAGAAGTCGGGTCTGTCAGTTGCCAGTGTCGGCAAAGTTCAGTGCCACCCTTGGCAAAATCAGTCAGGCAATGTAGATAGGGAGCAAGAGCAGAAGTATGAGAAGCCCTCCAGTCCCTATCAGCCACATAGAGGTAGTTATGGGAATTTTCGTTCTCATAGGAATGGTCGGCCGAGGTGGCAGAATCGACAATATGATAGTTATAGCGATAGAGGGGAGCGCCAAACGCGAAAGCAGGTATGCTTCGAGGACTCTCGGGACGAAGACCGATTTTGGTATAAAACCAAACATCCAAAGCAGAGGAGTGGTTCCTCAGAGAGTCGATCTTCTGACTCTGATGTGGGGTCTTCGTCATCGAAAAGCTCCAGCAAAAGTACATGCGATGAGAAGAACAAAGAGCGCTTATGTACCAATTGTGGTGGCAGGGGTCATTATGCTGACATATGCACTACCCCAATCGAACACGCGAATTCCGTGGTGGTATTGGACACAATCAACAGCGAGGACTGTGCGGGGTGTCGCCCTTGGTTCCACGCGAACGAGAGGATAGTGCTTCAATGTGGGCATGCGGCACCATGTCTGTCGGCAGTCCATGAGACTGGTAAGGTGATTCTTCACGAAGGCAAGGTGGAGAATAGACCAGTCCGGGTGTTGAGGGACACTTGATGCACCACAATTGGGGTGCGTCGGTCGTGTATCGACGACTCCTGCCTTACAGGCAAAACTGTAAAGTGCACCACATTCGGGGGCAAAGTTGAGTCTTACCCCCAGGCGAATATTAATGTGGACACTCTGTTCCTCTCGGGTAGAGTGAACGCGTTCGTTCACGATGATCCGACTGCCGATTTAATCATCGGCAATGTACGCAGATGCATAATGCCGTGGGTGTGGTTGGAGCAGAGGCTCCGCAACATCAAAGGTCCAAGACAGATGATCGGGTGGTCGACGTAGCACCACCTGACAACAAGGTAGTTCGCAGACGTGGGTCTCGGCAAATACCAAGCGACATGAGTAGGAGCAGTAGGGGTATTTACGACGGTCAGACAGCTGGCAATTGCACAGTTTGGGTGCGTAACGTTCCCCTGAGTGCTAGTTGGCGCACACTCAGGCAAGTTGTTGCTGTCATTTTTGACGGAGTCATCTGTCAAGTTATTTGCTTATGTTTTTATCATAAGAATAATTGTGTCTTTACCTGCGATGTCAGGTTGATTAGGGGTTGTCTTCCCTTGTTTATTCATTCATTGTGTTCGACCTTTAGGGTCAAAGGTAGACAGTTCGGGCGTATGCCCATGGGCAGGTTTTTTTTAAGCGGGAGTTGAGTTAGACTTCCGGCAAGCCGGGAAGTGTCCTGGTTTCTGAAGGGACGAGAGTCCATTGTGTTTTTCGGGGAGAATCTTCGAAGTGACTGCACTGGCAGTTTTCCCCAGTGAATCTCTGTGCGTTGGAATGACAGCAGAGTTCCTTGTTAAGTTCTGTGGACTCGGTTACAGGTAATACCGACTTTTTCCATTACTATGCTTTCGGTAGCAGAACATGTTAGAAGATTGCCTAGTCTGTGAACTGCAGCTCACCGGTCCTCCATTTCAGAACTTATTTGTTGTGCTCAAGGTAGCCATCCAAGACTATTAGTCTTCATACCATCCAGAAATCCAGTGACAAAGATATATTGTGGGAACCGCAGATTGGCGGAATTTATGTCTACAATAAGCATTACTGCAGGGTTGATGGTAACCTGCTTATCAGAAGTACACAGCCGACGTCAGAACGAGGCCTGTGTTTTCGGCTATTATACTACAGCCTGATAATGTGCAATTGGCGGGGAATGCCAAGTTGCACCTATGTGTCAAAGTGATTAAGGTATCTGACGCGTTTAGTCAGTAATCTCAGGGCGACGCCACGAACTGTCCTTATTGAAAACCATTGTATTGACCATGCACGGATATTCAAATGTTTACCAGCTTGCTGAATGCCTAATGTATACCTATCGATTTCCGGTCAGCATGACCTTGTTTACACTGACTGTTCCTGTTGATACCATGTGTGTTCTCGTCAATAAATGTTTTGAAACGTGCCTGCAGTGTCCAAGCATCCTTGACTACTGCATGTGAGTGTATGGGTTGCAGGGTCTACATATATACGAGCCTAAACACATTCGCGCCTTCATTCGCACCCACACTCAGTTCATCATACGCTCGCACTACACACCTAACAACATGTATACTGTCTTGGGCCAGTGATCACCTCAATCAGAGAAAAGTACAGTTACACAAGTGTTTGATGAGGTCGTGATGGTTAGATTTGTCGAGGTAGTGTCGTTGCACGGCAATACCAAAATGGCGCGGG
The DNA here is from genome assembly GCA_024509875.1 of Oreohelix idahoensis. Taxonomy (NCBI): domain Eukaryota; kingdom Metazoa; phylum Mollusca; class Gastropoda; order Stylommatophora; family Oreohelicidae; genus Oreohelix; species Oreohelix idahoensis. Next base: position 47,892 of record JAMPIV010004361.1, read on the forward strand.
TGACTTTTGAGAATAGGTGGGGTGCGCGTGATGCAGTTAGGCAGAAGCATATGTCGTTGTTTCAGAACCATCTGCTAATAGTCCAGAAATAGCTAAGGTTAGATTTCGGGTTCATGTTCAGTAAGGTGTTTCGGTTGATGCGAACCGAACCTTAGAGTCTGACCCACGCCCCCAGTACTATCCTGATATCAATATGAAGATTTTGTAATTCTGTAAATATTATGTAATGTTTTGCAATGCATATTAATGCTATATTGTGGTATGCTCTGGAGCATCCGTAAAGAGTATTTACCTTGGTTTTTGGATGTATTATAATCATGAGAATTGATGTTTATGAAGATGTATTATGGTATATGATTGATGTGTCACGATGCCATAAAGGCAATATGGATAAATTTATATTCAACGTATGTATGAATCATGTTATCATATGTGTATGTTTACAGTGTGTAGACAGATTGTTTATACTATGAAATGATGTCTTATTATTGATACTTTGATATGCATAATTAATTTGTAACATATATTGTATTTGATAGACCAGGTCTGGACATTCGTTGTTATTTTTCACGACTACCAGCACCTGGGATGATTAGTTCATTCTCATACTGTATTTAGTACATAGGGTGAGAAGGCATGAACGACAATGGTATTGGACAACTTTGGCATTCTCCAGGTAGATGAGGAGGTGCCGTCTCGGCATTTTGTTCGTCCATACTCCGAAAGGGGTTAGGCGTGACTCCTCCAGTGGAAGAAAACGTTGTTTTCTTTCTTAATATGGGGGGGAGGGGGGGGGGGGGGGGTGGATGTAACAGTAGATATGTTCGACAAAATATTAAGTTGGTCACGCTGAGAGTGACAACCCTGATACTAATTTAAAAACCGTTTTGGTCATGTGACCTGGACGGAAGTGCGCACAAATTCGGGTGCTAAAAGTTAGTTGAGTTTCTGGCCATCGACCAGGAGAGGTCGTTTTGTTGTTCCCTGTCATCATTTTGCTGGGATATTGGATGCCATAGTTTTCATTGAGGGTGCTTGTCATTTATTCATGTGGTCAAGATTAGTTTACATATTTCTAGAACGGTGGTGTAGTTTCTAGCAACATTTTTCGTAGACCATTGATGAGAAGTCATATGTATTTAAGTATGGCTTTATTAGAATGCAGGACTTAGCCGGTGAGCGAAAGTCATTGTATTGTTCACTCGGTATGACATACCCGCGAGTTTTTGATGATGATAGATTTGATTGTTGATTATTGCAAGTTATATTGGCATTTCTGTTGCATTGTATTGCATATGTATCTCTAGCCGTGTGTGGCTTCATTGTGTGCATAATTATTAAAGGGAACTTAACCTGTTACGAGTGTTATGGTGAATCTATGTCAGCTATTGCATACTGTAGTCGTATCCTTAGATAATGAGCCAGAGAGTATAGATTATCATGTGTTAAATCCACAGTGTAAATAGGTTGTTTCTGACAGTTATACAATATAAGAATTATTCATTCCTTCTTCCGCTTGCTCTGACAGACAAGTGGCCACCTTTCAATCGTGCTTACTTAATTTGTTGATTAACATGTCTGGAACAGAACTCCTGAGTAAGCACCACAGATCCAGTGTTGGTTTTATTTGGCAAAACAAGTCCCAGTTTTCCCAAATGTACTGATTTAATCCTCTGATTTGGGGAAAACGCTTGCTTTGTTACTATTTTATTGAATCTGTTCGTTTCACCTCAATTTGTCCAGATAGGTAAATATTCACGCGTTCTAGTGTTCACAGTGTCATTAGCTTGAAATTTTTCAATACTTAACGGAATGTCAGGTATGTAAAACTGTTCTGGATAAATCTTCGCCACAACACAAGTGGTCGGTAGTCGGGAAATGTCACTGTTTGATTATGTCGCCACAACGGGCTGAATGTATATGAAATTGGGAAAAAGAAATCTGGATAGCTATAAGTCCAGTTACAATTTATTCTTAATATTCTTTGGGTTGGTACTCTGTCTCTTTCTGGGTGTAAACAGGAGGCCAGACAGGTCCACCTTGAAGACCCAATATTTATATTAGAATGTTCTTTTTGTACTGTTGGACTTAGGTCCCTTATTCTCAGATTCAGGTTTAGGCGCAGGCTTAGACAGCTGGTAGTTTTGGGTTTGTGACCCTGTACTGCATTGTAGGAAGAAAAACAACCATATAATCACAATAACCACTACACCACTATTCTATCCTAAAATTAACCTGCGCAGAGTTATAAAATTTATTATACACTCGGTTATTTAAGGGGGTCCCCGGTACTGAAAACTGGATTTTACGTACAAAATATAGATTTTTTACTTTTGAGCTTATTTTATTAAATAATCATCGAGGAATCGATTGAGCAAGGTTTTATAACATAAAAATGCATTTGATGTATCAAAAAGCATATTTTCTGTACCCACCCCCAGCTATGATTTGCAAATTTGTGCCGAAAATGCAAGATTTGTCGCTCAATTATACCTTAGTTACGCTAACCAAATCGTGGACTATTTGGTATCGATACACATGGAATTTCGTTGTCTGCCGTAATATCGCAAATTCGAAACTATTTTTTCTCATAGCTTTGTGTAATGTGTGTTTGAAAATTTCCGTAATTTTACGCTTACCTCCTTATAAGGAGTGGTCACGTGGTGACCCCTTGCCCTCATTACCGACCCATTCAAGACGCAAGAGTAAACATCTGCTTTGATTGGTCATAACAACATTTTGGCTGCGTGCGCAAATGTGGAAGTAACAACAGCCATTTCCGCCTGTACACAAAAAACAATTGTTCGCTTTCCGTGAAATATTTTTCTCTTGTTTAAATTTCAGTGAATTGTGTTCTTTTACTTCAAAATGGGAAGAATTGGTAAGAGATCAAAGCAAATATCTGCTGCCAGGTCGCGTCGACAGTGTGTAATTTCTAGCAGTGTTACCACAGAAGGTAATACAGAATCAGCGGTGAATGATAGGCCTACACAAACAACTTGGAATTTCTGCATCCCAGTACCCGATAGGCCCATGGTTCACATTGCAGATCCAGTAGTGCCTGGCCCAAGTCGATCTGATATAAAAATTAACTTGAGCACGAGCAAGAATGTTGCATCTCATAATACTGTCTGCGCTCAGCCTAAACCTACGTATAAAAATGTATGTTGCAATTTGTGTAAGCAAAGCACATTGCAAACAAGAACTGACAACACCAAGTCTAAGGGTTTCTCTCTCTTCCTGGAAGTTGTGTGTCACACATGTGAAAAAGCAATTTCTAGAACGTACACATCCGAGAGGGAACCAGAAGGCCGCGGCCCTCGTGGACATGCAATCAACAAATCTGCTGTTCTTGGTGCCCTCATGTCTGGAATGGGCCCATATACATTCAATCTCTTCTGTGAGAACCTAGACCTCCCTGGCCTGCACCAGAAAACATTTCATAAATATGCAGATCAAATTTTTGATCATTTGGATACCATGCACTCTACAGTATTTCAACGTTCCGTTAGCATCGTCCGAGCTGAACACGCTAAGAGTCAGCATCGTACCATTAATAAAAAAGAAGTCATTGACATCGCTGTCAGCTTTGATGCAACATGGCTAACTAGAGGTCATAAGTCATTTATAGGTGTTGGCAGTGTTATCGACATCTTGACTGGCATGGTCATCGATTCGCATGTTATGCCTTCCTTCTGTCACACCTGTGAGAATACTGGACAGTGGCAACTGAAAAATCAGCCTGACAAACTTGAAAAATGGAAAGCAGAGCATCAGAAGGACTGCTGCCGTAATTACGAAGGGTCAGCCGGAATGATGGAGGTAAAAGCCTGTGAAGTTCTCTTTCTTCGTTCAGTGGCAAATCACAAGCTACGCTACACTGTTTTGCTATCAGATGGCGATTCCAAGGCCTACAACAGACTCTGCGACATCAAACCGTATGGACCAGAAGTTGACATAACCAAAGAAGAGTGCGTCAACCATGTTGCAAAGCGATTAGGCACTGCACTGAGGACACTGATTACTGACTGCAGAAAACAAAAAGTCACCCTTGGGGGAAATGGTCGTGGTCGTCTAACCCAAAATGCAATACGAAAATTGTGTATTTACTACACCAGGGCCATCTGCAAGCATAGTACAGCCCCAGAGATGAAACAAGCCATCATGGCTTCTCTCTACCATGGGTATTCGACAAACAACAAACCCCAACATAATTTGTGTCCGCCAGGCAAAGACTCCTGGTGTTTCTATCAGGCTTCCATTGCCAAAGGAGAAGCTGCTGGACCACACGAGACCAAGGTTCACACCCCGCTAGACTACAACCTGCTCCATAAGCACTTAGCCCCTATTTATGAGCGTCTTACTGATCAGCATTTGCTGAAGCGGTGTCAGCTAGGTGCAACACAAAATGCAAATGAAAGCCTACACAATGTTATATGGAGTCGTTGCAGCAAGCGGAAATTTGTGTCATTAAAAAAAAGCCAAATTCAGTGTCCTTGTGGCCGTTGGAGAGTTCAACTTTGGTCCATCAGCCAGTGCAGAAATAAAAAGGCTGTGCGGTCAAGCATCTGGAACAAACTCAATACGCCTTGGACAGGTGCGACTGAGGAAACGTCTGGCCAACAGCCAGAAACATGAGGCTGACAAACTTGTAAAAAGAAGAAAAATTAGGCAAGAGGCAAGACAAAGGCGAGAGGTGGAGCTGCTTGAAGCTGAAGGAGGTGAGCATATAGTCCTGGAGGATATTAACCCCAGAATGGAGTATATTGGACAAGACAAGGCACTCGGTGAGTAAAATGCATTTTTCTTAAAACTAACATTTTATTAACCAAAAATGTTATTACTAACAAACTATCTAATAGATCAATCTAAATTTGGCATGCATGTAGTACACATATATACCTTTAAATTGTCACATGCTTTTTTTGATTTTTGGTTATTTGCTTTGATATATTTAAAAAAAAAAAATTTTTTTCATTTTTTTTTTTCATACAAATAAAGTGTATTTTTTTTTAAATCATTAAAAATAGAATTTTAAAGGAAGCTGAAGGAGGTGCAGCATAGAGTCCTGGAGGATTTTAAACACATTCAGCCCCCCAGAATGGAGTATATTGGACAAGACAAGTCATTCGGTGACTAAAATGCATTTTTCTCAAAACTAACATTTTATTAACAAAAAATGTTATTTTTTACAAACTATCTAATAGATCAGTTTGAAATTTGGCATGTATGTAGGACACATATATACCTTTAAATTGACAGGGGCTTTTTTTGATATTTTAGTAATTTGCTTTGATATATTTTTAAAAATATTTTTTTTTCATTGTTTTTCATACAAATATAGTGTATTTTATAAAAAAATCATTAAAAATAGAATTTTAAACTTATCAAAAAAAGCCCCTGAAAAATTGTTTTAATTGTCAGTCACAACATGTGTGTGCAATTTGGTAAAGTTTGGTCAATGGGAAATATAAGTTTTTAGCTCTCGAAAAGTGGTGAAAATCCAATATGGCAGATGTTTTTTTTTGGTTACCATGGTAACCACATGTTTTTTAACAAAATAAACTGTACAATTTGGTTCATGGACATACACTGTGTCTATTGAGCACATAAAAAGTTTGAAAATGTTATTAGAACAAAAGTTAGTTTTCACTGTAGGGGAACCCCTTAACTTTAATTAGAAACTACAAGCGTAGAGCTTATCTTATCGGTTAAAAAAACTCCCGTGAAATAAATTCTAGTCATTTACAAAATTAATCATCGTGAATTAGAAATAAATATATATTTCGTCAGTACTCATAATGAATAGTGCATTTACTAGTCATTAAAAATATCTCTTACAGGCTACTAGCAATTAATTAAATCAACGCTACAGCCGGAACAATTTAGCTATAAATTATTTCAATTCGCTAGTCAATTAGCACAAAAATCCTAGTGAAATATCATGACGGACCTTAACCATTAAATCACTCTACATAGAAAACTTTAGTGAAATATAATGACGGACTCAACAATTAAATCACTCAAACTTCTAGTATAATATTTACCGCAAACACAGAAATGAACAATCTCCAATCGGAAAATACTAAGAAATCCACTTTAACAATGGTCTAGAATTCGAAGCTAGATGTTCTGAAAAATCTGTAGTTACTGAATAATCTGAGTTTTGAAAGCTGGACTATATATATTAAAATAGACAAAAATCGCTGACCAGTGTTAGACATAACATCTTTGGGAAATTCTTCGCTCAATTTCTGAATGAAAGCCAAATTTGCCACCTTTCCCGCTTTCTGACTCTGGCAACGAGCGAACGGTCTTTTGATCTGGCGACTCTCACCGTATCTACTCATGTTCGGAGCAAACGGAGGTAGGGGGAGTTAACTGTGATTATCTTCCCTTTGGTTTCAGATTAATTACCCCTGACCAATTACTAACAAAAGTACGTCCTTTAGACTAAACGCTCTTGATTTTTCTTCATAAGCTTATCTCCCCCTGAGCCAAAAGTATGACTTTTTGAATAGTCGCCCCTTGGTTCTCTACAAATCTACCACCCAGTCCCCTCTCTACGCGTTCCATCTACCTGTCACTATTACAACGGTCTGATTGTAAACGTTCCTAGTGCCTGTAAGACAGTAGAGAAAGAAAAGAATAGGCGTGGCTAAAATAAGAAAGAGATATCTAAGTGTAGAAAGGTTTTACGTTAACCGAACGTGCAAAACGAATAAGGAAGCCCGGTGAAAGCCAGGTGGAAGAAAAATGTAGATATATGAAATCTATTTTCATAATATCCTCTGTCACAATGGAATTATAGTGCAACAAAAATCTGACATTTTGCTATGATCTGCATGTTGTTTTTAAGCAAATCTCTTAAATAAATCTGCACAATTAACTCACCTTCTAAACTGTGTCCCAGAAAAATGGTTTATGATATAGTGAGCTTGCTGCATGACCAATAAGACCTTGTCCACTAGAAAGAGAACAGGGCGGGATGGGTTTTCCTGAAGAATTAGTCCCATTGTTAGAACAGCTACAAGTGTCTTCCCGGTACCTGATCGTACAAAGTGGTATGTGTTTATCATGTCACAATACACAATGCTCAACAATATCTTTCAAAGGAGATCACTGTCAAAAAATCTGGTAAGTGCCACAAATGAAGATTACCATTCTTGTAGTCAGGATTATCATTCTTGTAGTCAGTAACCAAGTTCTGAAGACTGATCTACCATTTCCAAAATGACATGAATTCTCTTCAGTTTTCCTATACCAAGAGTCATGAAGACCACTTACTTAGAGCAACAATGTGTAAAGGACTGTTTGGTTTAAAATAAAAAAGAAGCAACAACAACAACAAACAAACAAAAAGTTGCTCTTTCAAGATGACCAATGCCTCATTTACAGTGAAGAAGAACTTAAGGAAAAAAAATGTAAACCACAAATAATATGATGATAATTGTAAACAAAACAGAAGCCATGAAGACCAGCAAGACAACAGAACAATTAAATATCAACAGTGAAAAAAGGAAATAAGCACTGAAATGTTGAATTCAAGAACCTATGCTAAATTGTTCAAAGATAGGAGATTAGACATGGAAATAATGACACAAATGTCTAGAGCTAATACTGTTAATTATCAGATGGCACCACTTTTCAATAACATAAACAAGACAGAAGCATATGGGCAATTTAATAAAGAATACTGAATCAATACAGAAATCATGAGTAAGATAAAGTAAGGTGAAATCAAGAATGTACATTTTAACAAAAGCTAAACCAGAAGTTCCAAAGCCAAGGTTCATTACATATACATAGAAACAAACAATGAAGTAAAAAGAAACATCAGAAGAGACAAAGAGGAAATACAGAGCAAATAAGATGGACTGAACATTTTGAGAAACTTCTAATTCAACCAGCTCAACAAAACCTACTGTGTCAGCAGAACAAGTGCTACACATTAACTAATTAAGACCAAATAAGAAAGAAACTTTAAAAAAGCCTTAACTCTTTCAGTCCAGAGTTATTTTGCACGCTGTGCCAGACTTTTATTGTGGGCAGAATTTTATTCAGTGAAGTGTTCATCTTTCAGTCTAAATTTTTGTGTGAATTTTCCTTTGAACATGTACTTATTATATACCAAACTGTAGGGAAATGGATAGAGAAATGTAATATATAATGTCTTTGGTAGTATTAACACAAGTATGTTCGGTATATTTAGAACATTTTGCATGTAAAATTGAAAAACGCTTAAAAGTTGACTGTAGAATACGATCTTACCAAAGACAAATTACTGTTGTAGACAATAAAACTTTCTTTTTAGTCTTCAAACATCAAGTTAATCCATATACATGTAAAAAGAAACATGCTTATGGCCACAATTAGTACATTTAGTGTTATTCACACCAGTTTTTCCGTGGTCCTTTGTAAGAAAAATATAAATTATGCAATCGTGCATTACGTAATTTTCAAACAAATAAAGAAGAATAACGTCATATAAAAACTTTTTTACTCTTGTTTAATGTTTTAATTGTATCCCTAGCTTCATCTTCTACCAAGAACTAGTGATTAGGTGTTACGGTAGGTCTAGTTTTGTTGCTTTTTGATCGGCCAGAATACGACTACGCCCACTCATCAACTAAACCTAGTGTGTCTAGCTTTTCTGCACAGATTCCGTATTTTGACAGCAAACTGTGACTACCAAACAATCATCATTAATGTCAGCAATGTTTCAAAGTAGTTTGACACAATTATTTGCTTAGGAGACTTAGAAAATGTAAATATAAAGCGTGACATATTTCTCTAGCAATAAAAACGAAAAACGCAAACACGCAAATTTTCACAAAAATTGTGATAATAACATCAAAACACTCACATGTGCTGATTAACTACAGTCAAATTAGTTGTTTAGATAGTAGCGGAAGTCATTCTACGAGTTTTAATATATGAACTGCATTAAACGGACGATTTTTAAGGTTTATGCGTGATAAACTAAAAACCACGCTCTGAGCGTTACTCTGTCACGGCGTGTTGAATTTTGCAACGCTCAGAGCGTTGCTCTGGACTGAAAGAGTTAATGCTTTTAAAAGATGAAAAAGCTGTTGGTGCAGATGGCATTCCAGCAGAGGCCATCAAAGCAGATATTGATATCTCTACAGGGAATTGAAGTCAGCAGCAATATCTCTTGTCACCATTTTACTTTTTATAGATCCGAGTTAGGAAACCAACAATATCAGCCAACAAAAATAGTTGCGGACAAACAGCTTGATGATCATATTATACCAATGACCTAGCTCTTCGACAGAAACTAAATGATACCAAAGCCAACACAAAAATAAGAATCTGCAACTCAAATGTCAAGTCAATTTTACTGTACGGCTAAGAAAAATGGATAAATATTACAGTATTATTACAGGCCTCGGACTTCCCTTCTTTATGTGTTTAAGAAAAATGGAGAATAACAACAACAAAGAAGTAATATATGGGTGGTTGCATAGAACAAGAAGATTGAAATGGTATGACAAGATCACCAATGTAGAACGGATGACAAGATCACCAATGTAGAACTGATGACAAGATCACCAATGTAGAACTGATGACACGTGCTAGTGGAACAACAGATGAGTTGAAGATGGTGGCAATGGCTAGGATACACACTGAGGAAACCTGTGAACAGCACTACAAGGTGGTCCTTGTTCTGACATTCCTTGGGTAAGACAGGAAACAGGAGATTGTAAAACAAACAGAGAACTGGTGACAGAAATGAAAGGGATCATAAAGATATGGAAAGACCTTGAGCTGATGGCACAAGAGGACTTCACATATAAGTTTATTGAAAGCCTATGCTCCTTGGGGAGTTGAAAGAAAATGTATGAATACTTTTCTTTCATTAAAATTGACATTCTTTGCTGCGTTATTGCAGTCGTTTCTTTGCACTGATATTTTGTTGTTGTTTAGTATTTTTATTTGTTAACTGTTACGGTTTCCATGTGTTTGCTGTCTTTTCTCATAGCCTTTCTATATTTTTAATCTTTGTTTTCTGTTTGTGACTAGCTGACTAAGGGTAATCTTGAAACATCCAGTGCTTCTAGTGTATTGTATAACTGACTTCAATACCATTTTTCATTTGCATTTACTTTTTTAAATTTAAACCAAGTTAACTTCTGGAAACACTCAGATGAAAATATTTGTTTAAAACTTCATGAAATTCAATATATAAAGTCAAAGGGCTTCACTAGCCACTTTAGCCAAATTTAACTACTAAAAAAACTACATTAAAAGGATAATTTTTGGACCAACTTTCTCAACCAAAAGTCTGTTAACCAATCAAACAAAATACAGGAGCAGAAAATTACAGCAAACTGTATTGGCTGAGATAGTGAAACAATAATTTAAAATATCTGAATGCCTGGTCAGAATGACAACTCATAATCCACCTTCAAGCTAGACCACTGGAAAGAGAGGCAATATTTGGGCTGAGGATGTGGGCAAAGAATTTAGAACGAGAGAATGTACATCATTCAGGCCATATCCAAAGCTCTGCAGTACTACTGAATGATGCTAAACACACCGATGAATCGACAGAAGAGAGTAAATAACAAAAGAATATTCATTCATTCATAACCCTCCACTCCCAAAGGAGTATAGGCCTTCAACAAACACATGCCAAGTCCTCCTGTCACGTGCCATCACGTTCCACGTTCTCATCATTTTCACCTCTGTTTCCATCTCCCTTCTCTATGTGCTTCTTGGTCTACCTCTTCTATTTTGAAGATAACGCAACCATATTTTCACCATACGAGCTCGGACGCCGCCTCGGTAAACAAGGTCCGCGCAGAGCAGTGACACCCCCAGGCTGCTTGCGAATAGTCTACTACTGGGAACATAAACAGATTAGGGATGAGCCCACTCTCCCGTTGAAGAGGTGCTAAAGTCATAGATACTGGGCCAGAAGGCGCACCGGAAACCACAGTATCACGCAACTCGCTTTTTTTTATGGATGAGTACACCGTCAAATAAATCTCATACTGGTGCTCGCCCTGTGGAGCTCCACCAGGCAGGTGCAGTGCCGGGCTCTGAGCCTCGACAGAGCCCACCCTCAGCTACTGGAGGACCCTCTAGACCGTCTTGTGGAGTCAGCAGACGGCGGAGGAGAACTACTGACCGAAACAAAACAGAAAAAGAGAAACCCAGAGTGCCACTTGTCATGATGCACTGGAATGCAGAGGGAGTGAACAGCAAGCAGGCTGGATACAGCAAAAAGACAGAGCTGGAAAACATCTTGTATGAGAAGCAAGTCAGTGTTCGCTGTATCCAAGAGACTCACTTGAAAGCAGATCAAACCTTCAAAATAAGGGGATATCAATGCTTCAGATCCGACAGACAAGATAGACGAAAAGGAGGAGTACTTACTCTTGTAAGGAATAACATTCATGCACACGAAAGGAAAACCTACATGGATGGAGCAGAATATCAGCTGTTGCAGATAAAGGTAGACAAGATGGAAATAGAACTCCTGAACTATTACTGTCCAAACAACAAACCCCTGAGTCTCAGCTCTATACAGGTACCAGCCACCAACTTTATAGCAGTTGGAGACTTTAATAGCCACTCCCAGAGCTGGGGCTATAACCATCTAGATCACAGAGGTGAAGAGGTTGAAACATGGCAAGATGATCACTCCCTAATCCTAGTCAATAATGCCACAGATACTCCTACCTTCTACTCCAGAGGATGGCACACAACTTCAACACCAGATCTTGCCTTCGCCACCCCAGATATAGCTGGATCTATTAGTAGAGAAGTAGGAGACCAACTAGGGGGAAGCGACCATCGCCCAATCTTTCTTACTGTCCAGAGTGCAACTCTCAGTACAGGCCCAGCCATTACAAGATGGAACTACAAAAAAGCCAACTGGGGTTTATTCAGGCATCAGGTAAACACGCTGCTGTCTACCCTCAAGGTACAGAACAGAGACATTAATGAAGTGGTAAAAGACTTCCACAGATGCATACTACAAGCTGCAAAAGAAACCATTCCCAAAGGATGCCGGCGTAACTACATACATATACTGGTCCAGCACACTCCAAGAACGTCAGGAAGCTATGGACAGGGCTAGAAAGGACGCAGAGTCTCAGCCTTCACTTGAAACTCACAACAAATGGAAAAAGGCTGTAGCAGAGTTTCAGACAACAAAGCTAGAAGAAAAACGGAAAAGCTGGAGAACTAAAACGGCATCGCTGAACTTTGAGAAAGACGGCAGAAAACTTTGGAGATTAGTCAAGTCTCTAAATGAAGAGCGTTCCTCACCTAGGCAGACTATCACATTGGATGAAGGTGGCAAACTTTTCAGAGGAAAACAAGCTGCAGACCTGTTTGCTAGAAGATACAGTTCAGAAAGCAACTTACCCATTAACATAGACCATCAGAGAGAGATAAGAAAAGAAATACTGGCAACCATGGGACAGACAGATACTCCTGCCCCAGTGAGAGAACCCATCACACTAGGAGAACTACAGAACGCTATTTCCAAGCTTAAGTTTCAAAAGTCACCCGGCCCAGACAAAATCAGCAACGAAATGCTAGTAAATCTGAGCTCAGCAGCAAAGACAAAACTGCTTGAGATATTCAACCACAGCTGGTTGAAAGGAACGGTACCCCAAGTATAGAGAGAAGCCATCACAATACCCATACTAAAGAAAGGGAAATGTAAGACCGAGGCTGCAAGTTACCGGCCAATCAGTCTCACAAGCTGTGTTGGGAAGACTATGGAGCGAATAGTCAACCACAGATTGAAATGGTATTTAGAGTCTGAGCAGATCCTGGTGCCGGAACAAGCTGGATTTAGAGAATGCTACAGTATAAAAGACCAAGTTACTTACTTGTCTCAAGCAATAGAAGATGCCTTCCAGGAGAAGAAAAAGGTCCTAACGATCTGGGTTGACTTCAAGCAGGCCTTTGACAAGGTGTGGAAAGATGGCCTCATTGCAAAACTTAGGAGAAGTGGAATCCAAGGCAACATGATGAAATGGATCCAGTCATACTTGCATAACAGGAGAACTAGAGTCACTCTTGACGGTCTGCAGAGCAGAAAAGTGTTGCTCCATCAGGGGGTACCTCAAGGAGGAGTAATTTCCTCAACACTCTTTCTTGTTTACATCAATGACCTGGTGAAAGATCTCCCCGCAGGAGTGAAAGCTGCCTTATATGCAGATGACCTAGTACTCTGGTGCGCTGATGAAAACGTCACCACAGCAAATTATAGAATGCAGCGGGCAGCAGACATGCTAGTGTCATGGGCAGAGAAATGGCTTATCACAATAAACACAGACAAAACCTCCACAACACTGTTCTCCCTTGCCCCCAAGGACAAAGCAGCTAACATACACCTAGGGACAACCGTGATCAAGGAAGAAAGCTGCCCCACCTATCTTGGGGTGACATTTGACCAAAGGCTTACATGGAATAAGCATATTGAAAATGTAGAAGGAAAGGCCCGAAGACGACTTGGCATACTCAGAAAATTAGCAGGTACCAACTGGGGAGCAAATGAACGAAATCTAATGAAGATTTATAATGGAGTAATAAGACCACACTTAGAGTTTAGCTCAGCAGCATGGTCATCAGCTGCTAACTCACATCTGCAGTCTTTGGACAAGGTGCAAAATAAAGCTCTCAGGCTCATTACAGGAGCCATGAAAACTACACCAATATCAGAGATGCAGAAGGCTGCTGGATTACAGACATTGTCCCATAGAAGAGACACAAAAATCATGAGCCAGATGGAAAAGTACAACAGTATGCCAACGCACCCAATGAAGGCAAGACTAGATGATCTGGCATTGGGACGTCTAAAGCGTAGCAGCTTTGTGCATCGGGGAAAAAGACAGCATCAAGAAGACCTATCCATGAAGACAACACCACTGAAGCCCACCCTATACCCTGTACCATGGGAGCAGGCCAGCAATGCCCTCCAAATTAATACATCAGTCAGTGGTCTCACAAGTGGATGTGAGTATAATGATCTGCAAAAACGAACTGCTACATTGAGTATGATCCAAGAAAGCTATCCCGATCAATCATGGATACATGCCTATACAGATGGATCAGCAACTAATGCTGTTAGGAATGGAGGTGCCGGTATCTTTATCTCATATCCTGACAACCACTATGAGACTAGGCACATTCCCACTGGTAAATTCTGTTCCAACTATACAGCTGAGGTTCAAGCTCTAGAGCAAGCTGCAAATATGATTTATAACACCAACTCTGACTGCCACCAGGTAGTCATCCTCACAGATGCACTGTCTGTCCTGCAAGCTCTCAAGGGTGGTAAACTCCCGCATCTGAGAAATGAACTAAACAAGGTAGCTGCCAAAAAGAGAACCATACTTCAGTGGGTACCATCTCATTGTGGTGTACCCGGAAATGATAAGGCAGATAAACTTGCAAAAAAGGGAGGAGAATGTGAACAAGAAGATAATGAAGTCACATACTTTGAGAAAAAGAGAGCTATCCAGACTATCAGAAGAGAACAGAACCAACTCAAAGACGACTATCACACTCTCGACCGGCAGGGACAGATAACTATTTTTCGCCTCAGGACAGGGCATAACAAACTGAATAAACACATGCACAAGCTACGATTGTCTGCTTCACCACTGTGCACATGTGGATTAAACGAACAAACTGCTGAGCATGTTCTACAGGATTGTCCTCTGTATGACCAGTTAAGAAAGATATACTGGCCCAATGACTCAACACTAAACTCAAAGCTATGTGGAGCTAAAGAGGAACTTCAAACAACAGTCGAATTCATCATGAGAACTCGTCTGACGGTGTAAACATCAAAGATGTGATTGCAAGAAGAAGAAGGTCTACCTCTGCCTCTCTTGCCCTGAGGATTCCAGAAAAAGGACTGCCTTGTAATGCTATCAACAGGTTTCCTCAGTGTATGTCCTATCCATCGCCATTGTCGTCTTCTCATCTCTTGTTCCACTGGCACTTGTCTAGTTCTTGTCATCAGTTCCATGTTGGTAACCTTATCATACCATTTTAATCCCTCTATTCTACACAAGCAGCCATTTATGAAAGTCTGTAGCTTTTTGGTTGTTGTCTTTGTTGTTTTCCATGTCTCAGAGCCATACAATAGGACTGACTTCACGTTTGAGTTGAAGATTTTTCGTGTTGGATCCGATTTCTCTTGATCTCCATATATTTCCCAATGCAATGAAAGCTTCTCTTGCTTTTTGTATTCTTATTTTAATATCACTGTCTGTCCCTCCAACTTTGTCTATTTTGCTGCCAAGATATGTGTACAATTCTACATCTTGTATTGGTGCTTCTTCAAGTTCAACCCTGTTATCATTATCTGCATTTATTCTCATTATCTTTGTCTTTTCCCTGTGTATTTTCAGACCCAATTGCTGTGACCTCTCATCGAGTGTTTTCAATTTGTCCTGCATCTGATTACGGTTATGGGACAGAAGAGCCAAGTCATCAGCAAAATCCAGATCATCCAACTGCTTAGTCAGAGTCCACTGGATTCCATTTCTGTTGTGTGTTGTCGATGTTCTCATAACCCAGTCTATTGCTAGTAAGAAAAGAAATGGAGACAAGAGGCATCCCTGTCGCACTCCTGTTCTTATCCCAAACGGTTCTGTAAGCTGTCCTTCATGAAGAACTCTGCATGTCATGTCTTTATGTTTTCTTTATTAAATTAATGATCTTCAGGGGAACTCCATAATGCCTCATCAATTTCCAAAGTGATTCTCTGTCCACGCTGTCAAATGCCTTTTCGTAGTCCACAAATCTGATGTATAGTGGTGAATTCCATTCCAGACTTTGTTCAACTATTATTCTCAAAGTTGCTATCTGGTCTGTACAGGATCTGTTTTGTCGAAAACCTGCTTGTTCATCTCTTAGTTTCTTGTCTATGGACTCTTCTCTCGAGGATAATCCTGTTTAATACTTTTCCTGGCACTGATAGTAACATTATTCCTCTATAATTTGTGCACTCTTGTAAATTTCCCTTCTTAGGCAACTTAACCAGATATCCTTCCTTCCATTCTGCTGGTATCTCTTCCTTTTCCCAGACTTTACCAAGTAATTTATATAACATCTCTGTAGCCGTGTTGATATTCTGCTTTGATGGCCTCTGCTTTGATGGCCTCTGCTGGAATGCCATCAGGTCCAGACGCTTTTCCATCTCTTAGAAGCTTTATGGCTTTCTTTATTTCTTCCTTCGTTGGTCTTTCACCGTTAATTTGTAGCTCTTCTTCTGCTGGCTGGATGTCAGGGGGGGTTTTGTGGAGCTGGTCTATTGAGAAGATCCTCAAAATATTCTGTCCACCTCTTCATTTGCTCTTGTATATTGCTGAGCAGTTTTCCATTCTTGTCTTTTATGAGGCACCTTGTTTGCTTGTATTTACCTGTCAGCTTCTTTGTGCTGTGATTGGGAGATTGCCATCATAACACCAATTTTCAAAAAGGGTGACAATCGACAGTGTGGAAACCATAGAGGCATATCCCTTCTTAGTGTCCCTGGTAAAATCTACTCTAGAATCCTAGAGCAGAGACTCTGACGCCTAGCTGAGTCACAATTGGATGAGGTCCAGTGCGGATTCCGAGCAAACCGAAGTACTCAAGACCTAATCTTCACACTCAGACAGCTGAGTGAAAAGGCCCTTGAGTATAAGAGTGAGATGCATCTTTGTTTCAAAGATCTGGAAAAGGCGTTTGACAGGGTCCCCTGGAGCAAACTTTGGGACTGTTTGGCAAGGAAGAATATTCCAGCACCTCTGATTCATGCTATACAGAGCTTCTACAAGTCTTGCAGAAATTATGTGAGGACAGCAAACCATAAGTCAGAAGAGTTCAGGACCACCACTGGTGTAAGACAAGGTGATATCCTATCACCTTACCTCTTCATACTCCTTATGGACGATGTCATCAAGGCATGTAAGGAGAGAACAAGAAAGTATTCAGTGGTGTACTGGAAGATGAGACAGGTCTATATTTCGGAGCTGGCATTTGCTGATGATGTTGCCCTGATTGCTAAATCAGAGGCACATCTCCAATCCAACCTGCAAGTCTGGAAGGAAGAGCTGGAGAAGAGAGGGATGGTCATAAGCAGCTCTAAAACAAAATCCATGGTGATATCACGAGAAGAAAGAAGACATCAGATTAAGCTGGGAGAACAGGTCCTGGAGCAGGTCGACCACTTTAAATACCTCGGAGCTATTATAGACCGAAAGGGAGGCATCAAAGAAGAGTTGGCCACTCGAAAAGCAGCAGCTGGGCTGCCATTTTTCAGGCTATAAATCGAGGATTCCTCAGCAAGAGAGAGGTTGGTAAGAAAACGAAGATGGCTGTATACCGCTACACCTATGTCCCAGTCTTGACATATGGATGCGAGTCATGGGCAATGACTACAACCCATAAAAGCCAGATCCAAACCTCAGAAATGAGGTATCTGAGGAAGATGGTTGAAGTAACAAGAAGAGACATGGTACGCAACCAGACGATACGTCAAGGCCTTAAATCCTACCCCCTGCAGACCCAAGTAGAACAGTCCCAATTAAGATGGTTTGGCCATGTCTGCAGAATGGGAGAAGATCGGATACCACAACAAGCATGGGAAACAAAGAGCCAAGGATCCAGACCCCGAGTCCGCTGGGAGGACAACATTAGACAATCTTTGAAGGACCGAGGATTAGAATGGAACCAGGCCAGGAGGAAGACAGCCGATAGGATAGTCTGGCGCTCTCTCTTCCAAACCTCTACACCTCACGGTAGAAGGGGAACGACTAAGTAAGTAAGTTCTTTGTGCTGTTATACAGTTCTCTCATATTTCCTTTGGCTGCAGCATCTTCTGCCTCTCTTGCCAACTCCTCAATATACTTCCTCTTGTCTCTTTTGATACTTCTTTTTACTACTTGTTTGCTTCTGTGTACACTTCTTGAGCCTTGGCTTCGGAACTTCTGGTTTTGCTTGCTTTTAAATCTGCTTTCTTGTTTTTCTGTCTTTTATCTTATTGATGGTTTCTGTTGTTATCCATGCTTTTTGTTGTCGTTCCCTTTTCCCCAGTATTTCCCCACATGTCTCCTTCCATACTGTCTTGATTTGCTGCCAATAGTCTTCTGTATTCTCTGCATCTTCCAGCTGTTGGAGCACTTGGAATTTGTTGGATACTGTAACCGCAAATTTGTCACTTGTCTCTTGATCCCATAGATCTTTCTTCTTCTTTTTCTTTGATCCTTAGCCGCCGACCGTCAAAGCAGTCAGTGGCCATCACGCCTAGTGGCGTCTTGTAGGGCAACAACAAATTGATTCCACTTTGCTCGGTCGGTGGCCATCCTTCGTACAGTGCCCCAACTCTGGTTCATTCTTTGCATCATGTCAGTGGCTTCCTTTCGGCTTTCACCACTGACAGTCATACGAGCCACAGACTCCGAATGTCCATCCTGCAGCAAAGTTTGTTCATTTATTGTTGTTTCCTTAACTTCATTTTTTTTTTACACAGACAGGGGTGTCAGCCCTATGCTAAAACCCCCAACCTGGAGGACCAGGGTACCAGCTTTTGTCTGACCCCTACCCACACAGACCAGTCCAGCTTGGTTGAACCTACCAGGAGTAAAACTCCCACTGGCATAGCTCTGGGGATTGTCAGGGTACGCAAGCTGCCATACCGCTACAAGGTATAGGTACCATTGATGGCAGGATCCCATAGATGTTCTACATTAAATTGTTGTCCACAATTTTGCACCGTTGCATATCTCTTGAGTTTCATTTTTACTTTGGCTATAAGGTGGTGATCTGATGCCACATCTGCTCCTCTATATACCTTTACATCCTGCAATGATGATCTAATCTTCTTGTTTATGCATATATGATCAATCTGATTTTCCATTCTATGGTCTGGTGATATCCATGTTGCCTTGTGTATTCTCTTATGTGGAAACATGCTTCCTCCTATAGCCAGTTGATTTGAAGCACAGAAGTTTGAGAATAGTTCCCCATTTTCATTCATTATTCCTAGCCCATGTTTTCCCATGACTTCTTCAAAGCCGGTGTTGACTATACCTATCTTTGCATTCATGTCACCCATCAAAATTGTGATGTCTCTTCTTTTTACTTTTTCCATAATTTCCTGTAGTCTAGTATAAAATGCTTCTATCACAGACTCTTCTTTGTCATTAGTTGGTGCATAACATTGGATGACATTTACATTTATTTTCTGTTTTAAAAGTAGCTATTATTATTCTGGGTCCAACGGCTTCCCATTCAATGAGTGCTTTCTGTGCTTCTTTAGATAACATAAGAGCTACCCCTTCATTATGGTGTGAACTTACGTCTTCATGTCCTAAGGACAGCACCAATTCACCTGTGATGAGTTTCTTCTTGTCTACCCCCTTCCACTTTGTTTCTCACAGTCCCAGAACCTCGATTTTATATTCCCTCATTTCTGCTGCTACTTGTGCCACTTTCCCTTGTTCATTTAATGTCTGAACATTCCAGGTGCCAAATCTGGAAGTTCTAGAAGAAAGAAGGTTAGTCAGTAACACAGACTCCTTTCGGCTTTCTCTGTGTTGCATCATACGCCTCCCTGCGAGAGGACCTTCCCCTGTCTTGGATGGCTGTGTTTTATTTTCCTTAATTGACTTGTCCATGTTTATTGAAGTTTTTTGTGGTTCAAATTTTTTAAAGGATGGGGTAACCAGCCCCATGCCCAACCCTCCCTAGTCGCTTTCTACGACATGCTTGGCAGGGAACAGTGTTACTATTCTTTGCTCCCCTTTCGGGCCCCGGTAACACACAGGTGAACAAAAGAATATGTCTTACATCAACTAATTCATGTCAGAACACCAAACTGTCTCATTTCACAGTGCTGCTTTACTCCAAATGCACATAACTCACTAGGAAGGTAAAAACATAAAGCAAAACAGTGCACTTGCCACCAATTACAACTGTCAATTTGTTAAGCTTATGAAAGAAATTGTAAGAAGCAAATGAATATTTTGCGGGGACAATATGTTTCATCCATGTGTTAATGAGGCCTAAATGGGAAGCAAAGAGTAGTAACACTTTGTCCTACATGCATGTCACAGAAGGCAACTAAGGAAGGCTGGGCATGGGGCCCAGTTACTCCATCCTGTAGAAATTATTAAAAAAAACATGAACAAGAAGCCAGACTGGAGACAGGTATGAAAGGAATAAAGAAGACATGAAAAAACCTGGTGTGGCTGGCACAGGACACAAAGGCTTAGTGTTACAGGTCTGTGAATTCAAACATCCGAAAACCAAAATAGTACTAAAATCAAACATTTTTTGGGCCGGCTTTTGAGCAATTTTAGAACACATTTTGGGAAACTTTGGGTGACAACTGGAAACAAAAAAAAATCTGATTTCCTAAACACAGCTGCCCCAAACATTTCAGATTCATGGATACGGACCTGTAATTTGTTCAACGCCTATGCTCTACAAGGAGCTAAAGGGTAATGAATGAATGGCTATCATTATGTTACTTGCTGGACTGTCCCCTCTCACCTGTAGGTAAGTAGATGATGCAGTCTCCTCTCATGGCTTTTTCCACAAGCTCAATCTGATAGATTCTGGGTGTGATTTCTAGTTTCTTATTGATCATGTTACAAATTCTGTCCACAATATCATTATCACACGTTTTGTTAATCGGGCCTAACTGGCGAACTGGGGCTGGGGCATTGGACAACGTGTACAGATGGTTCTTCCCTTGAACATGAGTGTTGTAGGCTTCTCTGGTGTTCATGTGTCTGTTGCAGACTTGACAGTAAAATCGAAAGCCAGGCTTGTCACTTCTCATGGGCTTAGGTGGTGTAGTTTCAATTTCAATTTTAGGAAGTTGCTCATCTTCAACTATGTTATAATTATCTCGGTCTTCCTCCTCATCATCATCAAAGGCATCATCTGTTTCCTTCTTGTCTAAGGATAACACATTTCTACCTCTTTCACACCCTCGGCTTCTGCTTTGTCCAGGTGGTCTTGGCTTGCTTATCATGTTGCCTAGGTTGCCAAAAGCTGAAAAACCGTCATTTTCCGACCCAGAATTCAAGAAGTTTTGTCCAGCATTGCTACCATCCTGTCCAACTGTATCTTCTTCCATGGCACTATCTGCTACTCCTTGGCTGTCTGACTCAGGAGGAGGATCAGATCTGCTTCTGCGTGCAGCACTATCTGCTTGAGTAAGCCCGCTGGAGGAGCCTGCCACAGCTGGCCCACCACTGCTTGTTCCATCATGCCTGTGAGAAGTAGTCTTCAACCCTAATTTTGCACCATGTCCACTACCAGAACTAAGAGATTGCCACATGTCTTCATACATTTGTGAGCTTTCAGAACTTGACTGTGATGACAGATGTGACTGTGCACTTGAGTAATATGATGAGCCAGAGCTTACTGTCTGCTCACAACCTGGACTCTGATAAACCTGAGGTGCTGAACTGTGTCCCATAGTTGGTGCTGAACTGTGTCCCATAGTTGGAGCTGAACTGTGTCCCATAGTTGGAGCTGAACCATGTCCCATAGGAAGAGCTGAACTGTGCCCCATAGCAAGAGTTGAACCATGTCCCAAAATAAGAGCTGCACTGGGTCCCACGACAAGAGCTGAACTGGGTCCCATAGGAAGAGCTGAACTTGCCACAGCATCTCCTATTGGGCACCCTAAAACAGCACTATTGTAACTTCCAGAGCTGGTTAAGGGCATGTTGTGGTTTACTGATGTTGTGAATGTAACTGCAAAAAATAAAATGCAACTACATTTATTTCATGAAATATAACGCATATCAATAACTTAGTGTATAACATAATACAACACAAATTAGTGACACATACTCTACAGGATGACACAAAGTAGTGATACAAACTATATACCACAAACTAGTGACACAGTATAGTGTAGAGTGAATGGTGGTTTGGTTTTAGTAAAGTAAAAGAGTGTAGAAAAGTGGTTTAGGAAATATGAATGGATTTGGATACAGACTATTTGTCTTAGTTGAAGGGAGATAAAACGAGTGAAGGAATGCTTTGAGAAAAGGGAGGAAACTCCGCATATTACGGTTGGTAGATGAAAGTGTTGAATTAGGGTTAAGCAGATTTAGTGGGTTCTCAATTATGGTTGAGAAAATTAGCAAGTAATGATTAGGTGGTAAGCTTTAAAGAAGAGAGTATGGTGTTCAGTTAAATCATCAAAGGTAGATAACGTAGAATTATGTCCCTTGCAGGTTTTAGTGAGTTGAGAAAAAAAAGTACGCACGGGAAAATTGGGATGTGTGAACACATTTTAGGGGTGAACGAAGAAATGTTAGAACGGGGATTAGGCAGTTGAGATTGAGACGCGCTAGGCGTAGGCAGAGAAAAGGGTTTTCTCCCAAGTGTTAAAGTTGAATGTTGAACGCGCTCAGCGTAGGTGGTCAGCAAAAATGTGCTGTGAGTTAAAGAGTGATAGAAACCGCTCAGTACATTACTTATCATAAATTGGTGTACGACAGTATTTTTGTGATAGCATCTTTTCTGAGGACAAGATGATTGTGAAAGGAAAAAGTGTATTTCTATAAAAACAAAACCAGTTATGTTGAACAATTTTGATCTATTACTAGCATGTGTAGCTTAGCAGACAAGGTCAGATCAGAAAAGAAAATAGAAGTAGTCTTGGCAAAGTGACAGCTCTGGCGGTAAGGCCAGTTTTCTCTCAGTGAGATATACCAAGAGATATGAAAAAAAACGTAGAAAAAACAGTCAGTACAGAAGAGACAAGAGGTTTCGCCTGAAGAATTAGATGACATTTTGATAGCTGGAACAAGCAGTAGCAAGAAGACAAAGCAATGTATGTGAAAAATTGATACTGAGATTGTTTGAAACTTAAGTTTTTATTATACAAGACTGCCAACCTTGAAGAGGAAGGTTGGGCATACCACTTTTACCCATTTATCAACTTATGTTAATAAAGTTCGACATTTGATATTTTCACTGCTGTTTTTCGGGTGAATTCAATTGATCAACAGTGGGTATGGAAAAAGGGTAGAGTCAGTCTGAGAGAAGGAAGTTTTTCGTATTTACCTTACAACATACTATCTACTGAAAGGGCAGTGGTCCGAACCTCTAATACTATCAACGGCCACAGTAGCTATGAACTGGCAGTGGTGTATTGACAAACTTCTCTTAACACAGAAATTGATAGCCACAGTGACGAAGCTGCAACCATCTTTGCCCGCCTCACAATAATTGTCTGAGGAAACTCCAAACTCACAATGAAGATGAAAGCTGAAGTACATAGTGCCCCCCACACCAGAACGTTTCTATATTGCAGCGAGACATGGACAACATATTCTAAGCAAGAAAAAAGGCTCAATACCTTCCATCTACGCTACATTCTTGGTATTTCATGGAAGGACGACGTGACAAATGTCAAGGTGCTGTCATGTTCTCACGTTCAAAGCATGTATACACAGCTTCGACAGCGCAGACTACACTGGCTTGGCCATGTCTGCCTGCCACATGGAAGATGATTGTATTGCCAAAGATATTTTCTATAGACAACTGGCAGATGGCAAAATAATGGCCAGGCAACCACAGCTGAGGTTCAAAGATATGTGCAAGAGACATGAAGGCACTGGACATAAGTCCAGCAATCTGGGAGGACGAAGCTGCTGACTGCACCAAGTGGCGATGCTCCCTATGGCGGCACCTCAGACTCGGTGAAAAGAAGCTCTTACAATAAGCAGAAGAGAAAAGAACATGCAAATAGGAACACCAAGCAAAAAAAGCAGCTACAGGCTATCACCACAAGGGCCCATCATCCCCATAGTCAGTTACGCGTGGAAGAGGCTACAAATACTACTATCTCAAGTCTCCTGCAGCCTATGCAGAGTTAGAAAATGTTACTTGTTCTCTTCTTTTGAGCCACATGTTCTGTTTTCCATTTGCTCCTGTATCTGTTTTTGATAAGTTTCTTGGCCTTTTAGTAAGTTTTACTTGTATCAGTCTTAGATAGTTTTCTCCATTATTGGTCTATTCTTCTAAGATCAAATAGACACGAGTGTTAAGTCTTTATCTTGTGTTATACTTGCCTATACTTCAGAACAGAAACATTACGAAAGTGATAAGATTCTACAAAACTGTCTGGATTTCTCTGGTCTAATATTCCGGTTACAAGCTTAGCTGTCTTCTGTCACTACACAGCCATTGACTGTGTCCAGCAAGAAGATAGCTTCATTCAGGTGGACATAAATCGCATCTCAGGAACGACTATTAATTCTCTTACTTTTCTGTTGGCTAGTATCTACCTTTCTTTCATATTTGCGAGTGCCTACCAATTGCTGATTTTTATTATCTGTGTATGACTCGCAGGCCTTGGATTTTCCTTTCTGCTTACTTCTGCGTTTGCAGACAGATGACATAAGCTACACGGATGTACGCAGCGTTAGTCAGCAGTATCTCTTCAACTATATCTGGTCTGCTGTATTCTCATAAGTTTCTGAGAGCCTTAACTGCAGATAATGAATCTGTTAAAACTGTCAGCTTTTGAAGGAGGGTTGTTAGAGATGAGTTACAGCAAGCTCACAACAAAGCATTTGTGTGCTCTTACACTCATGTTTTCTGTAGCAATTTATTTTGCATGATGAGGTCATTCAGCAAGTGTGTGTACTATAAATGAGGTCATTCAGCAAGTGTGTGTACTGTACTATAAATGAGGTCATTCAGCAAGTGTGTGTACTATAAATGAGGTTATTCAGCAAGTGTGTGTACTGTACTATAAATGAGGTCATTCAGCAAGTGTGTACTATAAATGAGGTCATTCAGAAAGTGTGTGTACTGTACTATAAATGAGGTCATTCAGCAAGTGTGTGTTCCATACTATAAATGAGGTCATTCAGCAAGTGTGTGTACTGTACTATAAATGAGGCCATTCAGCAAGTGTGTGTACTATAAATGAGATTTGCAACTGTGTATGCTGCATTCACTATCCGAGACAATGAAAATGTATGAAGCAAAGGTAAAAGAATTCTGTAATAAAGTATTAAGTGAGAAAAAAAGAAACAAATACCACAAGCCTGTGTAGGTGCCACGTTCAACTGTTGACCTGAAGCAGCAATTACAGAACTGTCCCGTCTTATGACTGGAGCCTGGCCGATAGTCAGATAATGGCGATTTTCATCCAGTACCTGCTGCCTCTCAGTCTCATCTCGACTCTGCTGCCTTTCAGAATCACAAAGATTATTTACTTGTCTCAACTGTCCAATATCAAAATCTTTTTGGCCTTCCTCCTCAACAGGAGTTCTGGAATTCCTTGAATATGTAAGTGCTCTCAAATCTCTAAAAACTGGATCAGGCGAGATTACTTTATTATCCATTACTTCTTGAACATGGTCAGGAGATGTGATTCTGTTTCTGAGATATTCACACTCTTTCTTGTGCTTAAGAGACTCTTTGTGAATTACAAACTGCTCTCGGGTATTGAGAGGTACTTTACAAACATCACAGAAATACCAGACCTGTCCATCCTTCATGATAACTCGTCCATCATCCACAACCATTAAAACTTGGACTGACTCATCCAGGACATCTGCCTTGCTCTTATGTTTGGCAGAAGTGAAATGCTGCTGAGCACTCTCTTGCCCTGTAAAGAACTTGCTGCAAATATGACAACTGAGTGGATATGTGACTCCTTTCTGAGACATGGAAAATCTTTCATGGCTTCGCCTATGGGGTTTTCCATTTATATGCTGCTGTGCATGCTGGAATGAGCTCAATTCAATGTTGCAGACATGACAAAAGCCTCTGCTGCCACTAAAATAATAGGAACCATCTTCTGCGCGTACATTTACTTTGGCATCTGGTGCCGACGAAGGTGACTGAAAGGGTTGTGCAGCAAATCCATCTTGAGGTGCTTGTGTCAGTTCCCAAAGACCTAGTTTCTTCTGGTGTTTCTGACCATACAGATGTTGATTTGCATGTTGGAGGGAGGTCAGTTCAACAGAACAGCAATAGCAGTATCCACGATAACCATCAAAATAATATGGCACAGATCTGAGAGCTGTTAAACTTTGCTGTGTGTCATTACAAAGGGAAGGTTGTTGGACCTGTGAGGAAACTTTATCCAACATTCGCTGACCTAAACCTACATAAACAGATCCTGCCTGAGCAGGTTCTTGCTGAAATTCTGGTGGTTTCTGCACAGGGGAACTGATGTCAAGTTCACGGGATTCTGAAAGAGATATTTCAGAAACGGCAGAAATAATGCCAGTATTATCAAGTTCAGAAAGAGATAGTCTTTCACTTTTAATTTTGTTTTCAACTGTCCTCTTTGTAAAATTCTCCTCAGATGGCTGCAAATTGTTATCTGTCAAGCTCAGTCCGGGAGTATTACGCAGAATATCATCTTCTGTGTGCACTTTTATTTCTTTGTCTCCTACTTTGGACAGTTCGTTTAGTTTACTACTGAAATTGATCCTGGTATCAGTGTCTACGTGAGTACTGTTCTGTGGGTCTATTTCAGATTTAACTGTGATATCTGAGTTTGCATTACTTCTGTATCCATCAGGAATTGTGAGTGTTTCTGAAAGCTCATTTCTTGGTGATGCTAGTGGCATGTGAAAGTTCTCACGGTTAGACTGACCAGTCCTTGACTCTGAATCTTCTGTCTGCACTGGTGACATTCTACTGTGTCCATCACAAGAAGTGCCGAGATGGTTTCCTCCCTCAAAAAATCCTGTCTGGTGATTAGCATTCAAATTCAAGCGTAAATCACTGTGTACAAAAAATTTCTGAACCGGTGGCTGATAGACTTTCATTACCTCCGTCTGCTCAGTATCCAGAACTTTTTGTGTTCCCTCAGAGAGTTCATAATTATCTGGTTTAAAGAGTTTTTCCTTCTTTTTATGCTTCTCACTTCTAAAATGCTGTTCTGCATTTTCATAGCTAGAAAAAGGTACATTACAGAGAGAGCACATAAGAACCCCGTTTGTTCCCGAACCAAGGGAAATATCAGTTCTGTTAACTGAAGAACTGTTAACAATCCAATCTGAATTTTTCCTAGTATGCTTCTTCCCTGCCAGATGTAACCGAGCATGAGATGAAGACGTGAGTTCCAAATTACAAACGTAACAATGCCCCCTGTTTTCTTTCATGACATAGGGCTCTCCGTTTGGGCCCCTTGAAGGTGCTAGTGGTGGATATAAACCAATGCCTCTGGATGGAATATAACCAGCAGCTTGTCCTGAAATGACCACACCCGATGGAATCTGACTAGTAAAGTGTTCTGAACTGACCCCTATTGATGAAACACGACCAGCAGTCTCTCTAGAGCTGATGCCACTCGGTGGAATATAGCCAGCAATCTGTCTAAAATTAATCACACCTGATGGCAAATGACCATTCTGGCTGGAATTAATTACACCTGATGGAGGAATATGGCCAGTTGTCTGTCCAGAATGAACCAGTCCTGATGGAATTTGACTAGCAATTTCAAGTATGCCTCGTGACGCAGCTTTTTTCTTGTGTTTCTGGCCAGCAAGATGTTGAGTAGCAAGTTCTACTGAAGTGAAATCTACACCACAAACAAAGCAATGACCACCAGGGCCAATAATATCATAGTCCTTCCCATTTGGGCCTCTATTACTTAATATTCTGGCATTGGTCTCTCTTTCAGAAGCAAGCCCATGTGAGCTTATTGGATACGCATTTTCTTGGGCTGGAATCACCAAGCGATTTGAGTTCTCTCTTTCTTTTTTAATATGCTTGTTACCCTGAATATGTTGTTGACAATGTTGCTGTGATGTCAATTCAACACTGCAAACATAGCAGATGCCCTTGCCTCCTCTCATAATGTAAGGCTCTCCATTAGGCCCTCTCTGGGGCTTTAGGGCAAAATTATTCATGGTAGCGGCAGGTTAATAAACGTTCTTGTGAAATGTATTTACATCCAGTATCACATTTGATACACTTGCTGGCCTGGTACAGGCAAACTATTTTGAGCCTCTTCTTAAAAATTTAATATCTGAATACTATCAGCTTTTCCACAAGGATTCAAGCTTAATGTTTCAGCAACTTGCAATTACAATGAATCCGTAAAAAAAGCAGCTCATTTTATGATCTCAGTGTTCAGATTACAGGGCTAGTCTGATGTTAGATCAGATTACTGAAAGATATGCTAAGTTTACTGCATATGCTGCAAAACAGTTTTGAAGTTTGACCTGAGAGCAAAGTTTTCTTAATTTCAACCTTCTTAATGTGCCGTGCATTAGCCAAGTAGTGGGTGTTGTGAACCAGCTCCATTCAGTCGACACTGGCAGATCGTGCACCTGTATTTTTCAGAAGAAAGAGAAGTACATGTATTAAAAATGACAGGAAAATAAAACAAACAGAAACCACCACAATAATAATGCCCTTATTTACTAAGAGTTTTCATAACTCTAATTTCTCACATCTAGCTTAGCTTTATATGGAAATTCCTTTGGCTGTTTCTTTAAACTCCTTTAAACTAAGGCAGTGGGAATTGTAATGAGTAAGAAGAGAACCTAGTGATAAGAGTTGAAATGTTTTTTTAAAAAAAAGCATGTGAAATGTACTGAGTAAGTAGTGTGTGAAATGTACTGAGTAAAAATGAGTGAAACAGCAGTGCAGCAATACATTTCTGAATAAAGAAAGAAGTGAATTATTGCTTCATGAGGCACTTCGTACAGCATAATATGAGGTGGTGCACACAGATGGCAATCTCATACCATAAAACAAACTGTTACATATACGACCACTGCACGAGCACAGGAAGTGCTTCGATACAGGTTTCCTGCAATGGAGCTAACTGCAGTGGTAGCATTATGCCCCTTAAGAAGTGTGAAAGAATAAACTAGAACATTAATCAATATTAGTCATCACATTTGCATGCCCTTATTCATGGCACCCAGGACAGTTGCCCCTCCTGCCCTCTTATGCTATAGCTCTTATTACTGAGTAAGCAGGGTGTGAAATGTACTGAGTAAGTAGGGTGTGAAATGTACTGAGTAAGCAGGGTGTGAAATGTACCGAGTAAGTAGTGTACTGAGTAAGTAGGATGTGAAATGTACTGAGTAAGTAGGGTGTGAAATGTACTGAGTAAGTAGGGTGTGAAATGTACTGAGTAAGTAGGGTGTGAAATGTACCGAGTAAGTAGTGTACTGAGTAAGTAGGATGTGAAATGTACTGAGTAAGTAGGGTGTGAAATGTACTGAGTAAGCAGGGTGTGAAATGTACTGAGTAAGTAGTGTACTGAGTAAGTAGGATGTGAAATGTACTGAGTAAGTAGGGTGTGAAATGTACTGAGTAAGCAGGGTGTGAAATGTACCGAGTAAGTAGTGTACTGAGTAAGCAGGATGTGAAATGTACTGAGTAAGTAGGGTGTGAAATGTACTGAGTAAGTAGGGTGTGAAATGTACTGAGTAAGTAGGGTGTGAAATGTACCGAGTAAGTAGTGTACTGAGTAAGTAGGATGTGAAATGTACTGAGTATAAGTAGTGTACTGAGTAAGCAGGGTGTGAAATGTACTGAGTAAGAAGTGTACTGAGTAAGTAGGGTGTGAAATGTACTGAGTAAGAAGTGTACTGAGTAAGTAGGGTGTGAAATGTACTGAGTAAGAAGTGTACTGAGTAAGTAGGGTGTGAAATGTACTGAGTAAGCAGGGTGTGAAATGTACCGAGTAAGTAGTGTACTGAGTAAGTAGGATGTGAAATGTACTGAGTATAAGTAGTGTACTGAGTAAGCAGGGTGTGAAATGTACTGAGTAAGAAGTGTACTGAGTAAGTAGGGTGTGAAATGTACTGAGTAAGAAGTGTACTGAGTAAGTAGGATGTGAAATGTACTGAGTAAGAAGTGTACTGAGTAAGCAGGGTGTGAAATGTACTGAGTAAGAAGTGTACTGAGTAAGCAGGGTGTGAAATGTACTGAGTAAGAAGTGTACTGAGTAAGCAGGGTGTGAAATGTACTGAGTAAGTAGGGTGTGAAATGTACTGAGTAAGTAGGGTGTGAAATGTACTGAGTAAGTAGGGTGTGAAATGTACTGAGTAAGTAGGGTGTGAAATGTACCGAGTAAGTAGTGTACTGAGTAAGTAGGATGTGAAATGTACTGAGTAAGTAGGATGTGAAATGTACTGAGTATAAGTAGTGTACTGAGTAAGCAGGGTGTGAAATGTACTGAGTAAGAAGTGTACTGAGTAAGTAGGGTGTGAAATGTACCGAGTAAGTAGTGTACTGAGTAAGTAGGGTGTGAAATGTACTGAGTATAAGTAGTGTACTGAGTAAGCAGGGTGTGAAATGTACTGAGTAAGAAGTGTACTGAGTAAGTAGGGTGTGAAATGTACTGAGTAAGAAGTGTACTGAGTAAGTAGAGTGTGAAATGTACTGAGTAAGAAGTGTACTGAGTAAGCAGGGTGTGAAATGTACTGAGTAAGAAGTGTACTGAGTAAGTAGGGTGTGAAATGTACTGAGTAAGAAGTGTACTGAGTAAGCAGGGTGTGAAATGTACTGAGTAAGAAGTGTACTGAGTAAGTAGGGTGTGAAATGTACTGAGTAAGAAGTGTACTGAGTAAGCAGGGTGTGAAATGTACTGAGTAAGAAGTGTACTGAGTAAGCAGGATGTGAAATGTACTGAGTATAAGTAGTGTACTGAGTAAGCAGGGTGTGAAATGTACTGAGTAAGAAGTGTACTGAGTAAGCAGGGTGTGAAATGTACTGAGTAAGAAGTGTACTGAGTAAGCAGGATGTGAAATGTACTGAGTATAAGTAGTGTACTGAGTAAGCAGGGTGTGAAATGTACTGAGTAAGAAGTGTACTGAGTAAGCAGGGTGTGAAATGTACTGAGTAAGAAGTGTACTGAGTAAGCAGGATGTGAAATGTACTGAGTAAGTAGGATGTGAAATGTACTGAGTATAAGTAGTGTACTGAGTAAGCAGGGTGTGAAATGTACTGAGTAAGAAGTGTACTGAGTAAGTAGGGTGTGAAATGTACTGAGTAAGAAGTGTACTGAGTAAGTAGGGTGTGAAATGTACTGAGTAAGAAGTGTACTGAGTAAGTAGGGTGTGAAATGTACTGAGTAAGCAGGGTGTGAAATGTACCGAGTAAGTAGTGTACTGAGTAAGTAGGATGTGAAATGTACTGAGTATAAGTAGTGTACTGAGTAAGCAGGGTGTGAAATGTACTGAGTAAGAAGTGTACTGAGTAAGTAGGGTGTGAAATGTACTGAGTAAGAAGTGTACTGAGTAAGTAGGATGTGAAATGTACTGAGTAAGAAGTGTACTGAGTAAGCAGGGTGTGAAATGTACTGAGTAAGAAGTGTACTGAGTAAGCAGGGTGTGAAATGTACTGAGTAAGAAGTGTACTGAGTAAGCAGGGTGTGAAATGTACTGAGTAAGTAGGGTGTGAAATGTACTGAGTAAGTAGGGTGTGAAATGTACTGAGTAAGTAGGGTGTGAAATGTACTGAGTAAGTAGGGTGTGAAATGTACCGAGTAAGTAGTGTACTGAGTAAGTAGGATGTGAAATGTACTGAGTAAGTAGGATGTGAAATGTACTGAGTATAAGTAGTGTACTGAGTAAGCAGGGTGTGAAATGTACTGAGTAAGTAGGGTGTGAAATGTACCGAGTAAGTAGTGTACTGAGTAAGTAGGGTGTGAAATGTACTGAGTATAAGTAGTGTACTGAGTAAGCAGGGTGTGAAATGTACTGAGTAAGAAGTGTACTGAGTAAGTAGGGTGTGAAATGTACTGAGTAAGAGGTGTACTGAGTAAGTAGAGTGTGAAATGTACTGAGTAAGAAGTGTACTGAGTAAGCAGGGTGTGAAATGTACTGAGTAAGAAGTGTACTGAGTAAGTAGGGTGTGAAATGTACTGAGTAAGAAGTGTACTGAGTAAGCAGGGTGTGAAATGTACTGAGTAAGAAGTGTACTGAGTAAGTAGGGTGTGAAATGTACTGAGTAAGAAGTGTACTGAGTAAGCAGGGTGTGAAATGTACTGAGTAAGAAGTGTACTGAGTAAGCAGGATGTGAAATGTACTGAGTATAAGTAGTGTACTGAGTAAGCAGGGTGTGAAATGTACTGAGTAAGAAGTGTACTGAGTAAGCAGGGTGTGAAATGTACTGAGTAAGAAGTGTACTGAGTAAGCAGGATGTGAAATGTACTGAGTATAAGTAGTGTACTGAGTAAGCAGGGTGTGAAATGTACTGAGTAAGAAGTGTACTGAGTAAGCAGGGTGTGAAATGTACTGAGTAAGAAGTGTACTGAGTAAGCAGGATGTGAAATGTACTGAGTAAGCAGGGTGTGAAATGTACTGAGTAAGTAGTGTACTGAGTAAGCAGGATGTGAAATGTACTGAGTAAGTAGGGTGTGAAATGTACCGAGTAAGTAGTGTACTGAGTAAGCAGGATGTGAAATGTACTGAGTATAAGTAGTGTACTGAGTAAGTAGGGTGTGAAATGTACTGAGTAAGAAGTGTACTGAGTAAGCAGGGTGTGAAATGTACTGAGTAAGTAGGGTGTGAAATGTACCGAGTAAGTAGTGTACTGAGTAAGCAGGATGTGAAATGTACTGAGTATAAGTAGTGTACTGAGTAAGTAGGGTGTGAAATGTACTGAGTAAGAAGTGTACTGAGTAAGCAGGGTGTGAAATGTACTGAGTAAGAAGTGTACTGAGTAAGTAGGGTGTGAAATGTACTGAGTAAGAAGTGTACTGAGTAAGCAGGGTGTGAAATGTACTGAGTAAGAAGTGTACTGAGTAAGTAGGGTGTGAAATGTACTGAGTAAGAAGTGTACTGAGTAAGCAGGGTGTGAAATGTACTGAGTAAGAAGTGTACTGAGTAAGTAGGGTGTGAAATGTACTGAGTAAGAAGTGTACTGAGTAAGTAGGGTGTGAAATGTACCGAGTAAGTAGTGTACTGAGTAAGCAGGATGTGAAATGTACTGAGTATAAGTAGTGTACTGAGTAAGTAGGGTGTGAAATGTAATGAGTAAGAAGTGTACTGAGTAAGTAGGGTGTGAAATGTACTGAGTAAGAAGTGTACTGAGTAAGCAGGGTGTGAAATGTACTGAGTAAGAAGTGTACTGAGTAAGCAGGATGTGAAATGTACTGAGTATAAGTAGTGTACTGAGTAAGCAGGGTGTGAAATGTACTGAGTAAGAAGTGTACTGAGTAAGCAGGGTGTGAAATGTACTGAGTAAGCAGGGTGTGAAATGTACCGAGTAAGAAGTGTACTGAGTAAGTAGGGTGTGAAATGTGCTGACTAAGCAGGGTGTGAAATTTTTCCGGTTTCTGTCACCAGGTCCCCATTAGTGATTTTGTCATGCTACTTCAATCCCTTCTATTGTACACAAGCACCTATCTATAAAAGTCTGTAACTGCTAGGTCGATCTCCATGTTTCACAGCAACGAAATAGGACTAACTTAAAAATCAGATTTTTTAAATATTAGATTTGATTTCTTTTGATTTCCATACATTTACTAACGTAATTAAAGCTTTTCTTGCCTTTTTCATCCTTATTTTTATAACATTGTCGGTCCGTCCAGCCCTATCTATATTGCTGCCAAGATATATGTATGTTTCTATGTCATGTATGGCTGTTTCTTCAAGTGCAATCTTATTATCATTTCCTTCATTTATCTTCATTATTTTTTACTCTTCCCTGTGTAATTTTAGACTCAAATGCTGTTACCTCTCATCAAGTCTGGCTTCCTAGCTCGGTGGTCCATGGTTCGATCCCCAGTTGAGGTGGGAATTTTTTTAGACCGCAAACGGCTCCGGGGTCGACCCAGCCACATAAATTTGGTATCAGAGCAACTCTGGCGGCCGGCGTGATTTGCTTGACCATCGGCACACAAGGGGTGATGTCGCGCATCACCCCGGCCGCCACAGTTGCAAATTTGAAAGGAAGACATGCATTTTTTAAGATGATGATGATGATGATATAATCCCTTTAGCTGTGAGTAGGTAGCTCTTGACAGCCCATTGCCTCTCTGACAAAGGTGCAAGTCTTCCTCAGTTGTTGTGATGATGTGTAGAGTGTATTGTGGATGGTTGGGTGCGATGGGAGTAGCTGGCGTCGCAGGTCTGTTAGTCTTGGGCACTGTAACAGCAGGTGTTCAACCGATTCCTCATGTTAGTGGCAGTGCCTACAGTTTGGTTCACGTAGTGGGTCTATTCTATTTAAATGTTTATTGACGGGGGCATGACCTGTTCTCAGCTGGAAAATTAGACTCTGATCTCTTCTTTTCAGTTGTTTAACTGGATCTTGAGGGTTTGGTTTAGCTTGATGTTTGAAGAATTGACGCCCTGTCTGGGAGGTAGCCCACTGGTTT
Organism: Oreohelix idahoensis; assembly: GCA_024509875.1. Classification (NCBI taxonomy): domain Eukaryota; kingdom Metazoa; phylum Mollusca; class Gastropoda; order Stylommatophora; family Oreohelicidae; genus Oreohelix; species Oreohelix idahoensis. The sequence goes on from JAMPIV010004361.1 coordinate 82,228, forward strand.
AGCCATTCTTGCCTATAATTGTTTCTCAGGATCTGTTGGCAGGTTTGCAGTGTGGTACTTGATGGGGACTGGGGCAGTGCTGCTACTCTTTTGGATAGTTTATCGTCTTTTTCATTTCCTGGGACTCCGACATGCCCTGGGATCCACTGGAGTGTAACTTCGACGCCATAGGAAGTGAACAGTTGGTCAATAAATCTACAGATGTTATTAATATTAGGAGACATTTTGCTTTCTAGGGCTTGGAGTGCTGATTTTGAGTCTGAGAATATAACGATATCCTCAGGTGGAGTGATGCCACTTTCAAAGTCTGAGATTATCCGGCACAATGCTTTTTCTAGTGCTGTTATTTCTGCATCATAGCTGGAACAAATTTCTCTGCAAGGGCCAAAGATGCGAGGATAGTCTTCTGGGTGCTGATTGGGGTATTTTATCACTGCGCCATATCCAGCATTGATGGTAGCTTTAAATGCTGATCCATCTGTGTAGACATGGATGATGTCTTGTGGATATGAATCTATAGTTTCTAAAGCGATGGTTTTCAGTAGTGGTCCTAGAGTGTTCTTGTCTGCTGAGGGGTCAGAGAGTTCAGTTCTTACTATGGGAGTAGTTGCCTGCCAACAAGGTGGTTCATCACTGACAGTTACCATTGGCTTTCTAACTGCTGGTAGGTGGTGTTTGATGCTAGCTTCTTTTGCATTTTTAAGAAAAGATGTCTTTTGTATTCTGTGTTTTTTGGTGCCACTGCTCTATCATTTTCCTATTCTCCTCCTTTGTGTCCATTCTCAGATACCTTTCGTATGTTTCCACTGCTGAACGTTCTCTTCTTAGGTTTAAGGGTTCAATATTGGTGTTGATTTCGCATGCATCTGTCGGCGTTGTCTTCATGGCACCACTTATAAACCGTAGAGCATGATTTTGGACTTTGTCTAGCTTTTGTAAGAGGCTTTTACTTGCAATAGTTTGGAGGGGGAGCGAGTAGTCAATTACTGGGCGCACATATCCAGTATAGAGTTGGCGTAATAAGTGCTGGTCTGCTCCCCACCCACAAGAGGAAAGGTGCTTGGTGAGCCTGAGTCTTGTGGATGCTTTCTCAATCAGCTTGTCTATGTGGGGTCTCATGGTAAGTCTATGGTCGAGCTCGACTCCAAGATATCTCGGGCATTCTTCATATGCTAATTTCTCTCCATTCATCCAGACCTCGATGTTGTTCTCGTTAACTCTCTTGTTTAGACTGAACAGGCCATACACAGTTTTCTCTACATTGATTTCAAGTTTCCAGAACTGGCAGTATGCAGAGATGGTTGTCAGGTTTTTGTTCATATTTTTGGTGATGGTTTGGAAGTATTTTCTTTTTGTCCAGATGACTAGGTCATCAGCAAATAGTGCTTTTTGGCAGGTGATGACATCTGGGAGGTCATTTATAAATATAAAAAACAGTGTACAACTTAGTGCTGATCCCTGAGGCAGTCCTTCCTCCAGGGTTCTTTGTTTTGATGTTGTTCCACTGAATGTTGTTTGGATTGTTCTGTTGTGGAAGAAACCTTTTAACCAGTTGTACATTCGCCCTGATATTCCCATTCTTCGCATTTTGAAGAAGAGGCCTATCCTCCAGACTCGATCATAGGCTTGTCTAAGATCAATAAATGTTGCAAGCACATTTTTTTTGTCTTGGAAGGCATCACCTATCTCTTGGGTGAATCGTATCAACTGATCCATTGTCTGTTTGTTTCTTCTAAAACCTGATTGATTGGTGTTTAAGATCTTATTGCTTTCTAGCCACCAATATAGCCTTTCATTTATCATCCTTTCAGTGATCTTGCCTAGGTTTGATGTCAAGGAGATCTGTCGATAGCTTGTTACTTCATTGGATGGTTTGTCCTTCTTAAGGACTGGGATGATATTGGCTTTTCTCCAGTCTGTTGGCAACTTGCCTTCTCTCCAGGTCTTGTTAATGAGGTCAAGGATGGTGGAGAGTTCATAATTTGAGAGGTTTGAGATCATCTCGTTAGTGAGCCGATCAGGTCCAGCAGCTTTTCCTTTCTTGCATTTTTGTAGGGCCATCTTGAGTTCTGAAAGAGTGAAGTTCTTTTCAAAGACCTCACAGCTAGCTGTTGGTTGTTTCTCCATCATTTTGGTGAGTGATCTGATAGCACTGTCAAGTCTCTTGCGTGGTTGTTTTTTGTTTACGTTAGCAAAGTGCTTATTCAAGGCTTCTGCTTTCTGTGCATCCCTTGTTAGCGGTGGTTCAGTGCTTGTAATGATGGGTTCAGGGTTTTTCTTTCTTTTAATTCCTGAGAGATTTGATATTGTAGCAAAATATGCGAGAATAAACGCTCAATTCAGTACGATTTAGGCATAAAACGATAATAAATACATTAGCCCGCATGTGTCTGACGGTTGTCATCGTCGAAGCCAGCACCGCTGCCTTTTGCACAGTGCTAAGCCTATAGAACGATTTCACGGAAAAAGTCTGACACGCTTTAGTTTCGTTTTCGAGAAACACTACTAATAGTTAACCTTGGCCCAATCTGCTGATTACACTTTGTAAGTCTAGCCTTACAATTAACTACTGGCGGAAGTATACCCCAATATAGCTATCTGAAGTAACACTTTCTGTCAACTTTGTAGCAAAACTAGTAGTAATCCTTACATTTTTTGATAATATTACACGATACAATGCTAACTAGTAACGCAAAATCTTAAACCCGCCTCGTCTAACCCCGCTTCGATGACACAGTCTGCAACGCATATATTCACACTGCAGAAAAGCCAGCAAGGCCAAACCACGCAGACAGTTTTATTTCCTCCTAATGGTAGCATTTCTGATGTAACTAAAACTGTAGTTATTTGAAAAATACATGCTCGCAAGATGAAAGAGAGGAAGATGGCGGACTTGTGTAAAATTTTAGTTGACGATGGACGATGACAAAAATTGGAAATTTTAAACCATTATGAAGTTCCCCATAAGAATTATATGATAGTATGACGTAGAGTTAGCTTAGTAGAATGTACTTTAAATAATATAATAGTCCCAGTAATAGAGAAGTTATTGAAGAAATACTAATCTCTAAGAACACACGACCAGACACACTGGCGGTCCTGCTCATGTTTTTTCGGTAACGTTAGGGGGACGCGAGCTGGAAAAAGAGGCAAGGAGGTACATTCAAATTAGCTTGAGGTGAACAGAGTATGAATGGGAAAGGGGAGCGGTAGGAGAAATGTAATCCTAAACGTGATATCTTTTGTATTTGGCATGACTAGAGCAGACTAGCCAATCGACCACCAGTTATTCAAAATTGTTTTGGGTTTTTCATTCAAACTGCATTTGAATTCAAGTAGTAGAACGTTACGATTGGCTGGGCTGGTAGATATTAGCAAAAGGCTTTGATTATTCATTGCCAGTTGAACTAATATTTTGATACAGATACGCTGAAAAAACAGCTGTGTTAATTATAAACTTAAATAAAGAATCAAGTCACAGTCTGTACGATTCGGAGAAAGCTGAGGCCATTTCTTCACTAAATCAGCGTCATTTGTTTATATATTTCTTGATTGTGGTAAGGATATTTTATGAAATTTACTATGTTTGGTCCAACTACAAAAGTTAGATACTGCTTTTGGGGAAAAAGTGAAGGACATGTCGGAAGCAGACATTGTTGAGTCCACACATTAAACGGTATCTGACTGATGTATGTTGTTATGATTATGTTGACATATTAGTGTATTAAAATAGATTAGTAAAGCCTCTGTGTTCAATGAACACTGTTTACATGCCTGAAGCAAATATAAGTGTAAAGAAAAGAAGAGAAGATCATATCACAGGAAATGTGGTTACTCCACATTATTGTATGGAGGAAAAGTATGTGAACGTACAGTGGCGTATCTACTATAAGGACTTGAGGTGTGGTCACAACAAGGTGGGAGTCCTGTACGATTCGGGGCTAGTGCATTTGTAAGGCACGCGAGGCTGACCCCATACCCACATAGGAAATTAAGTGTTAGAATAAATGATCAGAGATAAAAGGCCAGGGTGTCCTTTTGTTGCAGAGGGTCTATGTTCCTGTTGCCGGCTGGTGACAGGAAACCTGCTGAGTGCTTATAAACGCCAACCAGTCTCCAACCAGACTTATATGCTGTTGAATATCCAGTAGGAGCTTTGGCGATTGTTGAACTTGAAATTTCTGCAACTACCCATCGTATTATCTTACAACAAGGACTCTCAGGTGAAGAGTAAAACATCTGGGGCATCTCTGACAGTTTCTTGTGTTTCAAAATATTACACAGGAATCTTGTTGTTTTATGGGGGTAGGATGAACTACAGCCCTCATATACAGTGACTCTCCCGTTATATAAATACAGTGAATTAGCTTAATATTTCCTACAGGAAGAACAGTTATAAATACATAATAACTTTTAGTTATTGGGCAGATTGTCCCAACATTTTAAATTGTTCTTTTTCTGTAAACTATCTTGTCTTTATTTTCAAAGACCTGTCCACAAGCTATGAATGGACAGGCAAAATAAATTGTAAATACTTTTTTTAAAGAAAAACTTAACTGCTAGTTATTAACTTCTTTTATAGAAACTTTAAGTGTTTGATTGTTGTGTACCATCATTCATTTCTCCCCTAGACACTAGGTACACCATACACTAGAGCCACAAGATTGACCGTGTGAGACCTAGGGAGGTAGCGTTAGGTTCTCTGCACATAATTCATCATCATCATCTCTAGAGTCAGAGACCTACATGTGCTTGACCTCACACGGTTATAGCAGACACCTTTTCATTCTTTTAGGACACCATCATAACCTCCCCAGCAAAATCAACTTTGCTACAGATATGAGGCACCATGCTTTCTTTCCGTCTTTCCGCAAGTTTAACTCTCCACATTTCTTAACCCATGTTTCTCTTTTTGCTTTTTTGCTCAGACGTTTAACTTTTGCAGTTAGGCGGTTATAATTTGCTTTGTTGGGGGGGGTTGGGTGTTTCTCAGCTTGCCGTCTTGCTTTTTTCCTCTCGTTTACAGCAGCCTCCAGTTCTGTACTCCAGTAAGGTTTAAACTTTCTCCTACATCCTCGTGGAATGGCTTCTTTAGCAGAATGCAGTAGTGCTGTAGTGATTTTACTATATACCTTGTCTATGTCTAGCGTCATGTCGATGGCCTCGAATCGTTGTCGTACTTGTCTCCTGAAGAAATGCCAGTCTGTCTTTTTGTAGTTCCATGGGGGTGATGTTAAGCAATTTTTTTTTATTTCCCTGGTGTTTGTGATCTCAAGGAGGATGGGTCTGTGGTCACTTCCGATGTCGTCGAGCACTCTAACTGAGCAATGTGGGTGGATATCTGCTGTTACTAGGGTGAGATCTGGTCTGCTTTTTGTTCCACTGGCGCGGTGGAGCAATGTCGGTGGGGTGTGAGCATTCTGCAGTAGGATGAGTGTGGTAGTGTTAGTGAGTTCTTCTATAGCTATTCCTGTTGGGTTCCTGTCTGTGTAGCCCCACAGAGGTGAATGACTATTCATGTCACCAGCAATGATCATTCTCCTCAAGTCCGTGGTCTGGAAAGGCTTCAGAGCAAGGCGTGTTTTTGGCGGGTTGTAAATGTTAATGATTTTCAATGGCTTTCCACCACTCCAGACTATCACTTCCTGTAGATCTGTTTCGTCATTGGTTTCAAGAGCGGAAACCTCAGCCTGTGTATCATTCCGGATAAGTGTCACTAATCCTTGACATTTTATACACTTGCACTGGTACACTGTATAGCCTGTGATATGGAAGGAGGTGTCTTTTGGTAGCATTGCTTCTTGGATAACTGCAACATGGATTTTTAGGTCCAGTAGAAGCTTGGTTAGTTCTAGTATTTTGTTTCGAATTCCTGATATGTTGAGTTGGAGGATGCGTAGTGAGTTTGCGTTATATATATTACTGGTAGTATACTTTTCACTACCCTCCCCAGGTACCGAAGGGCAGCGCGGGCCTTGATAACCGAGGCGACACCCGAGCTCGTATAGAGTCTGTTGTCTTAGAGGCATGTTCATGATTTCAGGGGGGGGGTATGGATGCATTTTTCAGTATCCCCGAAGGGAGGCAGTCCAGTGTATCAGTATCCCAGGATCGTCACGTCCTGCCAGAAAGATAGCATATACATCTGGGTCAGCTAATTCATCATTCTTCAGTCAGCTTTGCCAACCCTTCTGCAGTGATGGTATATCTGGCGTTCCCCGCCACCTAGGAGGCTGTCACAGAGGGACAAAGGTGCAATGTCCGCTGGCCTGCATCTTTTCGTCATCCATGGGGATTATTGGATAGGAGACAAACAGCGAAGAATGAGGCAAGAAAGCATTTAACCCATGAAGTGGGGGTGGATTGGTGCAGACCAGAGCTTGTACCATTCGCCGGTGGGTTCTGCATCTACACCTATAGGGTTCCACCAACTCCACAGCCCTTTTGTCTGGCCCCTCACCAAGGACCTGTCTAGCTTGGGTGACCCTGCCAGGAGTAAAACTCCCGCTGGCATAGCTCCCGGGATCATTGAGGCACTCAAGCTCTCCAACCAACGGCAAGGTAGGCTTAGGTGTGGAGAGATTTTTTTTTTTTTTTTTTAAGATAGGGTGACAATACGTTCAGATTTGTCTGGTTTTCATGCCTAAACTGTGCGTCTGGCTGGATTTTTTTTAAATGTTCAAATATCCAGCTTTTTCGCGATTTATTAAATTATATGAAAGACGTCATTTAGAAAATTCTCCATTTGAATTTCACTTTTGATGACTGAATTTCTGCAGAATCCAACAAACAATGTATCAACAATCCTGCAAGCTTTCATGTTGTTGGATTGTTTATCAGTAATAGATTATAATCATATTTTAAACTCAGTCTTACACATTTTCGCTCTATTTGTTTATTGCCTCCTGTTATCCAAAAATGCACTTTGAATGATGAGACGGAATGAGGTTTAGTCAAAACTATATTGTCTATTGCAAATTACAACTAATTTTAACTTTAATATCAAATTAAATATTAATTAATAACATTATATATTTATTACACAAGCCTACTCTAAGTGCCAAAAAAAGAAAAGAATAAAGAAAAGATTCTGCCGCGTTTTTGTCCTTCAACCTGGACACATGGTCTGTCAGTTATATTACGGCGCATGTCGAAATATAAAAGTGCATAAAAAAGTGTGTATTCGCAGATAAATTGACAAAGAAATTTCCACGTTTTTCCAGAGGTCTGCAAGATTTAGAAGCAGAATGTCTTGTGTGCAGAGGTGGCACATTTGTGTCAGTAGCAAATAAAGGTGCTGCTGATTAAAAAAACACACAAATCCATAATAATAGCCCCTTCAGTCATAACTGACTATGGGAATGCGCCCCTGAGGTGACAGCCCTCAGCTGCTTATTTTCCTGGTGCTCCTTTTGACGTTTTCTCCCCTCCTCTGCTTGTTGTGTGAGCCTCTCTTCGCCCAATCTGAGGTGGCGCCGTAAATAGCATCGCCACTTAGTGCGATCGGCAGCTTCATCCTCCCATGTTGCTGGATCCATGTCCAGTGCCCTCATATCTCTCTTGCACACATCTGTGAACCTCAGCTGTGGTCGCCCAACTGTTCTCTTGCCATCTGCTAATTGTCCGTAGAAGATATCTTTTGGGATGCGACCATCTTCCATGCGGCGAACATGGCCAAGCCAGCGAAGTCTGCGCTGTCTAAGCAGTGTATACATACTTTGAAGGCCAGCACGTGACAACACCTCAACATTTGTCACTTTATCTTTCCACGAAATGCCGAAGATGCGGCGTAGACACCGTAAATGGAAGGTATTGAGCCTTCTTTCTTGCTTAGCATAGGTCGTCCAGGTCTCTCACAAACCCATACACACACATGAAAACATGAACGCACTTGTGTCTGAAAGCTCACAATCAAAACTGACATTATTTACAAAAGAAACAAGCATGGAACCAAAAAAGTAACTGCTACAGAAGGCCCTTTTGCTTTTCATACTGTGAAATATCACAATAATTTGAAATCAATGGACTGTACTTTAAAATGTTAAATTCTTAACATTCGAATGATGGAAACATCATTCAGAAAGTGCCAACAAATTTGCATGCGCTAGAACCAGAACTGCTAGTGTTATATATGTGACAATGTTTTTGTGTGTACTTAAAAAGTAATCAAGGGTTTTTAAAGACAATTTTTATCATCTTGATATATCAATAGACACAAAATCAAGGTGATCTAATAACATTTTTGTTTGATATGTAACAAATTAGCTTCACTGTCATTTATTATTTAAAATAAATGTCCTTTTTTTTTTTTATTACAGTGTCCTACCTTGTCCTCCTTTTTGCGTTGAACGATGTGGTCACCCTAATATAAGATGTTCAAGGCTCCAATAAGAAAATGTCAGATATCTATAGAATTGAAAATTCCCAGTAATAAGAAACTTCTCAGACTACAGTTGGGAAAAAGCTTTTCAGAATAGAAAAACCTAGCTGTGCAGGATGTCTTCAAGACAATAATAAAGAACATTTCATTTTAAAATGTAAGAGGTGTGAACATATCAGAATCCCAATATTAGATCATTAGCAAGTATCAAATAATATAAATATAGAAGAGTTGTTAACAACAGACAGACCTAGGGAACTGCATAATATAGTCAAACAGTATTTAGGCCTAACAAGAACAAAAGTTAATGCATATTAATTGGGAAGGTGAAAGTCTGATGATATTCTTACAATACATATGACTTATGGCAAGTGGAAATCAATTATATATCTAACTGGAAACACCAGGCCTTTACACCCCTCCCCTGAATATTATTTGTGTTTTGTTTTATTTTACCTCGTTTTTGTTTGTTTGTATTTTTATATAGGCCTACACGCAAAATTTGTAATTTTGATTTACCCTATTTACAATGATTTGACAGATGTGATGCCACTTTAACGTATGGGCAGTTATTCATTTTATTTGGAATTAACTCTTTGACTCCACAGCAACGCTCTGAGCGTTGCAAAATTCAACACGCCGTGCCCCAGCAACGCTCAGAGCGTGGTTTTTAGTTTATCACGAATAAACCCTAAAAATCGTCCGCTTAATGCAGTTCATATATTAAAACTCGTAGAATGACTTCCGCTACTATTTAAACAACTAATTTGACTTTAGTTAATCAGCACATGTGCGTGTTTTGATGTTATTATCACAATTTTTGTGAAGATTCGCGTGTTTACGTTTTTTCGTTGTTTTTGCTAGAGAAATATGTCACGCTTTATATTTACATTTTCTAAGTCTCCTAAGCAAATAATTGTGTCAAACTACTTTGAAACATTGCTGACATTGATGATGATTGTTTGGTAGTCACAGTTTGTTGTCAAAATACGGAATATATGCAGAAAAGCTAGACACACTAGATTTAGTTGATGAGTGGGCATAGTCATATTCTGGCCGATCAAAAAGCAACAAAACTAGACCTACCGTAACATCTAATCACTAGTTCTTGGTAGAAGATGAAGCTAGGGATACTATTAAAACATTAAACAAGAGTAAAAAAGTATTTATATGACGTTATTCTTATTTATTTGTTTGAAAATTACGTAATGCACGATTGCATAATTTATTTTTTCTTACAAAGAACCACGGACAAACTGGTGCGAATAACACTAAATCTACTAATTTTGGCCATAAGCATGTTTTTTTTACTTTGTATATGGATTAACTTGACGTTTGAAAACTAAAAAGAAAGTTTTATTGTCTACGACACTAATTTGTCTTTGGTAAGATCGTATTCTACAGTCAACATTTTAGCATTTTTCAATTTTACATGCAAAATGATTAAATTATACCGAACATACTTGTGTTAATACTACCACAGACATTATATATTTGAATTCTCTATCCATTTCCCTACAGTTTGGTATATAATAAGTACATGTTCAAAGGAAAATTCACAAACAAATTTAGACTGAAAGATGAACACTTCACTCTATAAAATTCTGCCCACAAAAAAAGTCTGGCACAGCGTGCAAAATAACTCTGGAATGAAAGAGTTAAAAACAATAGCCTAGGTAATTTCCTATGTCTCGTACCTTTTTGCTCCGCGGCGAATACGTGTAGTTAAGTGTTGTTTCGTAGCACTTAGGGATAGGATTAGGGTTAACACTAACCCTAACTGCTACGAATCAACACATAACTACACATATTCACTGCGGAGCAAAAAGGTACGAGAAATAGGAAATTACCATAAAGGTGTAGGCCTATTCACTATTATTTGCCGTTCAAGAAGTCTGGAAAGAAATATAACTCTCGAACACATTTCGTCCTATCGGATTCCTGGAAATAAATAGGCTAATTTCGAAACCGAAACTGGATGGTAGGAAATATTCACAGTTCGGATTTTCTCATGACGGAGGGTATTCTATTCTTAAATAATTATAAATACTAAGAGGATGTCATTCGTTTCTGATTCATTTGAGATAATTCGGTAATTTTCATATAAATACGCATTTTTTTTTTACAGTTTTGACTTGGGCCTACTATATTTGGACTCGGTGGAGGGGGGAGAAGATACTATATTTAGATATCGGAAATCAGATTTTATTATCTTGAATTTACTACACTAGGCCCATATATCTTAATTATAACCCATCAGGGGTTGAAAGGGATACTTTGTCTTTTAGAAAATATATAAATATGTAGGCAACTTCATTACCGAAACTGGTAGCTGGAAAATACTGTCAACAGCTCGGATTTTCCCATTATGAGGCAACTCTGTTAAAAAAAAATATTTTTTTTTAGGCTAAGAATGCGCGTTTCAGATTCATTTTAGTTAGTCTAAGCATGTTTATGTATCAGTTTTTAAACTAAATATCAGATGACAGCAGGCTTAGACTAAACCCTAAAAGAAATAGGCTACACACCTTCAAAAGCACAGGCCGATTATATTAATTATTTATTTTGATCTCACCTAACACCTCTTGCTCGCTCTCATCATGAAATACTGCCAGATTTTTCTTGGTATTTGTGAAAATAATATTATTGGCCAATTGTCTTCTGCTTCCAGATCAGTCATCTGGGGGACAAACGTTCGCCAACGTGAACTGTCTCTCTCTCTAATTTGTTGATGTGTTCTCAACTTTGTTTATTTCTTGGTGTTATTTTTTTTAATACTTAATTTTGTGTAAAACTGTTGGTATGGCTTTTCTTTCCTGACAGGCGTTTTGTAACAGACGTTTTTTGTTCTGTCGCACGAAATTCTAATGAACATCTTGACCTATGCGCATACGTGACCATGGTCACACATCGAGTCGCACAGACAAATGTAAAGGTAAAAATTTGAAAACACGAAGAAAAATAAATTTGCATAGAGGAGCACCGTAAAATTATACCAATCCACAAAAATACTACACTTTCTTTGAAGTTTATGCACAACATTTTTTTTTTTCCCGTTCAACCTCTGATGGGTTATAATTAGGATATATATTGTTTTCAATTCCAAATAATACGAACAACTGCCGATATGAGAAAGTGGCATCACACTTGTCAAATCATTGTAAATAGTGACAATCACAATTGTGCTTATACATTAAATAAAGAAAATAAATAAATAACTAAAAAAAAAAAAAAAAAAATCAAGAAGAAACTCTGAACAAGAATAATATTAAAGTGGAGGGGTGTAAAGGCCTGGTGGTTCCAGTTATATAACTGACTTTAACAGATATTTAATTGACTTTCATCTGTTAAAAGTCATTTGTATTGTAAGAACAGCATCAGACCTTCACATTCCCAGCCACTAGGCCTATATATTAACATTTGTTCGTGTTAAATATTGTTTGGCTATATTATGCAGTTCCCTAGGTCTGTCTATTCTTAACACCTCTTCTATATTTATAGGTAAGCTGGCTTGCAAATAATCTAATGTTGGTACTCATTTGTTCATACCTCTTACATTTTAACAAGAAATGTTCTATATTATTGTCTTGAAGACATCCTGCACAGTAAGGTTCTTCTATTCTGAAATAGCTTTTTCCCAGCTGTAGTCTGAGAAGTTTCTTATTACTGGGAATTTTCAACTCCATAGATATCTGAAATTTTCTTGTTGGAGCCTTGAACATCTTATATGCATGTCTTCCCTTCAGATTGTCATCCCACTCTGCTTTCCATTCATCTGTTATTAAATCTTTAATTAAGCTCTCCTACTCTGACCAGCTTGACGCGGCTGGAGGGTATCCCAATCATGCGTTCGAACAAAAAAATAAGAAAAAAATGAAGGTACTTACCTTCGGCACGTGGAACGTGCGAACACTACTCGACAATACCCTGGCCGACAGACCTGAAAGATGGACTGCACTTGTGCCAAAGAACTGGCGCGCTATAATGTCGTTATAGCAGCCCTAAGTGAGACACGACTACCAGAAGAAGGTCAGATTACTGAAATTGGAGGTGGCTACACATTTTATTGGAGTGGCCGGGACAGCAAGGAACGGCGTGAGGCTGGTGTTGGATTCGCCATTAAATCTCATATCGTACGTAAACTTGTCAAATCTCCTAAGGGCATTAATGATTGCCTAATGACCCTTCATGTCCCACTAGGAAGCAACAGAAGTGCCACACTGATCAGTGCATTCTTCTTCTTCTTCTTTGATCCTTAGCCGCCGACCGTCAAAGCAGTCAGTGGCCTTCACGCCTAGTGGCGTCTTGTAGGGCAACAACAAATTGATTCCACTTTGCTCGGTCGGTGGCCATCCTTCGTACAGTGCCCCAACTCTGGTTCATTCTTTGCATCTCAGCCTCCACAGTCCTCCGCCAGGTTGTTTTTGGTTGGCCTCTCTTTCGTTTTCCTTCAGGGGTCCAAAGCATAGCTGTTCTTGTGATGGCATCGGGGTCTCTTCTGAGGGCATGACCAACCCAGCTCCAGCGTCTGCCAGCTATGATGGTGTGCATGTCCTCTTGCTTGCTACGAGTAAGCAGATCTTGGTTAGTGATGGTATTTGGCCAAAAGATTCGGTGAATTTTTCTTAGGCATGTTGTGTGAAAAGAGGACAATTTCGACATTTCCTTCTCTGTAACTCTCCAGCATTCCGCACCATAGAGAAGCACAGAAAGCACACAGCTCTGATATAATCTTAATTTTGTGCTTGTGCTGTATTGGGAGGACTTCCAGATGTTGTTTAGGCTAAAGAAGGCTGTTCTTGCCTTATTCATTCTGATGTTGATGTCTTTGCCTGCCCCGCCGTCTGGTGTTACTATGCTTCCTAGGTATGTGAAGGTATCTGTCTGTACCAATTGCTGATTCCTTACTGATATGGGCTCAGGGTTGCTCACATTGAGCGTCATGACCTCAGACTTCTTTAAATTGATATTCAAGCCCACCTGCTGGCTGAACTTATTAAGTCTATCCGTTTTTTCCTGGATGTGTTGATGTGAATGTGCTAGTAGTGCAATGTCATCTGCATATTCCAGATCTTCCAATGTAGAAAATGTTGTCCATCTTATTCCTCTTGGACTGCCCTCTGTTGTCTGGCGCATCACCCAGTCTATGACTGTTAAAAAAGAGTGGTTGATAAGGGGCATCCCTGTCGTACTCCTGTCTTCACCTCAAAGGTTAGGTTGCTCTGCCCAACACTATACGTAAAGTTGGCATAGAGGCTTTTTATGATTGACACTATGCAGCTTGGAATTCCATAAGCCCTCAGTATTTTCCATAAACTGTCCCTATGTATGCTGTCGAAAGCCTTTTCAAAATCAACAAAATTAATGTAAAGCTGTCTTTGCCATTCTGAGCACTGCTCTATAATGTTCCTGAGAGTGAATATATATCTACACATCTCCTGTTCTTTCTAAATCCTGCTTGTTCTTTCCTCAGTTTGTGGTCTACTGCCTTTGAAATTATCTGTATAATTGTCCTACCTAGTATTTTGCTGGGAACTGAGAGAAGAGTGATTCCTCTCCAATTATTGCAGTCTGCAAGATCTCCCTTCTTGGGCAATTTGACAATTATTCCTTTGTTCCACTCTGATGGTGTTGTCCCCGTTTTCCAGACTTGTGCAAATAGTGGTTCTAATAGTTTTGCTGCTAGCTCAGGGTCGGTCTTGAATAGCTCTGCATTTAAGTTATCATGGCCCGGAGCTTTGCCGTTCTTTAACCCTTTGATTGCTGTGATGATTTCTTCTTTGCGTGGAATGTCTGTATTCACATCTAGATCGTTTTCAGCTTCAGGAACATTCAATTGTGTCTCTGGTGGTTCCTTGTTCAGAGTTTCTCTGAAGTGCTCTGCCCATCTTGTTTCCTGTCCCTCTGCTGTCGTGATGAGATTACCTTGCTTATCTCTTACTAATGTAATATTGTTTGCACCTCGTTTTCCGCTGATGAATTTAGTTATTTTGTATACTGTGCTTTGTTCATTTATCAGTGCTGCCTCCTCTGCCTGTCTTGCAAGATCGTCTAGGAAATTCCTTTTGTTGGCTCGGGTTTGGCGTTTAACTTCCTTGTCCAACTGACTGTACTGTTCGCTATATAGTTGCTTTAACCTGGGGGACTTCGCTTCTGTTTTCTTTCTTTTCATTTCCTTTCTCATCGTTATGGTGTTTAATGTTTCTGGTGTTATCCAGTCTTGCTTCTTCCTTTCCTGGAATCCCAAGCATGATTTGCTGCTTTCTTTGTATATTGTTGAAATGGTGTTGAAATTCTGGTCTATATCATCAGTCAATGTCTTTTCCTGACTTTTGGCAAATTGATATCGTTTCTTTATGTCGGCCGCAAAAGCTTTTATGGTAAGGGAGTCCTTCAATTTGCTGATGTCAAACCTTTTCTGTGTAGTTACAGTTGGTGCAGCCCTTCTTAGTTTCACTTTCAGTTTTGCTACTACTAAATGAGTTGGAAAATAACAAAATCATTGGAGAACAAGCTGAATACATTCGAGAACAAATGTCTTAGAAAACTCATGAACATCAGTTGGAAAGAATTCAAGACTAATCGACAAATAAGAGAAGACTAGGCAGAAATATGTCTCCAACTATATAAGGAAAAGACGATGGTCATATATCGGTCATGTCCTACGAATGCAAAATAACAGAATACCATTGCAGGCACTCACTTGGGTTCCTGAGGGTAAGAGGAAAAAAGGAAGACTAAAAGAAACACTCAGAAGAACAATAATAAGAGAAGGAAGAACGTTGGGATTAAACAATGTGCAAGAGCTAAGAGGAGTGGCGTCACAACGTACAACCTGGAGAGCACTGGTTTCTGCCTTATGCGCCGTGTTTGGTGCTTAAAGAATTTATTATTATTAAATGGTGATCACTTCCCACATCTGCACCTCTTCTTACCTTCACATCTTGTAATGCAGGTCTCCATCTACCGTTAACCATGATGTTCATTCATAACCCTCCACTCCCAAAGGAGCATAGGCCTTCAACAAACACATGCCAAGTCCTCCTGTCACGTGCCATCATCTCAAGTTCTTTCTACGTTCTCCTCATCATTTTCACCTCTGTTTCCAACTCTCTTCTCCATGTACTTCTTGGTCTTCCTCTGCCTCTCTTGCCCTGGGGGTTCCAGAACAAGGACTGCCTTGTAATGCTATCAACAGGTTTCCTCAGTGTGTGTCCTATCCATCGCCATCGTCTTCTTCTCATTTCTTGTTCCACTGGCACTTGTCTAGTTCTTGTCATCAGTTCCACGTTGGTAACCTTGTCATACCATTTTAATCCCTCTATTCTACGCAAGCACCCATTTATGAAAGTCTGTAGCTTTTTGGTTGTTGTCTTTGTTGTTCTCCATGTCTCTGAGCCATACAACAGGACTGACTTCACATTTGAGTTGAAGATTCTTATTTTCGTGTTGGATCCTATTTCTCTTGATCTCCATATATTTCCCAATGCAATGAAAGCTCCTCTTGCCTTTTGTATTCTTATTTTGATATCGCTGTCTGTCCCTCCAACTTTGTCTATATTACTGCCAAGATATGTGTATGATTCTACATCTTGTATTGGTGTTTCTTCAAGTTCAACCCTGTTATCATTACCTGCATTTATTCGCATTATTTTTTGTCTTTTCCCTGTGTATTTTCAGACCCAATTGCTGTGACCTCTCATCGAGTGTTTTCAATTTGTCCTGCATCTGATTACGGCTATGGGACAGAAGAGCCAAGTCATCAGCAAAATCCAGATCATCCAACTGCTTAGTCAGAGTCCACTGGATTCCATTTCTGTTGTGTGTTGCCGATGATCTCATAACCCAATCTATTGCCAGCAAGAAAAGAAATGGAGACAAGAGGCATCCCTGTCGCACTCCTGTTCTTATCCCAAACGGTTCTGTAAGCTGTCCTTCGTGAAGAACTCTGCATGTCATGTCTTCATATGTTTTCTTTATTAAATTAATGATCTTCAGGGGAACTCCATAATGCCTCAACAATTTCCAAAGTGATTCTCTGTCTACACTGTCAAATGCCTTTTCGTAGTCCACAAATCCGATGTATAGTGGTGAATTCCATTCCAGACTTTGTTCAACTATTATTCTCAAAGTGGCTATCTGGTCTGGACATGATCTGTTTTGTCGAAAACCTGCTTGTTCATCTCTCAGTTTCTTGTCTATGGACTCTTTTAATCTCTCAAGGATAATCCTGTTTAATACTTTTCCTGGCACTGATAGTAACATTATTCCTCTATAATTTGTGCACTCTTGTAAATTTCCCTTCTTAGGCAACTTAACCAGATATCCTTCCTTCCATTCTGCTGGTATCTCTTCCTTTTCCCAGACTTTACCAAGTAATTTATATAACATCTCTGTAGCCGTGTCGATATCTGCTTTGATGGCCTCTGCTGGAATGCCATCAGGTCCAGACGCTTTTCCATCTCTTAGAAGCTTTATGGCTTTCTTTATTTCTTCCTTCGTTGGTCTTTCACAATTAATTTGTAGCTCTTCTTCTGCTGGCTGGATGTCCGGCGGGTTTTGTGGAGCTGGTCTATTGAGGAGGTCCCCAAAATATTCTGTCCACCTCTTCATTTGCTCTTGTATATTGCTGAGCAGTTTCCCATTCTTGTCTTTTATGAGGCAACTTGTTTGCTTGTATTTCCCTGTTAGCTTCTTTCTGCTGATATACAGTTCTCTCATATTTCCTTTGGCTGCAGCATCTTCTGCCTCTCTTGCCAACTCCTCAATATACTTCCTCTTGTCTCTTTTGATACTTCTTTTTACTTCTTTGTTTGCTTCTGTGTACACTTCTTGAGCCTTGGCTTTGGAACTTCTGGTTTTGCTTGTGTTTAACTCTGCTTTCTTGTTTTTTCTGTCTTTTATCTTATTGATGGTTTCTGTTGTTATCCATGCTTTTTGTTGTCTTTCCCTTTTCCCCAGTATTTCTTCACATGTCTCCTTCCATACAGTTTTGACCTGCTGCCAATAGTCTTCTGTATTCTCTACATCTTCCAGCTGTTGGAGCACTTGGAATTTGTTGGATACTGTGACCGCAAATTTGTCTCTTGTTTCTTGATTTCTTAGCTGTCCTACATTATACTGTTGTCTATAATTTTGCATTGTTGCATATCTCTTGAGTTTCATTTTTACTTTGGCTATCAGAAGATGGTGATCTGATGCCACATCTGCTCCTCTATATACCTTTACATCCTGCAATGATGATCTAAACTTATTGTTTATGCATATATGATCAATCTGATTTTCTGTTCTATGGTCTGGTGATATCCATGTTGCCTTGTGTATTCTCTTATATGGAAACATGCTTCCTCCTATAGCCAGTTGATTTGAAGCACAGAAGTTTGCGAATAGTTCTCCATTTTCATTCATTACTCCTAGCCCATGTTTTCCCATGACTTCTTCAAATCCGGTGTTGACTGTACCTATCTTTGCATTCATGTCACCCATCAAAATTGTGATGTCTCTTCTTTTTACTTTATCCATAATTTCCTGTAGTTTAGTATAAAATGCTTCTTTCACAGACTCTTCTTTGTCATTAGTTGGTGCATAACATTGGATGACATTTACATGAATTTTCTTTTTAGCTGTTTTGAAAGTAGCTGTTATTATTCTGGGTCCAACAGCTTCCCATTCAATGAGTGCTTTCTGTGCTTCTTTAGATAACATAAGAGCTACCCCTTCACTGTGGTGTGAACTTTCGTCTTCATGTCCTGAGGACAGCACCAATTCACCTGTGATGAGTTTCTTCCTGTCTACCCCCTTCCACTTTGTTTCACACATTCCCAGAACCTCGATTTTATATTCCCTCATTTCTGCTGCTACTTGCGCCACTTTCCCTTGTTCGTTTAATGTCCGAACATTCCAGGTGCCAAATCTGGAAGTTCTCCTAGAAGAAAGAAGGTTAGTCAGCAACACAGACTCCTTTCGGCTTTCTCTGTGTTGCATCATACGCCTCTCCACGAGAGGACCTTCCCCTGTCTTGGATGGCTGTGTTTTATTTTCTTTATTTGACTTGTCCATATTTGTTGAAGTTTTTTTGTGGTTTAAATTTTTTACAGGATGGGGTAACCGGCCCCATGCCCAACCCTCCTTAGTCGCTTTCTACGACATGCTTGGCAGGGGACAGTGTTACTATTCTTTGCTCCCCTTTCGGGCCCCGGTAACACACGGGTGAACCATGATGTGGTCTATCTGATTTCTGTCCCGACCATTTGGTGATTCCCATGTTAATTTGTGAATTTCTTTCTGTGGGAAGAGTGTTCCTCCAATGACCAGGTGTAATGCTACAGAAACTTATTAGTTTATCCCCATTTTCGTTTGCTGTTCCGCTGCCGCATTTTCCCATTGTTCTTTCATTATATGTATTGTGTGTACCAACTTTCGCATTGAGGTTTCCCATTACTATAACAAGATCATATCTAGGTGTGTCTTGCATTTCTTTCTGCAGTTGTTGATAGAATTCATCCTTGACCTCCTCATCGCTATCATTCGTTGGTGCGTAGCATTGTATTATTGTAGTGTTGGTGAATCTCCCTCTCAATCTTAATCTTATCAGTCTGTTGTTGATGGGTTTCCATTCCAGTAATGTTCTTTCTATTCCTTTCTGTAGAATAATGGCTACGCCTTCATTGTGCTGTCCATCCTCTCTTCCAGAGTAAAGTACTGTTTCTCCTGTTGCTGTTTTAACTTTTCCTGCCCCTGTCCATCTGCTCTCGCTTATCCCTAGAATGTGTAACCTATAGTTTCTCATTTCTGCCGTGACCTGTCTTAGTTTACCTGTCTCGTACATTGTCCTGACATTCCAAAAACCTATTCTTGTATCCTGTTTTGCGGTCAGGACATCCGTTTTCATGTCAGTGGCTTCCTTTTGGCTTTCACCACTGACAGTCATACGAGCCACAGACTCCGAATGTTTGTGATGAATTTACCGTGATACAACGTTAAAATATCTCCAAATATAAAGATAAAATGTAGGGATAAAAATAATGCGTAAGATACTAGGAGACATGCTCGCCCATGCCCGCATTTCCTACCGCCATTCAAACTAACTAGTTAGACGTGCAGACGAAACGGTTTACCCTTTGTAGACGGGAGGGAAACGGAGATCAAAAAAGGAAAAATATGACTGAACACGTGTTTGAATCTAGAAAGGCAAAACGACGCAATTCGTAGTAAAAGAAAAAAAATTCATGTCAAAAAAAGTCCGTAGCTCTTATTCGAAACAGTCATTTCTTGGACGTTTTTCGATACTTGGTCGTTTTATTTGAATTCAGCGGCAAACGCCGTGGAGAAGGTTCGCGAACAAATTTCAAAAAAACTAAACTTGAGAAAAAATATGTTTTTTTCTTAATAATAGAGTTATGAATATAAAACCTAGCTAGTTTGATAGCCCATCTTAAGCAGAGAACTAATATACTTTAAATTATACAGACGGATAGATAACAAGGAAGATATTGACAAAAGACTGTGTTGTTCATATCAGACTAGCGACTGTACTGTTCATACTTTCACTAAAGTTTCAAATTGTCGGCCTTGAGACACGCAAATGCAAAAATCAAGCTGTAATGAAAGAGAGGGGGAAGGTGGAGAATTGTGGCTAAAAATAACTTAGGAGGCAAATTTGTGCAGGGTATTGCATGAAGTTGGTCCTAGAACCAAGTGTGTTTTTATGAAAAAAACAAGTAGAGACAGACGGACCAACAGACAATAATACATACTTGACTGAGATCTGACTGAAATTTGACTTTTGGTTGTAGATTTGAAAAAGTTAGGGGGGAAGTCTGTGATTGGACAAATGTAATCATATTAGCGGGACAGAGAAGCGCATTTTTGCCATTTGATACAATTCTGTCCAGGGACACAGTCGGTTATTGCCTGTGGTGTTTTTCCCAGAAGATATTACATACATTTAGTGGGACGCCATCATATAGCCAGCAGCTCAGCTGAGTTTTGCTAGCAATTAACTGTGTTCTGAATTCTGGTAAGAATGAAAGCATTTATTTTGTATATTTTAATATTTCGAGTGATTGATACTGCCATATCATATAAAATGATTACGACAAGTAAGTGCTCGCTCTAGGTCCCCAGCCCAAGTTCAGGGTCTAGAGACAAACAAAATATATGGACGCCTAACTAAGACTATGGAAGGCAGATCTATTGTTGAGATCAGTGGGAACATATCACCTATCTTATTGAATAAAAGGAAACTATTGAACATATCTCAGATGCAATGCAGTCTTGGGGAACTGATACTATATGAAAACAACTGGGTAAGATGTGCTGTGTGGTCAGAGAGATCTGACCCATTCTGTGTAATGTTGATGTGTTGTGCTGTGTGTAAGAGTGGTGCAGTAAATAGAGTACTGACACATAGCACAAATTTTGTTTCAGAATTGTGAGTTTCTGTTGTGGCACTAGGGTAGTGCCACATAAGTAATCAAGATTACACAAGCAGATGTGTGTGCCGCCTAACAGTTGTGTCGGTGCAGTCTAGCATTGTATTCTAGCTACCGAGAGGAGTGGGCCACCGGAATCCAGCATCAGATCTTCACAGACAAGATGAGTGAATTAGTGGCCTGCTGAGGATTCACCAGAACGCTTAAATATTTATAAATATTTCCCCCTCACAAATATACTGAATTTTGGGAAATAGAACATTTTCTAAAGTCTATAAGACAATGGACAAAGCTAGTTCTAGTCACAGAGTGGGTGTGATGACACCACCCCAACAGCACATCCAGTAATAGTTCTCCCAGAGACATTATAAATATAATTAATATTAACCAGTCTTATAAAATACATATGTACACACATGCCATTTTATTATGCCATATATTTATGCATTCCATTTATAACTCCATAACATTTCATATGTTCTGACCAATATAAAACCTTGGTTCAGAACAAATAAATTTAGAGAAAATTTTAATATTGAAACTAAAACAGTCTGAGTTAGTTCAGTGTGTTATAGAATTTTATTAATATTATTAGACATTAATTATCTGTGTGTGTTTGTATATTCTACTACAACACAGTACATTTCAGTACCCTAGACTTTTTAACGTAGCTACATTCATAATAATAATGTTTGAGGTCGTAAGTGGTAGTAAGAAGGGCCTTCTGTAATTCACATAAACATTTATCTCAGGAGCCTTCACAGCTGACCTCATACATTACACTAGGTAACACAACAACCATACAGTACCATCAAAAACTACTACAGATATTGGGGTCTTGTCCAGGGATATTTAGTTTATTAAAGATATTAGAATCTCCTGGTGGGAGAATTAAACCAGTGGGGACAGATTGTATAAGTTTAAAAGTGTCCCTTAAAATAAAAAAGGGAAAATAAAAGTTGGTGAATCTTCACAGCCAGTGGTAATTAGTTAGTTAATTAATTAGAATTACCTTGGTCATTAATTGATTAGAATTACCTTGGTCATTAATTGATTAGAATTACCTTGGCCATTATATATAAGTAGAATTGCCTTAGTCACTATATCATTAGATTTACCTTGGTCATTGTTATTTTGTATGATGGCTGACCTGGCAAAATTTAGATCGGCTGCTGTGCTAACGGCGAGGGAGATGAACATGGAGGGTCAGGTTTTAATTCAGTATGTAACTTCTGAATGTGACAAGTATATTGAAAGGGAAGATAGGAGGTTTTCTGAAGAGAAGAGGTTACAAGTTGAGGCTGATAGAAAACTTAAGAGGCTGCAGATTGAGGCGGACAAGGAGGCAAAAGCATTGGAGGCAGAAGAAAAACGACAGCAAAGGGAGGCAGAAGATAAGAGAAGGGAGGCAGAAGAAAAAAAGGCCGAAAGGGAAGCAGAAGATAGAAGGTTGCAAAGAGAGCAAGAATTACGACTAAGGGAGCTGGAATTACAAGGCCATGCTCCTGAAAATGGTGCCAGCCCTTTTGCCTCAGATGCTACGCCTAGTCAGGGAGCCTCAAACTCGGCTATGGGGTTTCATTTAGACCATTTTGTTGAGAAAGACGATGACATCGAGGGGTACCTCAGTAGATTTGAGTTATTAGCTACTACATATGGGTTAGAGAGAGAGAGAGGTGGAGTCTAAAGTTATCACAGGGACTGAGAGGTACTTCTTATGAAGTCTTTGCTAAAATGAATAGGGAAGACCAAGACAATTATGACATGCTAAAGCAGGCTTTGTTATTAAGATATGAAAAACATGGTGAATTTTACCGTAAGAAATTTAGAAATGCCAAGCTGTTGTCTGGGGAGACATACCACCAATTCTCTGCCAGACTGGAAACCTATTTGGAGAAATGGACTGCTCTGGGGAAGACCCAAGATCTTAAAGAGATGATCATGATAGAGCAATTAAGAGAGTCCATGGCTCCAGACTTGAGAAAATTTCTCATGGAACAAGGTGCAGAGAGGTTGGGGGAGGTTTTAAATGTCGCTGAGAGGTATCAGGCAGCCTAGGCAGAGGTAAGTGGCACTAAAAAGAAGCACATAGAAAATTTTAAAGCTCCACAGCAATTTAATAAATTTGATAACAGAGAACAGGGTAATAAAGGCAGGACAAACTTTGATAGGCCAAGAAATGACTATCGTGACAGAAACTCACAGTTCAATGACCAAAAATGTAATGAAAGAAAACCGTTTAACCAAGGAAAAAGATGGTGCAAATGGTGGAAGAAAGACAACCATAACACCGAATTTTGTAGAAGGAAACCTTCAAACATTGCTGCAATGAAGTCGGGGACTCAAAGATTAAAGGTTAATCCTAATGGACAGCAGGAACCTTATCACCCCCCAGTTTGTGAGGATGTTATTTGTGATGGGGTCACCATAAGGTGCCTTTATGATACAGGTTTGGATTATGATTCAGTTGTGAAGTCTAGCCTAGTGGACCCAAGTCAGTATACCACAGAAACTGGAAATACAAGGGGCGACTAAGGACATACCACTCATGACACTTCCCATCGCAAGGATAACGGTGAAAACTCGCTATGTGGAAGGAGAAATCAGAGCAGCAGTGATAGATGAACCAATCTACCCTCTGATTTTGGGGTGTAGGTACGTCTTCTTGGGGAATCCCGAGAGACCTGTGATCATGGCGACAGTGCAGACCAGGTCACAGAAAAAGGAGGAAGAAGGTGAACCTATAAATGCTCATCCAGAGGAGATGAGGAAGGCGCAGGCTGAGGATAGGACACTCAAGCCATGTTTTTAAAAATTGCCCAAATGCCACACACCTCCAAGCAAGGGAGAGTATTTTATGAAGGACAGATTGCTATATAGGAAGACAGGAACTAGATCCACTGGTCACGGACAGTTGGTTCTTCCCAAGGTATATAGGGCAAATTTAATAAGGAGCTTACATGTTGGAAAAGATGGTGACCATGAGAAAGTAGGTACCATCTGCCAAAAAGTTGCTCGAAAATACTATTGGCCCGACGTAAATGTCGATATTGAAAACTTTGTAGAAGCATGTGGCGTATTTCATGAAGGAACACCCACAAAGGGAAAAAAATGAGCAGGACCTAGAAACGCCACGGGGCAAACTTAGGCCTGGAAGGAAAAATTATTATAATCAGGTAGACAAAGTGCAATGGGAGCCCCCTTTTCACACCCAGTCTTCACTTAACTGCATTAACATGGTCACTATGCGACGAGTACAAAGAATAAATTTACCCCAGAATAAACTGACAATCCCTCGGTCAGAGTTATATAAACTGGAGGAAACTAAAAGAGAGCGAAGATCTCTCATAAGCAATCTAAAGTGGGGAGAAAAACCCAAGAAGAAAATTGGTAGTGGTCGATTTGTGAGTGATGATTCTAGGAAGAAAAGTCCTCATTATAAGGCTTCCAATGGAAGGGATCCGATGGGTGCCATGAAAAATAAGGATAAAAAATTAAAAGTCCAGATGTAGCCTTATTAAGGACCTGGACAGATGAGAAGGCAGAAGAGACTGTTACCTCATCGTATCAATATGTGAACGAACTGACCACTCGTCTGAAAGCTGGATGGAAACTGGCAAATGATAATTTGAGACAAGCCAGGAAGAAACATGCAGCATATTTTAATAGGAAGGCAAAGGACAGAGAACTAGCTGTGGGAGAGAAGGTGCTTCTTCTACTACCCGGCAGCCAGAATAAATTACAAATTGGATGGCAAGGTCCATATACGGTTCTAGAGAAGGTGTCTAGAACAAACTATAAAATTGACAAAAAGGGGAAGGAGAAAGTTTATCATGTAAACCTTTTAAAGAAGTATCTGGACAGACCACTCCAGGAAAGCACCCCTTAACTGACCTTGGCTATCGCAACTCAAATGCAAAAGGAACCACTCACCTCGCATGAATACCCATTACATCCTTGTGAGACAGCTGCACAAGTAAAAGTCAGTAAGCACCTGACTAAAAATCAGAGGGAGAGAGTTCAACAGGTTCTGGAGGAACATACAGATATATTAACAGATAAGCCAGGACATACAAATTTGCTACAGTATGACATGAAACTGGTAGACTCAAACCCAATCTGTATGAGAGCTTATTCTATTCCGTTCGCGAAGGAGAAGGCATTAAAAGAAGAAATAGATTATTTGTTGAAGGAGGGGATTATTTCACAGTGAATCATCTTTTAGCTCCAGTGTAGTTTTGTTGAGGAAACCGTCTGGGGAACATAGACTGTGCATAGATTACAGGAAACTGAATGCTGTCACAGAAGGACAAGTGGATCCATTACCAGACACAAAACAGTTATTTGCCAGATTAAACAAGGCAAAATACTTTTCAAAGGTGGATCTTAGTAAAGGCTATTACCAGATTCCAGTGAAGCCTGAAGTGAGACCTTATTTAGCTTTTAGTACCTCAAAAGGACATTATGAATTCAACATGCTACCATTCGGATTGAAAAATGCTCCGAGTGTATTTTCAAGGATGATGCGCAAATTGTTGGATCCCCTGAATAAACCATGTATCTTGAATTTCATGGATGATATTCTCGTCGCCACAGAGATTTGAAGAACATATTAACTCTCTAAAAATGTTATTTGATAGGCTTAGGGAGGCAAATTTAACTGCTAGACCAACAAAATGTTGTATTGGATGCAAAGAGTTGGAATTCTTGGGACACACTGTATATCAGGGTAACATGACCCCTGACCCCAAGAACTTGGAAAAACTGCAGAGAGCACCTAGACCACAAACAAAAAAGGACGTGCGATCATTCGTGTCATTATGTGGATTTTACCAAAAATATATCAAAAATTTTAACTCTATTTGTGCTCCTCTGACTGATCTGACTCGCAAGGGACATCCAGATAAAATAGTTTGGACTGCGCAATGTGAATTGGCTTTTCAAGAGTTAAAGGAAAAACTCACTAGCAAGCCTATTCTCAAATTGCCTGATTTGACACAGGACTTTGTGGTGAGAATAGATGCAAGTAATGTAGGCCTCGGGGCGGCTCTGTTGCAAAGGTCATCTTCACCAGATGGGGAACTGAACCCAGTCGCTTATGCAAGCCGCAAATTGAATAAAGCGGAGCAAGGATATTCCACAAGCGAAAAAGAATGTTTAGCGTTAATCTGGGCAATAAAAAAGTTTCAAATCTATCTGTATGGTAGGACTTTTGTGGTCCAGACGGATCATCAGCCCCTGGTGTTCTTATCTCAGGCTAAGCATGAAAACGCAAGATTGTTGAGATGGTCTTTATTATTACAACCTTATCAGTTTATTATCGAATACATCCCAGGGTCATTGAATGTCGGTGCAGATTTCCTCAGTCGGCACCCCTGTGATCAAAATTAGAGTAGTGGTAGGCGTGAGGAGTGATTTTATCAATGTGTATCACTGGTTTTGGAACCTGCCGTAGTGCATGTTTTCAGGTGGGGAGATGTGTGATGAATTTACCGTGATACAACGTTAAAATATCTCCAAATATAAAGATAAAATGTAGGGATAAAAATAATGCGTAAGATACTAGGAGACATGCTCGCCCATGCCCGCATTTCCTACCGCCATTCAAACTAACTAGTTAGACGTGCAGACGAAACGGTTTACCCTTTGTAGACGGGAGGGAAACGGAGATCAAAAAAGGAAAAATATGACTGAACACGTGTTTGAATCTAGAAAGGCAAAACGACGCAATTGGTAGTAAAAGAAAAAAAATTCACGTCACTAGTTGACACAATGTAAGGAAATGGATAAAAAAAGTCCGTAGCTCTTATTCGAAACAGTCATTTCTTGGACGTTTTTCGATACTTGGTCGTTTTATTTGAATTCAGCGGCAAACGCCGTGGAGAAGGTTCGCGAACAAATTTCAAAAAAACTAAACTTGAGAAAAAATATGTTTTTTCTTAATAATAGAGTTATGAATATAAAACCTAGCTAGTTTGATAGCCCATCTTAAGCAGAGAACTAATATACTTTAAATTATACAGACGGATAGATAACAAGGAAGATATTGACAAAAGACTGTGTTGTTCATATCAGACTAGCGACTGTACTGTTCATACTTTCACTAAAGTTTCAAATTTTCGGCCTTGAGACACGCAAATGCAAAAATCAAGCTGTAATGAAAGAGAGGGGGAAGGTGGAGAATTGTGGCTAAAAATAACTTAGGAGGCAGATTTGTGCAGGGTATTGCATGAAGTTGGTCCTAGAACCAAGTGTGTTTTTATGAAGAAAAAAAAACAAGTAGAGACAGACGGACCAACAGACAATAATACATACTTGACTGAGATCTGACTGAAATTTGACTTTTTGTTGTAGATTTGAAAAAGTTAGGGGGGAAGTCTGTGATTGGACAAATGTAACCATATTAGCGGGACAGAGAAGCGCATTTTTGCCATTTGATACAATTCTGTCCAGGGACACAGTCGGTTATTGCCTGTGGTGTTTTTCCCAGAAGATATTACATACATTTAGTGGGACGCCATCATATAGCCAGCAGCTCAGCTGAGTTTTGCTAGCAATTAACTGTGTTCTGAATTCTGGTAAGAATGAAAGCATTTATTTTGTATATTTTAATATTTCGAGTGATTGATACTGCCATATCATATAAAATGATTACGACAAGTAAGTGCTCGCTCTAGGTCCCCAGCCCAAGTTCAGGGTCTAGAGACAAACAAAATATATGAACGCCTAACTAAGACTATGGAAGGCGGATCTATTGTTGAGATCAGTGGGAACATATCACCTATCTTATTGAATAAAAGGAAACTATTGAACATATCTCAGATGCAATGCAGTCTTGGGGAACTGATACTATATGAAAACAACTGGGTAAGATGTGCTGTGTGGTCAGAGAGATCTGACCCATTCTGTGTAATGTTGATGTGTTGTGCTGTGTGTAAGAGTGGTGCAGTAAATAGAGTACTGACACATAGCACAAATTTTGTTTCAGAATTGTGAGTTTCTGTTGTGGCACTAGGGTAGTGCCACATAAGTAATCAAGATTACACAAGCAGATGTGTGTGCCGCCTAACAGTTGTGTCGGTGCAGTCTAGCATTGTATTCTAGCTACCGAGAGGAGTGGGCCACCGGAATCCAGCATCAGATCTTCACAGACAAGATGAGTGAATTAGTGGCCTGCTGAGGATTCACCAGAACGCTTAAATATTTATAAATATTTCCCCCTCACAAATATACTGAATTTTGGGAAATAGAACATTTTCTAAAGTCTATAAGACAATGGACAAAGCTAGTTCTAGTCACAGAGTGGGTGTGATGACACCACCCCAACAGCACATCCAGTAATAGTTCTCCCAGAGACATTATAAATATAATTAATATTAACCAGTCTTATAAAATACCTAAGTACACACATGCCATTTTATTATGCCATATATTTATGCATTCCATTTATAACTCCATAACATTTCATATGTTCTGACCAACATAAAACCTTGGTTCAGAACAAATAAATTTAGAGAAAATTTTAATATTGAAACTAAAACAGTCTGAGCTAGTTCAGTGTGTTATAGAATTTTATTAATATTATTAGACATTAATTATCTGTGTTTGTTTGTATATTCTACTACAACACAGTACATTTCAGTACCCTAGACTTTTTAACGTAGCTACATTCATAATAGTAAAAGAGATATGTTTGAGGTCGTAAGTGGTAGTAAGAAGGGCCTTCTGTAATTCACATAAACATTTATCTCAGGAGCCTTCACAGCTGACCTCATACATTACACTAGGTAACACAACAACCATACAGTACCATCAAAAACTACTACAATGTTCATCCCGCAGCAAAGTTTGTTCATTTATTGTTGTTTCCGTAATTTCATTGTTTTTTTTTTTACACAGACACGGGTGTCAGCCCTATGCTAAAACCCCCAACCTGGAGGACCAGGGTACCAGCTTTTGTCTGACCCCTACCCACACAGACCAGTCCAGCTTGGTTGAACCTACCAGGAGTAAAACTCCCACTGGCATAGCTCTGGGGATTGTCAGGGTACGCAAGCTGCCATACCGCTACACGGTATAGGTACCGTTGATGGCAGTGATCAGTGCATATGCCCCAACAATGACAAACCCAGAGGAAACAAAAGAAACATTTTATGACGAACTTAACTCTATTATCTCATCAGTTCCTAAATCTGAGAAACTTATTATTCTCGGCGACTTTAATGACAGAGTAGGCACTGACCACAACACCTGGGAAGGAATACTTGGAAAACATGGCATAGGCAAATGTAATAGTAATGGTGTTGCCAGTAATTTTAATGGAAGGGGACGTGATCTGGAAAATGTTAGGTGAGCAGATTAGATTATGGGTTGTCGTTGCTTGAAGACGTGATTGTCTTTAATGTTAGGTTAAATTGTAATAGTAGAAGTAAGGTTAGAAAGCGTGTGAACGCTAGTCATTTCAATTGTGGAGATTTATTCACTCCGAACTGTTGTGAGCTACGGGTGTTTTAGCTATTTGTGGCTAGCCCGTGCAAGTAGTGAGTGGTGTTTTTTTGAACAGCCGGGTCTCGTAGCTGTTTTAGGGGGAAGATGTGTGTTCCCGTGGGCAGTGAGTTTTGGGCATCGACTGAAGAGAGTCGGCCCCATAGTGTGTGTTCTTGATGGTAAGCCTGTACAGTGCTGAATATAAGAGGCCATGATTTGTGTAAGGCCATTATTTCCTGAGAGAGGATAATTGTGTTATGTGAAGACATGTTGATAGGTGAGATTAGTGCAGACTGCTGGGTGAGCAGTATTGTGTGCATTTTGAGATGTTTGGATCCATTGACTTATATTGTGATATAATAGCGCTAAGATGAGTAAAGGCGAGATTATTGCAGACTGCCGGGGATGGAGTCTTGTGAGAAATTGCTGGTAGGACTCATTAGATTATGATAGCGCTTATGTGAGTGTAGCACGGCGAGGATGTCCGTTTGCTATCTTTGAGAAGGATCCATTATTATATCTTATAGCGCAGGAGGAGTATCTGGAGGATACCATATTTATGTTAGCACAGCGGGATGTCCGGTTGCTAACGGATCCATTATTATTATGTGAGGAGTATCTGGAGGATACCATATTTATGCAGTAGCACGGCGATGATGTGAGCCGTTTGCTATCTGTGAGGAGGCCATATTTACGGATCCATTATTATATCTTATAGCGCAGGAGGAGTATCTGGAGGATACCATATTTATGTTAGCACGGCGGGATGTCCGGTTGCTAACGGATCCATTATTATTATGTGAGGAGTATCTGGAGGATACCATATTTATGCAGTAGCACGGCGATGATGTGAGCCGTTTGCTATCTGTGAGGAGGCCATATTTACGGATCCATTATTATATCTTATAGCGCAGGAGGAGTATCTGGAGGATACCATATGTATGCAGTAGCACGGCGATGATGTGAGCCGTTTGCTATCTGTGAGGAGGCCATATTTATGCTAGCACGGCGATGATGCCCGTTGGCTAGAGAATCCATGATTAGAATATTATAGCGCTAATGTGAGTACAGGTGGATAGCGCTGAGTTGAGGAGTATCTTTAAGGAGGCCATGGATATTGTAGTATCTGCATGATTCTGAGATGTGAGAAGTACTTTATTATTGTATTGCTATAACTTGTAGTTTGACTATAACTGTGTATTCTGTGTTAACGTAACGTGTTGTGGTGTAATAAACGTTCGTTAACTATCACCAGCCGTTACACCCTTCCATGCTTCTATTGTGTGTATCTAATGTGAGTGACTGTCCCAAAACACACTCACCTTCTTCACTATATAACATTTGGTGGACCAAATCAACGGGTCGTAACACCCACATTACATTCGCGTGATAAGAGAGTAAATTAGGTCAGATTCTGGACCAGTCATTACAAGTGGGAACACTGAAAGTTGTTATGTTTGGCTCTGTGTGGGCGTGGCTTAATTCAACTGTACACAGGTATCAGCTGACTGCGCATATCCATCCTCATATCTTGGCGTGTTGTAGCAACTAAACTAACTTTATCAGTTGGTTTCGATATCAAACAGCTGTTATCTGATAGCGACATTGATGCCATAATTGTTACAGTGCTTGTTCCAGTCTTTCCATATGCAGATTCAACTATAGGTGCAGTATTTTGGAGAGTTCGTCTGCACGTATACCTCAATTGACAAGTTGCGGAGTTGCTGTGATCGGTTCCTGTCGTCTTATACATTGTTGAGGACATGCTGTCAGTGGCAGGGATCTGAAGACAAGAGAGCTTAGTCCTTCTACCTTTCTGCGGTGGAGTAGTTTTAACGTCAGAACTTTGTGATATCCAGTGTGTTAGCGAAAGGGTCAGGATTACCTTCAGATAAGTGCTTTTGTTGTGTGTAAATGTTGCCACTTCTGTCCATGTCAACAAGCCTCAATCTGCACTATCCTATTCTATTGATAACTATTGTTGTTGTTGTCGATTGTTATATCGATTAATTATGGAATATAATGATGCATGAATAATGTATGGCTATGTACATTAATTGATGATGCAGTGATTGAGAAATAATTGCATTTTCTTAAAAAGATACTTGATTTGGTATAATGAAAGTTTAATTAAGACATATATGGTTGACTAAGTACACAAGTCACAATGGATTGTGATACAGATCCGGAGGATATGAGACCTGTATTAGAGTATCTGTTTCAAGAGGGAACAGATTATCAGGGATTAGAAGGCCCAGAGCTTGAGTCACATGTTATGGACAGGTTTTTGGTCTGTGCATCGAGAGCTCTGAGAGAGTTTGCTGATGAGAGATTTCAGTCAATTCCTCATGTGAGTATGGCTAAGGATCTAGCGAGGTTGTTAGTTTTAGACCTTCGTCTGTTTTTGGACAAGCATATTGGTAACAAACATGATGAAATATTGAAGATTATGCGTACGTTATGGCGCGACGGCATGCATAGTGACCAGAAAGAAGAGTTAAAAGAGAAGAAGCAAATAGGAGATATAAAACAGAGTACACAGGAGAAAAGGGAAAGTTGCTTAAAAAGTACTGCTGAAGTAAATAAGCTACATAAAAAAGTGACTAAACTTACAGGTGATTTATGTAAATCAAATTCTGAGCTTGCTTGTGTTCGAGCAAAATTAGACTCGGCATTAGGCAAAATTAAAGAGATGGAAGCTCAGGTGGGGAAAAAAAATGGCGAAGTTAGAAATCTGACTCAAAAAGTTCAAGAGAAGACGGAGATTTGTGGAAAATTAGAAGTTCAGATTAAGAAATATGAGAAGTTGTGTAATGAAACACTTACTGATCTGTTAAGTGACGATGAGATTTGTGGTCGCCAAATTAAAGAAAAGGATACTATATCCCTAGAGAAGGTTGATAGGCTTACGAATAGTCATGATATTGAGATTGAGAGGGTTGATAAAGAGAGAGTGAAAGAGTTAATGATGGAGAAAGACAAATTGATTAAGATTGAAAATTCGCTAGCAGAGGAAAGCTGCAAAGTTTTAAGAGTTAAGGATTTAAACAAGAAATTAAGTGAACAGATTGCACTTAGAGACATTGAGATTTCAGAGGCCAGGAAACGAGTGGATGGCCTGCTTGACATTATTTTGAAGAACAAGATGTGGTCTTCCGTCAGTGTTGACGATGATAGACAGAAAGTTTCTTATCGTCAGAGCACTAAAGCAAAAAGCCAGCCTTATACACTTTTTGCGGATTCTACGGTCAAGAATGGTGGACATAGATCTTTCCGTGGGAGATATAACTTCTCACGCAATACAGATGATTCCAATGATAATGATTGCTGGCGGCAGAATAACAAAGGAAAATCTACAGTAATATCCAGTTCTGTAGATAAGAAAAGAAACAGTACTAAATCTCATGTCAGTATGTTAAAAACCAACCGCATATTTATTGACAGATCTGATAAATTGGTAACAAGTAACAAACATACCACTGCTTGTTCCATGAAGGAAACAAATGTTGTGAAAAAAAAATAAAGAGATTGTCAAACCTTCTAGTCATACCCAGTCAAGGCAGTGTGACTCATTTCTTAAACACATTACCACAAGCAAAGAAAAAAATAATTTTGATAGGAGACATAACCCTAAGGTTATAAAGTACCAAGGGAGTTCATCCTACGGTAACGTTTCTTCTCCCCAAAACATGAAAAAATGTGACAGATCTCAACATTGTGATAAGAGTTTTGAAAACTATAGCAGAAGTAATTATATGAAAGTTCATCAGTCTAGTAATAATTTTCCTGCTAAAAAGCCAGTTCTATCTGATGGACATTGTTATCTAGGAAGAAGTATTAAGCATAACTATTGTAACTGGGATTTAAATCAGTACAACGGTGTTAATAGAGCAAATAACGATGCTCTCAAAAGAAATTATAGAGATCGCAACCAGGTTAACTGTGCTCCACATAAGAGCAAGATTATTAGCAATCAGAGTAATGGAACGGTAATAGGTTCTTAAATGCTTTTGCTTGTCATGCTGATAGGTTTGAGAGATCATCTCGGTCTTGTGAAGGTAGTAAATTTTTTTTCAGCCTACCGCACTGACAACTGTGAATTATAGGTCAAGTTGTCCCTAAGACGTCTATGTTGTCTGCTATGTGACGAGAGTTGTTGACATCGCAGAGAGGGCCACAACCTTACACCACGGAGTTTGGGTAATTGTAAAGTGAATTTTCCGTGTTCACTCATAATCGTACCATGGATTAAAATAGATATTTTCATTTGTATTGTCTCACAGCGAGCGACTTTGCGAGAGAGTCACCATTCTAATTTTACATTACCTGGGAGAGATGTAGATCACTGTGTGCTATTTGTCCATTCAAGCGAGCCTAGCCAGTACATTAAGGTAGTAGACTACCTTGTAGGGTAAAAAACTCAAATTTTCCTTTCAGAATCAAACAACCATGGGTATAGTGTTAGTATGGACTTAACATTTTTGTCCACATAATGACTTCATTAATTATGCAAATTAGCTATCCAATATGGCCGCCGTAGTGAATAAATTATACACCTTTTTTAAAACATCATAACTATGTTATTTTTACAAGGATCTGACTGAAAGTACCTCAGAACAAATCTTCAATATTAGATTACTGATCGAAAAACATCTCCAGCATCAACATGATTTATACCATAACTTCATCGATTTCACAAAAGCCTTCGATCGAGTCTGGCATGAAGTTTTATGGCAAATAATGAGAAAATTCAATTTTGATACCAACATCATAGATATCATTGAAGCACTATACAAGGACGCAAGCAGTGCTGTTTTTGCAAGCAATGACATTGGAGAATTTTTCAAAACAACTGTAGGAGTTCGCCAGGGATGTATCCTGTCACCAGTGCTCTTTAACATTTATCTAGAACATATTATGCAGGAGGCTCTCTACGATTATAAATCAACCATATCGATTGGAGGCCGACCTCTGTGTAATCTACGTTTTGCTGAGCTGGAACAGAATCAGAACTTCAAGACCTTACCTCTAGACTGGAGAAAGTAACAAGAACATATGGGATGGAAATTAATATAGAAAAAAGCAAGATATTGGTGAATAGCCATAAGAAACATGTTCCGACCAACATTACGTTAAATGGGCAAACGTTAGAAGAAGTTAACACCTTTAAATATCTCGGGTCCACTATATGTAGTGATGGAAGATCAAATAAAGAAATCAAGACAAGACTTGAGATGGCCTCAGCTGCCATGACAAGGTTGAATGTGATCTGGAAAAGTAACATCAGTTTTCCTGTGAAGATCAAATTATACAAATCACTTGTATTATCTATTCTCTTGTATGGGTGTGAGGGCTGGACACTCACTGCAGATACGGAGCGAAGGATTCAGGCTTTCGAGCATAAATGTTACAGAAGAATTTTGCGCATTTGCTATAAAGAGCACAAAACAAATGTCTATGTTAGAGAGAAGATAAACACCTATGCAGGCCATCAAGAACCACTTTTGTCAATAGTGAAACGTCGAAAGCTTGCCTGGTTTGGGCATGTAACTCGTCATGACTCCCTTTCGAAAACGATCCTCCAGGGAACAGTCGAAGGTAAACGGAGAAGAGGAAGGCAAAGAAAATCCTGGGCTGATAACATCAAAGAATGGGCAGGACACGGTTTCTCCACACTTGTACGCATTGCTGAGAATAGAGAGCAGTGGAGGACTCTGTCTGCTGATGCTTCCACCATGGCACCCCTACGACCCATGACGGGTTATGGGTTGAGATGATGATGATGATGACTGAAACTTGGCAAATTGAATTAGTATATATAGCTTGAGGTTTTGACCTAAAATAACAGATATTGACCGAAAGGTTGATTTGTAATGAATTTTCAAAATTTATATTTCTTGAATGTTTGATATTTATGCCTCATTATATATGCATGATGGTCATAAAACTAAAATTTTGAATTCAATTGTATCCATTTTAGGTCATAATCTGTAAGATTATATGATAACCAACTGTGTTAATTTTCATGTCAATTGAATGTACAGATCCAGAGATATCTTGTTTCAAAGATCACCAATTATGCTAAAAAGACAATTCCGAGAAAACAAAGAAAAACAGAAAAAGAACTCACAAAATGAAGTTTAATGAGCTCCTGTTGAATAAAGGTCTCCTTCTACTGCAGCTGCAGTGTCTATGAATCCCATTTTCAGTGCTCTCAGGGTCTTTCCATTGCAATGTCCTTACTTGCTGAATAGATCCTGTGCAGCGTTCTCCTGTATGCTTTCTTTGCCATGCGTTGACTTGTGTTCATGTATATCGAAAAATTCTGCAATGCACTGTGGCCTTTCCCAATAGAACGCACAAATGCCACCATTCGCACATTTACTTCTTTGTTTGTGAGTAGCTGAAGATGAAACATCAGAAGTATTGAAATTGGCAGTCCATTCGCCACTGTTTGTGCGCTTGATACTGATTTCATGACAAAAGCCATTCCGAGTCTCTTCGACGATCTCACAGGTCAGTGAGTACTGATAACATTTGTCACATCTAAAGTTAGCGCATAAAAACCCAAAACAGTAGTTTTACATCCATAAGGATAAACCCATTTCCTTTGTTGTCATTTTTAGCTTGTCCTTCACTTTCTTGGACCTTTATGACCTTTATTTTCTTTGCTGAGGAGCACAGAGGTTTTATAACGTCACTATCGACAATAGGTGTCTCATTTTCAGCAACGGTTTGTTGGTGTATACGCCTCCCAGTCTTTGTCTTATTTCTCATTGTGAACAAAAGAAGCTCTGCTAACTACTATTATACAGAATCAGTATAAAACTAGCAATAAATAGAGTTGATATTGGTGAAAATGCACTATGCATGTAACAAATGTTGAAATTTACGATCAAAGCTTTCTAGACACACACTTTTGAAAAATTAACAAGAAATCATTGAGTGATATCTTTTTCCTGTTGCCTATGTATAATTATAATTTCGCAGTTTTACAATTACGCACCTTCTTGTTGGGTCATTATTCACATGGTAACCAACTATAAACATTGGTTGCTATGCAAATCACTCAAGGGGGCGTGTGTAGAAAAACACTGATTCCTATCAAACCAGAGTATCTCTAAGCTTCTATGAATTATTTTTAGTTCAAGAACATGTTGACGATGATTTAAAGCATGAAAATGAAAATTGTTGGATTTTTATTTTTTTTAAGCTTTTCTGGGTATACTTCTACCTTAACCCATCGTGTCATGATGTCACCTCGCGTGTTGATGAGATGTTCGCAAGACCTCGAAGGAATTTTTGTTTTTGTTTTTTCAAAGGTCCTGTTTATTTTTTGTTCTGTTTACAAACACTGAAGGTTATTGTATTCTTTAGTATATATGTTGTTAATAGAATATTATGTAATCTTTGTAACATTTGATTGCCATAGTGTTTTGGTTGTTACTTATATGACTGTATTTTAATTATGCATTAAATAATTTCTATGCTCAAACTTATTTACTGAGACTATGTAATAGTCATTTTCATAGATAGTCCTGAGTATTTTATTCACTACTTAAAATTTTGTTTTGTTTTTTCATCATGGGTTTGATATCATGTTTAGGTAACATATTTATATACAGATTATTTGAATTAATTGTTTAGTGAAAGGTAATTTTAAACATAACTTGTATGTATTATTAATGATTTTGCGTTGAAGTTAAGGACGTATTCTGAAACTTGGTTTCCATTTTTTCTAAATTATGACATTTGATAATTTAAACAATTCGATTTTTTGTCAGTTAGAATTAACTTAAATTTCGTATTTAATTAAGTGGGTAGAATTAACAGCGACGGCTGATACTCTTGTTCATTTAAAGAATTTAGATATCTGATTATAATACATAGTTAAGATAAATAATATTACACTTATATATTTATAACTTCGTAAGCAGTTCAACAGTGTGTTAGCCCATGTAATGTTTCTTTGATGTATTTTTTTTTTAAAAAGAAGAGGAAAAAACTTACACGTTTTTCATGTATGTCTGTTTAAAGATAAGATTATTTTTATGTTACTCAGCTAATTTAATTGTTAGTTATTAATTATACCTACATATTACTTAGAAATAAAAAAATACTATTTTTATTTAACCTAACGAGAAGAAACATTTTTTGTATTGTAAATTTTTGGAAAATGTGTTTTGGACATTGTGATATTTATTTTTTCTGCGCCAGCGCTAGATTGTATGTTAAGGTTACTATTATGTAGTGACATTAATTCTTTGAAAATGTTGTGATGTTTGGATGTATTTTTTGGTTGTTAGCGCTTGACTATGCGTCAATGCGGAACTTGTGTTAGCGTTAATATTTTTTGTTTGGGTGATATTTGATGTAATTTATTTTTAGTTATGTATAACTTTATAACTTAGTTAAATTACTTATTATGCTGTGCTTGTCTTAAGCTTTCTTTTTTGTGTTAGTATATAAATATACTTTAACATTTTTGTATTTTACAATACGTTGTTACATTTAGATAGTTATTGTTAGGTGTTGTTACCAACTTTCTTTACATTTGTATCTTTACATTCATCTCTCTTTGTTGACTATTCGTCATTCCTTTACATCTTGTCTGTTGTCTTTTCAATATT
This sequence comes from Oreohelix idahoensis, assembly GCA_024509875.1. Lineage (NCBI taxonomy): Eukaryota > Metazoa > Mollusca > Gastropoda > Stylommatophora > Oreohelicidae > Oreohelix > Oreohelix idahoensis. Next base: position 120,159 of record JAMPIV010004361.1, read on the forward strand.
GTCTGATATTTTGTTTATGCTTCCGTGTTTCATCTTTGATGTAATTCATACTTCTAGTATACTTTTTTCGTGTTACGCTATTTATACTTTCATTCTTTGTATTGTTAAGTTAATTATATGACTTTAGATAATGTAATTGGTTCTTATAGTTCTATTTGTTTTACATGTATGGAATTGTTGTCTTCATTGTCATCTTATGATTCTATTTGATGCGTATCATATTGCCATTTCATATTTTGTCTTTTCTCTTACGATAGTTTATTTTCTGTTTAGTTTGTACTATATATACTTAGTTTGGTTTTGTATTAGATTATTTTTTGGTATGCTTGAATGAGTATGTTGGATGATTTAGTCATTATCTTACATTTATTGATGATGTGCTATGTTCTCTTGTCATAAGTATATTTTTGTAGGTAATTGATAGAACTTCGTTAATTTTTTAAATTTTTGGGAATTAATTAAAGAGATATTTGATATAACTTCATTGACCGTTAAATTTTTGGGAGTTAATTTTTGTACGTATTTGTTATAATTTCATTAACCTTTAAATTTTTGGATCTTAAATTTTCAAAAAAATGATAAATCATTTTTTCCCAGTAATTTTAATGGAAGGGGACGTGATCTGGAAAATGTTAGGTGAGCAGATTAGATTATGGGTTGTCGTTGCTTGAAGACGTGATTGTCTTTAATGTTAGGTTAAATTGTAATAGTAGAAGTAAGGTTAGAAAGCGTGTGAACGCTAGTCATTTCAATTGTGGAGATTTATTCACTCCGAACTGTTGTGAGCTACGGGTGTTTTAGCTATTTGTGGCTAGCCCGTGCAAGTAGTGAGACTGAGTGGTGTTTTTTTGAACAGCCGGGTCTCGTAGCTGTTTTAGGGGGAAGATGTGTATTCCCGTGGGCAGTGAGTTTTGGGCATCGACTGGAGAGAGTCGGCCCCATAGTGTGTGTTCTTGATGGTAAGCCTGTACAGTGCTGAATATAAGAGGCCATGATTTGTGTAAGGCCATTATTTCCTGAGAGAGGATAATTGTGTTATGTGAAGACATGTTGATAGGTGAGATTAGTGCAGACTGCTGGGTGAGCAGTATTGTGTGCATTTTGAGATGTTTGGATCCATTGACTTATATTGTGATATAATAGCGCTAAGATGAGTAAAGGCGAGATTATTGCAGACTGCCGGGGATGGAGTCTTGTGAGAAATTGCTGGTAGGACTCATTAGATTATGATAGCGCTTATGTGAGTGTAGCACGGCGAGGATGTCCGTTTGCTATCTTTAAGAAGGATCCATTATTATATCTTATAGCGCAGGAGGAGTATATGGAGGATACCATATTTATGTTAGCACAGCGGGATGTCCGGTTGCTAACGGATCCATTATTATTATGTGAGGAGTATCTGGAGGATACCATATTTATGCAGTAGCACGGCGATGATGTGAGCCGTTTGCTATCTGTGAGGAGGCCATATTTACGGATCCATTATTATATCTTATAGCGCAGGAGGAGTATCTGGAGGATACCATATTTATGTTAGCACGGCGGGATGTCCGGTTGCTAACGGATCCATTATTATTATGTGAGGAGTATCTGGAGGATACCATATTTATGCAGTAGCACGGCGATGATGTGAGCCGTTTGCTATCTGTGAGGAGGCCATATTTACGGATCCATTATTATATCTTATAGCGCAGGAGGAGTATCTGGAGGATACCATATGTATGCAGTAGCACGGCGATGATGTGAGCCGTTTGCTATCTGTGAGGAGGCCATATTTATGCTAGCACGGCGATGATGCCCATTGGCTAGAGAATCCATGATTAGAATATTATAGCGCTAATGTGAGTACAGGTGGATAGCGCTGAGTTGAGGAGTATCTTTAAGGAGGCCATGGATATTGTAGTATCTGCATGATTCTGAGATGTGAGAAGTACTTTATTATTGTATTGCTATAACTTGTAGTTTGACTATAACTGTGTATTCTGTGTTAACGTAACGTGTTGTGGTGTAATAAACGTTCGTTAACTATCACCAGCCGTTACACCCTTCCGTGCTTCTATTGTGTGTATCTAATGTGAGTGACTGTCCCAAAACACACTCACCTTCTTCACTATATAACAAATGGGCTCCTATTACTCAGCCTGTGTGCCACACATGATTTGTCCATCACGAACACCATGTTTCGCCTACCCACTCGAAATAAAACAACATGGATGCACCCCCGCTCCAAACAGTGGCATCTCATTGATTATGTCATCACGAGAAGGAGCGACAGACGTGATGTGAGAGTGACCAAGGCCATGCGTGGTGCCGAATGCTGGACTGACCACAGGCTGATTGTATCAAAACTCAACCTTAACATACAGCCCAAGCGAAGACACCAGAGTCAGAAACCCACGAAGAGGCTCAACGTCACAAAACTTAAAAGCGAAGTAGCCGCAGAGAGCTTCTCAAGGGACTTGGACAGCCGTCTGAGGGACGTTGAGCTCGGTCAAACCACTATAGAGGAAAAATGGGCCACTCTAAAGAACACTGTGTACTCTGTAGCCTCTGAGAGCTTGGGATATACAACACGCAAGAACCCTGACTAGTTTGATGAGAATGATGTAAATATTAAAACACTGCTGGCTGAAAAATATCGCTTGCACAGAGACTATCAAAGCAGCCCTTCCTCAACATCCAAAAAGGCAGCCTTTACCAACATACGCAGAGTTGTCCAGAATAAGCTCAGGAAGATGCATGATGCATGGCTCAGCAATAAAGCAGACGAGATACAGAGATATGCAGACAGAAATGACTCAAAGCGCTTTTATGATGCCCTGAAAGCAATTTATGGCCCTCAATCGAATCAATCATCACCGGTCCTAAATGCTGATGGCATGGCATTGCTCACTGATAAAACGCAGATTTTGAAACGCTGGGCACAACACTTCAATGCCATCTTAAATTATCCATCAACCGTGAACGACCAGGCCATTGCAAGCATACCGCAAGTTACAGTCAACGATAGACTTGACCTTCCACCCAGCTTGGAAGAGGTCAAGAAAGCAACCAGTCTACTGTCCAGCGGCAAAGCCCCTGGATCAGATGCTATTCCTGCTGAGATTTATAAAGCTGGAGGCAGCATGCTGCTGCAGAGATTAACAGACCTCTTTCACTCAGTCTGGGATGAAGAACAGATACCACAGGAATTGAAAGATGCCACCATTGCTCACATATACAAGCGAAAGGGAAATCATCAATCATGTGATAACCATAGGGGAATCTCCCTATTATCTATTGCGGGCAAAATCCAGGCTCGAGTCCTGCTCAATCGCTTGACTGTTCATCTCGAATCGCAGGACTTACTTCCAGAGAGTCAGTGTGGTTTCCGAGCAGGCCGCGGGACCGTCGATATGATATTTGCCGTTCGCCAACTTCAGGAGAAATGCCAGGAACAGTACAGTGACCTATACACAACATTTATTGACTTGACCAAGGCCTTTGACACTGTCAATAGGGATAGACTATGGAAAATTATGGCGAAATTCGGCTGTCCCGATAAGTTCATCTCAATTGTCCGCCAGTTTCATGAAGGTATGATGGCTCGCGTATTGAATGATGGAGAACCTTCTGAACCCTTTCCGGTCACAAACGGTGTCAAACAGGGATGTGTGCTCGCTCCGACACTATTCAGTATGATATTTGCTGCTATGCTGTCTAACGTTACGCATGGCAGTAGTGACGGCGTACACATCAGATACAGGACAGATGGGAAGCTGTTTAATTTGAGACGATTACAGTCCTTTACAAAGGTGAATGAAACAATGATCTCTGACCTTGTCTTTGCGGACGACTGTGCCCTCAACACCTGCACAGAACTAGACATGCAGAACAATATGAGGAGGCTTTCTGTAGCATGTGATGACTTTGGTCTTACCATCAATAAGAAGAAATCTGAAGTAATGCTGCAACCTGCTCCTGGGAAACCTTACTGTGAACCAAATATCACAGTAGAGAACCAACGTCTCCAAGTGGTAGACAGCTTCACTTATCTAGGCAGTACCCTTACCAAAGATGCGAATATCGACGCCGAGGTCAACAACAGAATTGCAAAGGCAAGTGCAGCTTTTGGAAGACTAAGAGTAAATGTCTGGGATCGACAAGGAATTAGTGCCGCCACCAAGATAAAAGTATATCATGCAATAGTGCTCACTACCCTCCTGTATGCCTGTGAAACATGGACAGTGTATAGCAGACACGCCAAGAAGCTTAATCATTTCCACGTGAGCTGTCTTCGCAGGATACTCAAGATCAAGTGGCATGATAGAGTATCTAATTCTGAGGTCCTCAACAGAGCACATATCTCAAGCATCTACACATTGCTGCAGAGGGCCCAAATTAGATGGGCCGGACATGTTGTTCGCATGCCCGAAAAACGCCTCCCAATGCAGTTGATGTACAGCGAACTCTCTATGGGTAAGCGAACAGTAGGGGGACAAAAGAAACGCTTCAAAGACACACTGAAAGCATCGTTGAGCAGCTTCAAAATTGATGTCTCCTCCTGGGAGACTATCGCACATGATCGCTCTGCCTGGCGGACAAAGGTTACTCAAGGCGCTCGCATTGCAGAACAGAATTTAGCTGATAAGGCAGAAGGCAAGCGTGCTGCAAGAAAAGTCAGAATGCGCAGCAACACTACTATCGACTCTAATCATGTGTGCCCCGTATGTGGCATGGCCTGTAGGGCCAACGTAGGACTAATTAGCCACATGAGATCACGGCACAGAGGTCTCACAATTCAAGTCTGAAGCTGTCGCCATCTTCGCTTGCGGTGGGCAACTATTATTATTATTATTATTATTATTATTAATTAAGCTCTTAATCTCTGATTTACTCATCCCTACATTTATTAGATTTTTATCAGATCTACCTTTCTTGGCTTCTTTATCTGCCTTTTCATTTCCTTCTATGCCAACATGTGTAGGTATCCAAGCAATTAAGACTGAACATCCTCTGGAATATAAGTATGTCTCTTCTTCTTTGATCCATAACCGACAACCGTCAAAGCAGTCAGCGGCCATCATGCCTAGTGGCGTCCTGTAGGGCAGCAACAAATTGATTCTACACCTTGCTCGGTCGGCGGCCATCCTTCGTACAGTGCCCCAACTCTGGTTCATTCTTTGCATCTCGGCTTCCACAGTTCTCCGACAAGTTGTTTTTGGTCGGCCTCTCTTTCGCTTTCCCTCGGGGGTCCATAGCAAAGCTGTTCTTGTGATGGTATCAGGGTCCCTTCTGAGGACGTGGCCAACCCAACTCCAGCGTCTGCCAGCTATGATGGTGTGCATGTCCTCCTGGTTACTCCGAATAAGTAGTTCTTGGTTGCTGATGGTGTTTGGCCAATGTAGCGAGATATCCTTGATTCACTCGTCTCAATGTAACGTCATTAACGCATTTGCATTTTATTTTCACTACGCCACGAAAAAATTAACCCCTCCTTAACACTATTGCCCTGGAAGCCGCGCTGGTGTAATGGCTTCGGCGTTGTACTGGCGACCAGGTGTTCATGGTTCAAACCCGGGCGTCAGCGTTTGAAGAAATGTTTGAAGAAACGACCGGAAATTTGACTGAATATCCTGAACGGCTCCTGCGATAAACCCTCTGTGGATGGGAAGGAGCGAAGCTCCTGACCGGGTTGAAAGGAAAGTCCTCAGGTTCCCCAGCCTCGCAATGACATGTCATTGGGCCGAAGGGCTGAAAGCCCAAGTGCCACTGGTTAAGAAAAAAAAAATAAAAACACTATTGAACCACTCGCTTGATATTCTCATAAAATCAAACTGTTGGAAAGAAAAGACAAAAAACGCTCTAGTTACACCTTGTAGATCCCCCTACTCCCAGTGATAATTGCCTAGGGCAAAACCACTAGCAAAAAGTCACAAAATCGGACGTAATAATGTAATATTTTCTCCTTAGAAAGTCGCATTTTTCAAAAAAAAACGCCCGCCAACGACACGCGATTTTGAATCTAGTAACGCCATGTGAGGATAACCCCCACCGCCTTCGCCCATCCCTGTAATGAAAATTAAATATAACTTTCAAACGATCTTGGCACAAGACCAAGACGTGTTTCGAGAGAGAGGCAAATCTTACAAAGGGAGTTAGCGTGGAGGTAGTCTAACATACTCCTAATGACACTGGTTGCTTGGCAACTGAACGACTAGCAAGAGGGGGAAAAGACAGTGACAACTGAACGTGTGTATAATGTATAGACAGAAGAATAAAAAGAAAAGACAAAGTGAAATAAAAAACGATAATGTTGTTTATTCAATACCATATCATTTTTAGAATATGTTCTCTGAACTTAGATAATAAAAGTATGTTGTTCTGAACCAATAAAGATGGAAAGCAAAAATGGATAATTTGATAACGACTGAGACGAAAATATAACAGTAAGATACAGGACACTTGACAGAGTAATAAACAATTTTAATCTTTTCAATCGGTCAAATAATAACGAAGATAAGGAAGAACGAAAGTATTGAGACATACGGTTTGACACATGCATACTCGGTTTTGGTAACATTTCAAACCAAAAGTCAAATCCGTAGATTTGAATCCTATTGGCTTATGTTAGTTAGTTATGAAGAAAGAGGGGAGGTAGGAACGGCAAATTTGTTAGCCACGCGAAACATTTTCTCACACCGTAATAGTAAAGACACACTGAAAAGCGCATGTATAAACACATAGACGTATTTGAGATTTTTAAAAAAGAGTCGTTTTTTGGACTCGTCTTTTTCATTGGCCAGTGGGTTTGACAATAGGGAAGTAAACAAAGGCTCAGTGCCATTTGACAACAAAATATTCAACCTAGTGTATGTTTGAGAGCAGAAGTCAAGCTTTTAACAAATAAAGTTTTGCAGTCTGGACACAGGCGATCTATTCTTGGGCTAAAAGAATTGCCAGTCAAACTATTATTAGTGTGTGAATTATTTCATTGATTTCGGGTTAAATCTCGTGTTTAAAAGCCAGACCCTGAACTCCTGGTGAGGCCTTATGCCTTATGGTGTGTGAGGAGGAACTGTCAAGCAAAATACAAGCCCGCTGCCACTGGTACTGCCAGGACTTCCTTGAGACAGGTCCAGGGTCACTGAAGAACCACATCAGCACTATACACCATATATTAAAGATAAGTGCCACGTAGTCGGCACTTGATCTTATATCCACTTTATATAAATTGTAATAAAAGTTGAAAACAATAGAGTGGATGATGATCCACCTCAACCCACCATCACTTATCCATTTTAAAAAATAAAGATAAAAAGAGGGTGAAGAGCATATCCTGTAATAAGATAGCCTTTTCATTACTTACATTAATTATTATTCATTGTATAAATGCACATTTCTTATTTTGAATTAACAGTCCTGACCCAGATCATTTAGGGTCAGGAAAAATTAAATGGTACTATACGTGATTGCCAAATTTTACCCAAAGTCTTGTTCATTCGATATTATTAAAGTTTAGTTGTGTATGTTGTATTAATACATCATCACCTTTACATTACCCTAGACACGTAGCAAATTTAACATACAACCTAAAATATAGCCCGAGTGAGATCTAAATGTGATAGCACCGTAGGTACCCTGAGAATACATAAACTCTCAACAATTAGACTCAGGGACGTACACAGCTTAACCTCACTCGGTGTACACGTAGGTGGATACAACACCCATAACACCTCATAACATCACCACAGCCAAAAGATTCGGAGAATTTTCCTTAGGCAGATTGTGTGGAAGGAGGACAGTTTCGACATTTCCTTCTCTGTTACTCTCCAACATTCCGCACCATAGAGAAGCACAGAAAGTACACAGCTCTCATACAGTCTTAATTTGGTGTTTGTGCTGTACTGGGAAGACTTAACATCCTCCGAAATATAAGTATGTAGTAGCCAGAAATATTTCCTCTGCTTTATCAGGTCTACTACATTCTCGTATGTTTCTAAGTGCTTTGATTGTTGAAAGAGAGTCAGTTAAAACTGTTAATTTATTGGGAGGGTTATTAGAGAATATTTCTAGTGCTTTTAGTATTGCCACCATCTCTGCAGTGAAAATGGATGTATTTTCGTGATGCTATATTCTTTTGCCATTTTCCATATTGTAATATACAGTATATTCCTATCCCCAATTTGCCATCCTCTCCCTTGGATCCATCTGTGTATACAGTAATGCTGTCTTTTGATATTTGTTGTATATTTTTATTTATTGGCTGTGTTTTTTAATATTTTCTATATCATAGCGCAGGAAAGTGAAGAACACGAAAATGACATTACAGTCCAGAAATTGCCGACATTCACAAGCGTGTGGTTAATCTCCCGAATTTATTGGATGACATGAGGGAATTAGAATTTAAGACCCATAGGGCAGAAGGTCAGCCGCGCTAGAGATTTTTTTTTTAAGTAGAGTCTGATTTGACAGTATGTCGTATGGCTTGAAGAAAATGAATAATCGCAGAAATAGTAATGAAATAAATGACGTCTCAAGTCGCTTCCCGAAGGAAACGTGTATCATTTGCCGTTCTAATACAATAATATTATTGACCAATTGTCTTCTGCTTTCCTGTTCTGTCATCTGTGTGACAAATGTTCGCGAACATAACGCGTCACTCTGTAAGACAAAATAATCTCCAGACTCCGCACTGGCCACAACAGATTGATATACCATTGTTAAGTCAAATTTTAGTCAAGGGGAATTAAACATTAATATACTTGTATGTACAGGCCAGATTTTTGTTATCTCCCTTGTGTAGCTACTAGTTTGTTTAAAAATATTTGATCGAGAATTTTCGCGAATCTTCTAGATGAGTTCAGCTCACGTCTCTCGCGGTTAGCCGCGCATGCGTGATTGTCTGAGCTGGACGGAGATACGGTAATCCCGTGACAGTACGTTCCTGGGCGTTTTGCCGGGAAGGTGTTCAGCCATGTTTTTTGACTGTGTGTACGGGGAGATATTTTTGTGTGATAGAAATGTTGGAGACTCCCTGATATATTTCTAAAGCCAAGGATATGATGGCTTCTACTTATACCGCAATGTATCTTATTTCTAATATTGCCAGAGAAGATAAAGAGAATATTTACATTACTTTGAAGCCAGGAACTTATACGGCTTATTTCTAATATTGCCAGAGAAGATAAAGAGAATATTTACATTACTTTGAAGCCAGGAACTTATACGGCTAATTTCTAATATTGCCAGAGAAGATAAAGAGAATATTTACATTACTTTGAAGCCAGGAACTTATACGGCTTATTTTGCCAAAGAAGGTAGAGAGAATATTGACATTACTTCAAAGCCGGGAATAGGCTTTTATAGATATATATGTGCCAGTTATGCTATATACGGATGTATTGAACTATTGTGATTTCCATGATGTGTTCTGAACTGTTACCTATTGACAGTGTATTTTGGTGATGTCCTCGTGACTGTGGAATAATAAACTGTGTATAACGTTCCTTAGAGTTGCAACATTTCCTGACTATTATATGTGCTTTTGGTGTGTGTGATTATTATATACTTACTTTAGGACTACATGCATTCGCGTTCATTGATGTCTATACACCCACACACCTGTCGGCCACCTGTAAGCCCGACGTATGCTGATCGCCTTCATCAGCGTACATAATAACATTTACATTCTTCCTGGAGCCACCCCTATCAATCCATACTTTCGACGTCAACAGTGGTGGCCTCTCTTACACCATATATACACTACCTTCAACAACCATCTATTCAACAAGCTAACGATAGGAGCTACCAATCAGTGTAACTATGGCACTGATAAAATAACTGCTGAACATTTACCTCAAAGTTGCCCAACATATGCGGAACAGAGAAATCGCATATGGCCAACACCAGTACCATTCATGGAAAAGCTCTACGGAGATTCAAATAGCCTCAAACTGACTACTGCTTTCTTTGAAAACATTAAAGTAGACGTCTGAGAGTGTACGAAGAAGGAGAAGAAGTTTCCCGAAGGACTCATTGCAGTTGGCTCTTCATAAGATAAAGAAAATGTGAGAAATTCCCTAGGATAATAAGTTTCGAGGAGAAAGATAGTTATGAAAATAACAACAAGTTAAATTTCTTCACTGTGAGAGGGAAACGAAGTAATATTTCCAAACGGGGATTTTCTCTCCTGGTCACTTGTGATCTTAGCTTCTAATACACGTTGAAAAGAACTAAAAAAATAATCCCCGAAAATATAGAAGAAACTAAATAAACAGTCAGATACATGCTGTCGTAATTTGAATCTGAATCCCCAAAACTAGAGCCCCTTTATCGTAGAAGAGTTACGCCAACTAAAATGTGGCTGCCATTTTCGGCTGTATCCGTATTGCAGGAAAATGTACCCAATCGCGAGTTTCAGACCCAGTATGCATTTTCGTTTAGGTTAACTAATAATTTGAAATAAAATTAGATGCAAATACAGTAGCACATATTTGTACTATTCTTTGCATTTCAACTAACAAAAAAAAGAAAGAAGAAAACTAGTTTACTTACCGGTTTATTGAATAGAATCAGTAGCGTGAATTTTTAACACATACTCCGTTGAATTTTATATTCCGTTAGAATTCCACTATTTTGCAACAAATATTCCGTTACAATTGCAACACATAGCAAAACATACTACCTTATCTTCTTCTTCTTCCGTCCTTAGCCAACGACCGGCAAAGCAGTCAGTGGCCATTACGCCTAGTAGCGTCTTAAGGGCAACAGCGAATAGATTTTCTTACCTTATAAAACAATATAATAAAAATACTCAAAATAAAAATTAATTATAAGTTGACCACCCAAGGGACTGTACCAAACCGGTCAACATACGGAGGTGGTCAACATACGGAACGAGGCCTATTGTTCTGATACTTTACTTCCTTGAACAGCTTATATTGGAGAATACAGTATCATACGAAATCATACATAATCACAACATCAAATCAAATCATCAACATCTGTTTTATCATAGTTTAATCATTCTTTCTGAAAAAAGGAGTCCAATCTTGGTCTGTGTCTTATTCTTATTACAAACATAAGTGGAGAAAGCACTCTCAACGCTGGCTACACCACTCAACATACCTGGGCATTTTTCCACAGCAAATGACTTCAGCTGCATTATCAGATGCCTGACAGCTTCTTCTTTTGGAGTCTCTGCAATTTCTGTGTCAATGTCACTTGCTTCTTCAACTTCACCAGCTGCTTCATGCACTGTTATGCTTGTCTGTACTTCGGTCAATATCGCTTGGAAAATTCCTTCTGGGTCAGGTTCATTACAGGTTGACACCTCATCACCCATTGCAACAAAACCTTCAAAATCTACTCCTTCGAATTCTGCCATTGGCGATGGACTGTCCGATGGGGCTAAAACGTCATGCTCTTGGGTTGTGACAAATCCACATTTCTTGAAACACTTCTGTATCGTTTCCGGCTGAACTTTATTCCAAGCAGAACTGATCCAGAGGACAGCATCCAGAGCGTTAACTGATGCAGCGGATGAAGTTGCTTCCACAGGCGGACCACAGATCTGTGTTGTAGTAATGACCCACTGCAGGAGCTGGGCCCGGTAGTGCATTTTAAATGTTTTGATGATGCCTTGGTCAAGAGGTTGGGTTTTTGAGGTCGTGTTTGGAGGCAGAAATTTCAGTGTCACGTTTGTGAGATGTTCCACTTGTGGGTGGCCAGGACAGTTGTCTACTGTCAGTAGAATAGACCGTTTCTTCTACTTCATTTCTCGGTCGATGCCCCTTACCCACTCCTCAAATAGGGAGCCAGTCATCCATGCGGATTTGTTTGATCTCCAAGTGACGGGGAGGTCTTCGGGCTTCAGGTTCTTGAATGCGCGTGGCTTTGCCGATTTACCAATCATCAAGGGCTTTAGTTTCTCTCTGGTTGAGCTAGCGCAAAGCATAATTGTGAAACGTTCTTTGGAAAGTTTTCCGTTCTTACATTTGTCACCCTTCATGGCGAGGCTCCTGTCAGGCATCGCCTTGAAAAAGAGTCCGCACTCGTCAGCATTAAAGATGTCATCATCTTTGAAGCCTCTGGCGAAGTAAGGAAAATGTTTGATGAACTCTTCCACAGCTTCTACTGGAACTTCATTGGATTCACCACACAACACTTTCTGGGAGATCGCGTGTCGCAGTTTAAATTTCTCGAGCCAACCACTTGATGATTGGAAATCTGCCACCCCGAATTCCCTTGCGAATTTTTTAGCTACTTCTTGAATCATCGGCCCGGAGATTCGGGCGTTAACTGCCCTCATTTGTTTGAACCAGTTTAATGTGGCTTCATTGACTTCATCTAGGGGAGTTTTCCTCCTTTTCCGCTGTAGATCTCCGCTTTCCTTACCACATCTCTCCAAGTACTCATGTTTACTTCTTCTTCTTCTTCTTGCGATCGCATCTTTGATGATTACACCGTCAGACGAGTTCTCATGATGAATTCGACTGTTGTTTGAAGTTCCTCTTTAACTCCATATAGCTTTGAGTTTAGTGTTGAGTCATTGGGCCAGTATATCTTTCTTAACTGGTTATACAGAGGACAGTCCTGTAGAACATGCTCAGCAGTTTGTTCGCTTAATCCACATGTGCACAGTGGTGAAGCAGACAATCGTAGCTTGTGCATGTGTTTATTCAGTTTGTTATGCCCTGTCCTGAGTCGAAAAATAGTTATCTGTCCCTGCCGGTCGAGAGTGTGATAGTCGTCTTTGGGTTGGTTCTGTTCTCTTCTGATAGTCTGGATAGCTCTCTTTTTCTCAAAGTATGTGACTTCATTATCTTCTTGTTCACATTCTCCTCCCTTTTTTGCAAGTTTATCTGCCTTTTCATTTCCGGGTACACCACAATGAGATGGTACCCACTGAAGTATGGTTCTCTTTTTGGCAGCTACCTTGTTTAGTTCATTTCTCAGATGCGGGAGTTTACCACCCTTGAGAGCTTGCAGGACAGACAGTGCATCTGTGAGGATGACTACCTGGTGGCAGTCAGAGTTGGTGTTATAAATCATATTTGCAGCTTGCTCTAGAGCTTGAACCTCAGCTGTATAGTTGGAACAGAATTTACCAGTGGGAATGTGCCTAGTCTCATAGTGGTTGTCAGGATATGAGATAAAGATACCGGCACCTCCATTCCTAACAGCATTAGTTGCTGATCCATCTGTATAGGCATGTATCCATGATTGATTGGGATAGCTTTCTTGGATCATACTCAATGTAGCAGTTCGTTTTTGCAGATCATTATACTCACATCCACTTGTGAGACCACTGACTGATGTATTAATTTGGAGGGCACTGCTGGCCTGCTCCCATGGTACAGGGTATAGGGTGGGCTTCAGTGGTATTGTCTTCATGGATAGGTCTTCTTGATGCTGTCTTATAAGTCTTTTCCCCCGATGCACAAAGCTGCTACGCTTTAGACGTCCCAATGCCAGATCATCTAGTCTTGCCTTCATTGGGTGCATTGGCATACTGTTGTACTTTTCCATCTGGATCATGGTTTTTTGTGTCTCTTCTATGGGACAATGTCTGTAATCCAGCAACCTTCTGCATCTCTGTTATTGGTGTAGTTTTCATGGCTCCTGTAATGAGCCTGAGAGCTTGATTTTGCACCTTGTCCAAAGACTGCAGATGTGGGTTAGCAGCTGATGACCATGCTGCTGAGCTAAACTCTAAGTGTGGTCTTATTACTCCATTATAAATCTTCTTTAGATTTCGTTCATTTGCTCCCCAGTTGGTACCTGCTAATTTTCTGAGTATGCCTAGTCGTCTTCGGGCCTTTCCTTCTGCATTTTCAATATGCTTATTCCATGTAAGCCTTTGGTCAAATGTCACCCCAAGATAGGTGGGGTAGCTTTCTTCCTTGATCACGGTTGTCCCTAGGTGTATGTTAGCTGATTTGTCCTTGGGGGCGAGGGAGAACAGTGTTGTGGAGGTTTTGTCTGTGTTTATTGTGATAAGCCATTTCTCTGCCCATGACACTAGCATGTCTGCTGCCCGCTGCATTCTATAATTTGCTGTGGTGACATTTTCATCAGCGCACCAGAGTACTAGGTCATCTGCATATAAGGCAGCTTTAACTCCTGCAGGGAGATCTTTCACCAGGTCATTGATGTAAACAAGGAAGAGTGTTGAGGAAATTACTCCTCCTTGAGGTACCCCCTGATGGAGCAACACTTTTCTGCTCTGCAGACCGTCAAGAGTGACTCTAGTTCTCCTGTTATGCAAGTATGACTGGATCCATTTCATCATGTTGCCTTGGATTCCACTTCTCCTAAGTTTTGCAATGAGGCCATCTTTCCACACCTTGTCAAAGGCCTGCTTGAAGTCGACCCAGATCGTTAGGACCTTTTTCTTCTCCTGGAAGGCATCTTCTATTGCTTGAGACAAGTAAGTAACTTGGTCTTCTATACTGTAGCATTCTCTAAATCCAGCTTGTTCCGGCACCAGGATCTGCTCAGACTCTAAATACCATTTCAATCTGTGGTTGACTATTCGCTCCATAGTCTTCCCAACACAGCTTGTGAGACTGATTGGCCGGTAACTTGCAGCCTCGGTCTTACATTTCCCTTTCTTTAGTATGGGTATTGTGATGGCTTCTCTCCATACTTGGGGTACCGTTCCTTTCAACCAGCTGTGGTTGAATATCTCAAGCAGTTTTGTCTTTGCTGCTGAGCTCAGATTTACTAGCATTTCGTTGCTGATTTTGTCTGGGCCGGGTGACTTTTGAAACTTAAGCTTGGAAATAGCCTTCTGTAGTTCTCCTAGTGTGATGGGTTCCCTCATTGGGGCAGGAGTATCTGTCTGTCCCATGGTTGCCAGTATTTCTTTTCTTATCTCTCTCTGATGATCTATGTTAATGGGTAAGTTGCTTTCTGAACTGTATCTTCTAGCAAACAAGTCTGCAGCTTGTTTGCCTCTGAAAAGTTTGCCACCTTCATCCAATGTGATAGTCTGCCTAGGTGAGGAACGCTCTTCATTTAGAGACTTGACTAATCTCCAAAGTTTCCTGCCGTCTTTCTCAAGGTTCAGCGATGCCGTTTTAGTTCTCCAGCTTTTCCGTTTTTCTTCTAGCTTTGTTCTCTGAAACTCTGCTACAGCCTTTTTCCATTTGTTGTGAGTTTCAAGTGAAGGCTGAGACTCTGCGTCCTTTCTAGCCCTGTCCATAGCTTCCTGACGTTCTTGGAGTGTGCTGGACCAGTATGGTATGTAGTTACGCCGGCATCCTTTGGGAATGGTTTCTTTTGCAGCTTGTAGTATGCATCTGTTGAAGTCTTTTACCACTTCATTAATGTCTCTGTTCTGTACCTTGAGGGTAGACAGCAGCGTGTTCACCTGATGCCTGAATAAACCCCAGTTGGCTTTTTTGTAGTTCCATCTTGTAATGGCTGGGCCTGTACTGAGAGTTGCACTCTGGACAGTAAGAAAGATTGGGCGATGGTCGCTTCCCCCTAGTTGGTCTCCTACTTCTCTACTAATAGATCCAGCTATATCTGGTGTGGAGAAGGCAAGATCTGGTGTTGAAGTTGTGTGCCATCCTCTGGAGTAGAAGGTAGGAGTATCTGTGGCATTATTGACTAGGATTAGGGAGTGATCATCTTGCCAAGTTTCAACCTCTTCACCTCTGTGATCCAGATGGTTATAGCCCCAGCTCTGGGAGTGGCTATTAAAGTCTCCAACTGCTATAAAGTTGGTGGCTGGTACCTGTATAGAGCTGAGACTCAGGGGTTTGTTGTTCGGACAGTAATAGTTCAGGAGTTCTATTTCCATCTTGTCTACCTTTATCTGCAACAGCTGATATTCTGCTCCATCCATGTAGGTTTTCCTTTCGTGTGCAGGAATGTTATTCCTTACAAGAGTAAGTACTCCTCCTTTTCGTCTATCTTTTCTGTCGGATCTGAAGCATTGATATCCCCTTATTTTAAAGGTTTGATCTGCTTTCAAGTGAGTCTCTTGGATACAGCAAACACTGACTTGCTTCTCATACAAGATGTTTTCCAGCTCTGTCTTTTTGCTGTATCCAGCCTGCTTGCTGTTCACTCCCTCTGCATTCCAGTGCATCATGACAAGTGGCACTCTGGGTTTCTCTTTTTCTGTTTTGTTTTGGTCAGTAGTTCTCCTCCGCCGTCTGCTGACTCCACAAGACGGTCTAGAGGGTCCTCCAGTAGCTGAGGGTGGGCTCTGTCGAGGCTCAGAGCCCGGCACTGCACCTGCCTGGTGGAGCTCCACAGGGCGAGCACCAGTACGAGATTTATTTGACGGTGTACTCTCCATAGAAAAAAAAAAAAGCGAGTTGCGTGATACTGTGGTTTCCGGTGCGCCTTCTGGCCCAGTATCTATGACTTTAGCACCTGTTCAACGGGAGAGTGGGCTCATCCCTAATCTGTTTATGTTCCCAGTAGTAGACTATTCGCAAGCAGCCTGGGGGTGTCACTGCTCTGCGCGGACCTTGTTTACCGAGGCGGCGTCCGAGCTCGTATGGTGAAAATATGGTTGCGTTATCTTCAAAATAGCCCTGTCTTTCCCATGGCTTTTCTGCCATCCTGCAACTTTGAGTTAGGGAGTTCTGAGCTCCAGTCTCTTTCCCAGGCATTTTATCCTGGCCTGGCACGCATACAGAGGATCCCACTTCTGGTTCTAAGTTAGCAGTTGGGGATAGGTGGGGTAGCACACTGTGCATTCCCCGTCATCCAGGGGGCTCTCCAACTATGCAGAGCTTGCACAATGCTGTGCTCTGGTTCTGGGCTCTCCCAAGGAATCCTCACGTCCTGCACAGAGCCACTTCCAGATACCCACCACCTGCCAACCCTCCATTGTAGAAATCTCCTGCATGCGGCCATCCAGTCAAGAGCCAGTATTAAGACTGGTGCCCAAGTGATCCCCCCAAGCTCAGTGTGCAATGCTGGGTTCTCATCATGCTGCAACACAGGGGGGATTGTGATGCTCAGCAATCTCTCTCAACTCTGCATCGATAAGTGACATCGGGGACTTAACTGTGCCTCAGTACTGGGAGGCCCCGTTTCCGGGTACACCACACACAGCCAATTGAGGCAACGGTCGCCGTGGGCGTGTCTTCAGTGGGGAAGTTGTGGAGTCTTCCTGTCCATGTTCTTGCACATCCTAACACTGCCCGCAAGACATCGGAGGTTTGGAGAGTGGCCTTCTCTGCTTTTTTGAGCCGGGGTGGGCTCCCCGGGCAAGTCTCGATGGGGATCGGGACGTGTCCACGCGCCAGTGGGCCCAGCATCGGCCGCATCTGATGGAGGACTTGCTCTGCCAGGTTTGATGTGGATTTCCTACCGCCCCGGGTAGAAGCCAGAAGTGTACTGTGCCAGCTCTGGGGGAGATAAAGGGGGTGTTTCTGCGTCTCCTTGTGATACGTAGCCAAGGTAGGGCTCACAGTGCTCTTTCCCCGCCACCAAATTGCCTGCTGGTTACGCCGAGTTCTCCGAGCTCTAGGCATGAAACCAAGAGTTGAAGGCAATAGGATCGTCAAGTCCTGAGTCTCTGTGCCTGTACGATGGGTTCCGATCTTCAGGGAGCAGTCCACGCTCGTTCCCACTCCCAAGACTTGTTCAGTATCCATCTGGCTCCTTCCCACCCACAGAGGGCGTGTACGGTGTAGTACACCGGTTTTATTATCGAGGTTTGCTCCTCTAGATCCGTTGTGTTTAGCCTGAGGATTCGCACCCTCAGTTACCAGGACTACCTCGAGGTCATACCCCCTGTCTGTAAAGACTTTGCCCCCTCATGTTTACGTTTTTGGATGTTGCTAACTATGGTCTTGCTAACCCCAGAATGTTCTGCCGTCTTTCTTTGGCTGCTGCTTTCCAGAAAATGTAGAAGATCAACCTTTTCCTTCATTGTCAGCTCCTTGAGTTCTTTCCTTTGGGCCATCAAAAAGGTTAGGTTAATTTTGTCAACGAGCCGCGGTAGCATAGTGGTTAGTGCACTGGCTTCTTAGCGCAGTGGTCTATGGTTCGATCCCCAGATGAGGTGGGAATTTTTTAGGCCACAAACGGCTCCTGTGTCGACCTAGCCCCAAATGGGTACCAGAGCAACTCTGGGAAGGTTAAGGCGGCCGGTGTGATGCCGACCACATCACCCCTAGTGTGCCGACGGTCAAGATAATATGGGCCTAACACCATATTCCCAATATGCCTCAATGGGCGTGTAACGTGTTCCTTTTTTTTTTTTTAAATTTTGTCAACGATAAAGTGTATAAAACACAGTCTGAGAGAGAACACAGTTTAGTAGTTGAATTACTATCAACCGGCAGGGCAGTCATAGCAAGAATGAAGATTTTTTTTTTTTTAAACTTTTGCCTCGTTTTGGCGAGGCGCGTCCCGTTCAACCTAGTCGGTTATATTAGGGCGCATGTCCAAATATAAAAGACCTTTAAATCTGGGGGTAGTTTTTTTTTTTTTTTTTTTTTTTTTTTTCGTACGCCCGCTAATACTCGAGGCGAAATCTCAGGTTAACCTGACATTGATTTTACGTGAGTATCCCTTTATTTCTTGTACAGAGACAGGTGTCCCTCGCCATTCAGGCAAATACTCGCCGATTTCGGAGGTACCCATTGCAGCTGGGTCGGCTCAGGAGCCTCCAGTCCCTGGTCGACGACACTCCTTCAAATGTCCTCGCCAGGTCTCGAGTTAATCCAGTCCAAATCCCGGTCGACGAAAAATCCTCAAATGCCGTCGCCCGGGTTTGATCCTGTATCACCCGGTCGCCAGAGCGGTGTTGTAACCACTACGCTAGCGCGGCTCCCTGGGGGTAGTGATTCTTTAAAGCGGTCAGAAAGCCTGTGCCGACAAAATTCAAAGACACTGATTTTTTTAAAAACTGGTCAAGTAATAGAGGGTAAATTACTATTGTGTGTCATAGTCCAAGTGGTCAAGATACAACTTACAGAGGTGGTCAACTTATAGAGGTCGTCTTCCATTGAGTACATGTGGTGCGTGTCCGGTCTATGAAAATGTGGTCAATGTAGGGAGGTGGTCAATGTAGGGAGGTGGTCAACTATGGAGGTTCTACTGTATGTATGTATATATATATATATATATATATATATATATATATATATATATATATATATATATATATATATATATATATATATATATATATATATATATATATATATATATATATATATATATACATATATATATATATATATATATATATATATATATATATATATATATATATATATATACGGGGGACGTTCAGAAAGTGATGCACCACATCGTTTTTCTCAGCTAATAATAAAGATAGAAGCATAAAATTTTGCACACTTCAAATATGGCATGTGCCAATTGTGTGCACCAAACTGCACCGCAACCGGCCAAATAATACGGCTGCCGTAAACCGTTGAAATGGAGCGTGTTAGCAACTTGCGTTATAAACAGCGAATTGTGATAGAATTTCTCGTTGCAGAGAAGGAAACTGTTGTGAACATTCACAAGCGTCTATGTGATGTGTATGGACGTTTTGCAGTCGACAGGAGTACAGTCAGTCGCTGGGTTCAGAGAATCAAAGAATCAGGAAGTGGAGATACGGAGCTGCTTGATCGACCGCGCTGTGGACGCCCTGCAACAGTCACCAACGCAGAAATGTTGAAATGCGCCGAGGGGATTATTCTTACTGATAGGCGAATCACTACTCAACAATTGGCCTTACAGCTGTCAGTCAGCATTGGTAGTGCACATGCAGTTATAAAAACTCTGATTTTCTAAGGTTTGCGCAAGATGGTTTCCTCGAAGTCTCACAAATGACCACCGATAGCAAAGGAAAGCAATTTCTTCTGAATTGTTGGAGCGTTTCAATGCTGATGGAGAGAACTTTTTGGCTAAGATCGTTACAGGTGACGAAACCTGGGCACATCATTTTGAACCTGAGACAAAAAGACAGTCAATGGAGTGGCATCATCCGCAATCACCACGAAGAAAGAAATTCAAGACAATTCCTTCAGCTGGAAAGGTCAAGATCACTGTCTTTTGGGACATTGAAGGTGTGATTCTTGTGGACGTTATGCCAAGAGGAGAGACAATCAATTCGCAAGCTTAAGACATTGAAAAAACTCAATCAACGTTTTCGCAGAGTTCGGCAGCACAAGAATCCAGCAGACTTGCTTCTCGTTCACGACAATGCGCGACCTCACACAAGTCTGGCAACACGGGAAGCAATCACCAAATTGGGTTGGACTGTACTACCCCATCCACCCTATAGTCCATATTTGGCACCCTCTGATTTTCATCTATTTGGTCCACTTAAAGATGCACTCCGTGGGACAAGGTTTGAAGATGATGACGGAGTGATTCATGCAGCGAAGAAATGGCTACATGATCAAGACAAAATCCGGTACGGGCTAGGAATACATGTACTTGTTTCGCTGGCATAAAGCCGTACAAGTTGATGGGGATTATGTTGAATAATAGCGATGTTTACATGACACATCCATGTATATTGTGTATAAATTTCATGCTTTTTGAATAAACAGCTCCTGAGGAAAACGATGTGGTGCATTACTTTCTGAACGCCCCTTATATATATATATATATAAATATATAAATATAATCTTATAAATATAGAAGAAGTGTTAAGAATAGACAGACCTAGGGAACTGCATAATACAGTCAAACGATATTTAACACGAACAAATGTTAATATATAGTGGCTAAGAATGCGAAAGTCAATTAAATATCTGTTAAATGACGATCATATTTTCCGAGCTCAAAATCTAGAGTAAAATGTCAAAATTTAAGGACCAATCAGAAGACTCCTTTTCTAGTGTCTATAAAGATACTTTTCTTTATAAGCAAAAATGGCCTAATCTGTGTTTTTGATAGGAGGGAGTTAATTTATTTCTCTAATACTAGCGATAAATAAAAATAAATACATAGTTGGTATAACATCGGATATAATACTTGATAAATAGGTACAAATCTGGCCTCATAAAATTAAGATAATTAAGAGAAAAATTTATTTTAGTACATCAGGGTAACACCCGATTTAATTACTTAAAATTAATTATATTAACATGCAAGGAAATAGCGCAAGAATAAACATATAGAAAGATAGAGATAAATTGGCCGTTTTATTATCACTTTAAATAATTAAAATCCGTTCAATAATAACTGTAATATAAAATAAATATCATTATTCACTTTGTACAGTCAAGTTATAAAATCATTTAAAATAAAATCTCAAAATATGTTGGACTGTGCTCTGATTGGATAGTCGTATCGCTATGAATAGGCGAGGGACATACGCAGATTGCCACACAGCAGTACCAAGCAGGTGAATCTAGAGCTCAGTTCATGCAAAGTCTTTTGCCGTTCTGACCTGGCGGCATATATGAGTTCCTTATACAGCCTGTCAGCTTGTGTATTGTTTGCCTGATGGTTCTGTCTCGCATATAACACTAAAGCTGCCTCCACACGTGAGAAGTCTATGGGTGACAAGAGCCCGACACTCTCAACCAGGCGCTGCACGTTATGAAGGCCTGAATGGTGGAGGGAAGATCAACAACATCGAACAAGATAAGAAGCAAATACGGGCCACTGCTGGTGCCTCCAAATATTATCCACACAATAAAAGAGTACTTACCCGTTAGGGATTTAACCAAGGACAGCTTATAATAAAAAGACTCAGAAGTTCCGATACTGTGAATATCACATTCAGTTGTAAAAATCAAGTGAAATTATTTAATTCCTTGGAACATTATTTCTAAAATGGGAAAGAATTTCCAGTTTATTTATTTTGGCATGTACATATCCTTTCATTTATTTTGAGGACTCCTGCCCAAAAGGGATTATGGTGCAGGACAATTAAATTGTAAATAAAATTTCATTCAGACTTTCTTGATACTTTTATTAAAGTTTAAGTTTTGTATTATATATATATTAAAATAGAAGAAATCAGGAAACAGAAGAAGCATGCCCGAAAACTTTTCAAGAACGCAGTTGCCACAGAGAAGGAAGGGTTACGACAGGTTTGGGAGCACCTGAAAGGCCAACATAATGCCCTTTGTAGAGCAGAAAGGTTGTGCAGGAAGAGAAGGAAGACTCGAAGGGATAGGGAAAGATTCTTCAGGGAGCCCTTCAAGTTTGCCAAAGAACTGTTTGAGCAGCCACGGTCGGGTACGCTAAACATCAATAAAGAAGACCTGGAAGAACACCTTAGAATGACATATTCAGATGGTCGCAGAGGCCAGGAGCTGAATTTAACACCAAGCCCCCAACGGTGCAAGAGGTAGAAAGCATTGTCCAGAAAGCTCGGTGCAAGTCAGCTCCAGGTCCTAATGGTGTTCCATATGTGGTGTATAAGAGATGCCCTGAAGTGCTCAAACGACTGCTCCGTTTACTAAAGAATGCGTGGAAAGCCCAGCTTGTAAGCAAGGAATGGAGAAAGGCGAATGGAGTCTACATCCCGAAGGAGCAAAATTCCACAGACATCAGTCAGTTCAGGCCAATCTCACTACTCAATGTGGAAGGGAAGATATTCTTCTCAGTGATGGCGAAAAGACTCACTACATACCTCCTGGCAAATGGGTACATTGACACTACCATTCAGAAAGGAGGTATCCCAGGTACACCAGGATGTCTAGAGCATGCCACAATGATCTGGGAAGCAATCCAAAAGGCAAAGTCTGACAGAACAGACCTCCATGTAATCTGGTTGGATCTGGCGAATGCTTATGGATCCGTTCCACACCAGATGTTGTGGCAGGCCCTGGAAATGTATCATGTTCCACAAGAGATTGCAGCAATGCTGAAGCTGTATTTCGCAGGGTTTGCTGTCAGATTTTCAACCAGAGAGTACACAACGAAGTGGATTGTCCTTGAAGTTGGAATTGCAATGGGGTGTACCATCTCTCCGATACTATTCGTGATGGCTATGCAGGTAATCCTCAATGCGGCTGAAGGAATGGCTATAGGTCCAAAGCTCGGGGGAATGTGTCACATGCCACCGCTCAAAGCATTCATGGATGACACAACAATTCTGACATCAGATGAACATCAGGCCCGGAGGATGTTAAAACGCCTGGATGAACTAGTCAGCTGGTGCAGAATGAGCTTCAAACCCAAGAAGTCGAGAAGCCTATCAGTCAGGAAAGGGAAGATAGCAGAAGACATATTCGTGGTTTCCAACCAAAGAATCCCTACTGTTATTGAGGAACCTGTTAAAAGTCTTGGCAGGGTGTACGATGCCTCATTAAAAGACTCGAAGGCAGTGCAACAGACAATAGAAATGGCAGACAGAGGGCTACAGATCATAGACCAAAGCAGACTCTTGGGAAAGTTCAAACTGTGGTGCCTCCAGTTCATGTTGATACCGAAGTTGCTGTGGCCACTGCTTATATATGAAATAAGCACAAGTACAGTCGAAGCTATAGAGCAGAAGGTCAACAAGTTCATGAGAAAGTGGCTAGGGGTACCACCAGGTCTGTCAGATGTAGCACTGTACTGCAAAAAGTCAAAACTTCTGCTTCCTTTCAAGTCAGTTGTTGAGGAGTACAAAGTTGGAAAGGCAAGGCTTGCAATGATGCTACGCGAGTCAGCTGATGACGTGGTTAAGTCCATTCAGCCCACACTGAAAACAGGAAGGAAGTGGAGAGTGGAAGAAGCTGTTGATGCTGCCCAAGAGTCACTCAAACTGAGGGAGGTAATCGGATACACACAGACGAATAGACGGGGATTTGGTCATGGAGACATCCGCTGGTGGTCCAAGGTATCAAGCAGGGAGCGCAGAGACATGGTTGTTCATGAGATACGAGAGGCTGAGAATGATAAGAGGTTGCAAAAAGCAGTGCAGCAGGTCCAACAAGGCCAATGGACTACATGGGAAGGAGCCCTGCAGAGGTCCTTGACATGGAATGATATATGGCATATGGCACCTCTTAGGCTCAGCTTCGTTGTTAGATCAATGTATGACCTGCTGCCGTCGGCCACCAACCTTGTGAAATGGGGAAAGTCGGATGATGAGCAGTGCCCCCTGTGCCAGGGGAGGCAGACACTCGAACACGTGCTCTCAGCGTGTAAGGTGTCATTAGGGCAAGGGCGATACACCTGGCGCCATAACAAAGTGCTAAATGAGCTTGCTGCGACAATAGATCTAGCAAGGATGAAGGCGAACAGCAAACCCAGGCCGAGCACCGCAAATACATACTTTCTGAGGGCAGGAAAGTCAGCACACCCCAAACCGAGTAAACCAGGTAGCAGTTTACCATCTCTTCTTGATTGTGCAAATGACTGGGAGATGGCGGTAGACCTACCTGGACGAGGGGCATATCCAGAGAGTATCAGAAAATCGCGGAGACGGCCGGATATAGTGCTTCATTCTTCTTCAACGCTTCAGGTCATACTGATTGAACTGACCGTGCCATTTGAATCCAGATTAGACGAGCAACATTCGTTCAAAGCGGCCAAATATAGTGAGCTGGCCGCGGATCTGAGACACGAGGGGTTCACTACAAGGGTCATGGCTGTTGAAGTGGGCGCAAGAGGGCTTGTGGCTGCATCAATGTATGATCTATTGAAACTGTTGGGGCTGAAGGGACAGGCGAGAACAAGGGCACTGAAGAGGCTTAGTGAAACTGCCGAAAAGGCATCAGGCTGGCTGTGGAACAACCGCAATGGGCAATGGAAATCGTGACAATAAACGCTGCGGTACAGAAAACACCAGGAATTTTTCTAAGTCCACAAAACGCTGAGTTTTGTGGTGTACTAGTGAGCGGGCTGTGACTGAGGGGCAACAGGCGATGTATATTATAGGAGGTGTCAGAGTCAGAATTTCAGTGGCTAGGCTCGGCGGCTTCGCGATGGTGTCTCAGTGTGTGCGACGGAACGAACGGAATAATTTGTCTTCTCTTTGTTACTTTCACAATTGCCTCCACGGCTGGCGGAGTTGTGGATTAAAGTTGCTACCATAAGTGAAATGGGTTCATTTTCGATACAAGACAACAGGAGGCTGAGATGCTTGGGAGTCATGACCCAAGTGGGCCCACCCCCCTTAGAGTGTAAAGGAGTATACTGGGCCGAAACACTTGTCCGATGGGGGGACTTCTTCTGATGATCAGATTGCCTCCTGTTGTATCGCTCTGTAAAGAGTTTCCTATCATCATATATATATATATATATATATATATATATATATATATATATATATATATATATATATATATATATATATATATATATATATATATATATATATATATATATATTGTTGTAGATTTTTGATACGAGAATTAAGACTTGGGTTGGTCCCTTCTGAATAGGTTGGAATGAGTGATAGTCACAGTGTGAGATAGAAATACAAAAATAGATTTCCACGAATGAGGTGATAGAATAGTGATAGAGGCTGTTTCTGAGAGCGGAAAATCTTCTCTCTCTCTCTCACCTATCTTCTACGACAGATCTAAAGTAGTCAGACAGTCTAACACATATACATTAAATATATATATATATATATATATATATATATCCACTCACGTGCATGCACATTCAAGTGACGACAGGTAGACACACAGACGTGGGAAACTATAACAAATGATTTTACAAATATTCTAGAACGAGCTGACCAACACGCTGATTAATTTATTGTTAAGTTTATTTATCATTTGTAAACTTACGTCACAACATGTAAAATACATCAAAAAGGCATATAGACAAAGTCATAAGCAAATCAAGGAACGCTACAAGAACTGGTAGACCCACAGTGATATTCTTCCCTCGATGGATAGCCCACAGTCCCGTTAGGAGAAAGATGATAACACAAAGAGTCCCCGATACATATGATTAAATCTAAGAGTTTTCCCTGTTTAAGGTATGAACAGACCTGATACTATAAACTAGTTTAAGGAAAAATATTGTTAGCAACACAACCTTGCATGAAGAAAGTTATGACAGCAAATAGGTGTCAAAATACAGCGGTGAAATAACACTCAGACTTGCGTTCCCTCTTATTCATTCAACCGTGGCCACGTGTACACATTTATACTTACAGTTTTGATCGCTGCCTCTGGGAACATAATACATTCTAGGACCTTCACACAGACCCGTAAATGCAGCCTCGACCAAGAAATCCCCAGTTCCAACAAGACGTACTGAATTCTCTGTCTCAGGGAACGATTCCTTGGGTGTTCTTATTTTTCGGATGTCTGTTAAGTCACATAAAATTTGTCCAGGCACGAAAGTTAGCAGAGCACAATGTCACTAGCTTTGGTTTCTAGAATTAAGGAATGTCAGATCGGTGTCTACTTCAGGAAGGTACTATATTTGGTCGTGCGTATTCCGTCACCATTCATGAGGCTTCTAGCATTTATACGTTAGTTTAGAAAATATTGTTCTCGTCTGAATATTTAGCAGTAAAATTAACTTCATTATAGCTACATTGTGGTTTAAGCTAGAAATTATAATTTATTCTGCTCTCCACTGAAACACGTCACTAGAAAATAATACAGACTATATAAATTTGGCACTTTGCACAAAATCTAACTAGTGAAATATGAAATAAGCGACTTAACACTTTAAACACTTCACAAAATACTAGAATATAATATATAATATTTTACCTCACACAGAACTACAGGTAGTCGCACAATTTAAGAATTATATGCTTATATTTTTGGAAGTCTAGAAGTTCGACAAATTGTCGAAACAAACCTAGAACTTCGCTATACAGCTTTTTCTCTTAGCACGAAACGTCCTGTCTACTGTGAATTTAGAGGACTGAATGAAAATAAAGTTTAACATTCTGGTTATATCTATTATCAGACAAAGAGGTAATCGTTTAATTTCACTAAACGAAATAATCCTCTTTCCGTCTATATCACTTACGCAACTGTCATAAACTGCCACTTTCTGACCGAGAGGGCGCGTGTCAGTTGCGAATCTCAGACAACTTGTCTGCAATACAGGGGCAGTTTTTGCACCTACGTTTAACAAACTGACCGAGAAACGTGCGTGTCAATTGCAAAGGTAGACAACTTGTCTGAAATGCAGGGCAGTTTTCACACTTCAAGCTGACCATGGCCCACCATGAGTGTTGTGGCGGGTGAAAATGCAGACAAATTTGTCGCCTATTATGTCTGGCGAAACTAATATATACGGTGTATTTCGTCAATCTCACGCCAAATCGTCTTGTCCTACGTCTGAGTATGAACCATAATCGCACCTCTCGTCAAACTGCGCGAATGACATCTGCGTAATCAAGTTTCTCGTTTCGTCAGCAATGAAGTGCGTTTCTAAATGAGAAACGAAACTAGCGAAAGTGAGAATGGAAAAATAGTAATGTATTTTAGTCGCAAATGAACGAATGCGAAAAAAACACACAGGAAAAAGGTAAAGAGCGACAATAATTAGAGAACATAGGTGGAAGAAAAGAAGAGGAAAATATAGAAAATTCAATGAACATAACTCTCCGTGATATATATATATATATATATATATATATATATATATATATATATATATATATATATATATATATATATATATATATATATATATATATATATATATATATATATATATATATTATATATATATATATATATATATATATATATATATATATATATATATATATATATATATATATATATATATATATATAATATATATATATATATATATATATATATATATATATATATATATATATATACATATATACATATATACATATATATATATATAACTTACCCCTAGAAAACTTGTCAACTAAAATCACACATTTAATCATTAATCTTTGGGGGATCTTGAGAGGTAGCAGTTATGGACTCAGAGTACAGGATCATCATCATCTTCTCTGGGAACTTACATAGCTTGACCCCCCCTTTGATGTCTATACACCCTTGCTCTTTTCAGAGAAGGGGGTATTACTTATAAGACCAGTCTCTTATCTGGCACTATACTGGTATCCTCTGATACACCTATTTGTCCAGGATATCTCTAAGTTTAATAACATCTAAACCTCTCGCTACACATGCACACAGGGCCGACTTAGGGGAGGCGCCGACATTTATTTAAAAACAAAACATTAAAAGAACAACAATAAAATAAAATAAACAGAAAATTTCAAAACATTTTCCTCTTGTGAAGTAATCGTGTTCCTTTGTTTATATTATTCCTTTTTTCAAAAACAGCACATTGAACGACCATTTGTAATTCATAAGGAATAAAGAAAGAAATAGCCAACAATAAGATATAAGAAACCTGGGTTTTTTCTTTTTCTAGAATGATAGGTGGACATCTTTTATGGAAGTTACAGCGTGATCCAACTCTATCGCGTGAAATTTTTTTCTAAGAATATATGCAAATGGAACAGAGAACACCAAGGTCACATAAAAGATGATGCCTATCATCAGCTACGAGTATCTAGGCCAGACCAGGTCTTTATTTTCCGCGTACGTACGGGTCACAATAGGTTGAGATACCATCTGTATCACGAGTACATGATTGGTCCAACAAATCTCTGCTCCTGTGGCACCAGCCCCATGACAGCCGAACATCTGCTCCAGTCCTGCCTAACTTACAGCAGTGAACGGAGTGTCATATACACCATCCAATAATCAACAGGCAGTGTACATAGAAGTCGCAGTGAAAATTACAAAAACAGTTATTTATTAAATGGTGGGAAGTTAATGGTTGTAAGTAAACTGAATGAATGACTGGAGAAATGAGTGAATAACAAAATGAAGGACAAGCTCCAGTTTGATTTTTTTTTTTAATTAACAAAGTTAGTGCCAGTAGATTCTTCTTTGATCCATAACCACCAACCGTCAAAGCAGTCAGCGGCCATCACGCCTGGTGGCGTCTTGTAGGGCAGCAACAAATTGATTCCACTTTGCTCGGTCGGCGGCCATCCTTCATACAGTGCCCCAACTGTGGTTCATTCTTTGCATCTCAGCTTCCACAGTTCTCCGCCAAGTTGTTTTTGGTCGGCCTCTCTTTCGCTTTCCCTCGGGGGTCCATAGCATAGCTGTTCTTGTGATGGTATCAGGGTCCCTTCTGAGGACGTGGCCAACCCAACTCCAGCGTCTGCCAGCTATGATGGTGTGCATGTCCTCCTGGTTACTCCGAATAAGTAGTTCTTGGTTGCTGATGGTATTTGGCCAAAAGATTCGGAAAATTTTCCTTAGGCAGATTGTGTGGAAGGAGGACAGTTTCGACATTTTTCTTCTCTGTTACTCTCCAACATTCCGCACCATAGAGAAGCACAGAAAGTACACAGCTCTCATACAGTCTTAATTTGATGTTTGTGCTGTACTGGGAAGACTTCCAAATGTTGTTGAGAACAGCAAAGGCTGTTCTCGCTTTATTCATTCTGTTGTTAATGTCCTTGCTTGTTCCGCCGTCAGGTGTTACTATGCTTACTAGGTAAGTAAATGTATATGTCTGTTCTAACTTCTGGTTCCTTACTGTTATTGGCTCAGGATTGCCCACATTTAGTGTCATGACCTCTGTCTTCTTCAAATTGATGTTCAGGCCAACCTGCTGGCCATACTTATTCAGTCTATCGGTTTTGTCTTGAATGTGTTGATGTGAATGCGCGAGTAGTGCAATGTCATCTGCATATTCCAAATCTTCCAGTGTAGAAAACGTTGTCCATCTAATTCCTCTTGGACTGCCCTCTGTTGTCTGGCGCATCACCCAATCTATGACTGTCAAAACTAATGTTGTTGATAAGGGGCATCCCTGTCGTACTCCTGTTTTCACTTCGAAAGTTACATTACTCGATCCAAAACTGCACGTAAAGTTAGAATAGAGGCTTTTTATAATGGAAACAATGCGGCTGGGAATTCCATAAGCTCTCAGAATTTTCCATAGGCTGTCACTGTGTATGCTGTCGAAAGCCTTTTCAAAATGAACAAAGTTAATGTACAGCTGTCTCTGCCATTCTGAGCACTGCTCTATAATGTTCCTGAGGGCAAATATATGATCTGCACATCTTCTGTTCTTTCTGCAGCCCGCTTGTTCTTTCCTCAGTTTATGGTCAACTGCTTTTGAAATTCTGTGGATGATTATCCTGCCTAGTATTTTGCTGGGAACTGAGAGGAGGGTAATTCCTCTCCAGTTGTTGCAGTCTGCAAGGTCGCCCTTCTTGGGCAATTTGACAATTATTCCTTTACTCCACTCTGTTGGTGTTGTCTCAGTTTCCCAGACTTGTGCAAATAGTGGTTCTAATAGTTCTGCTGCTAGTTCAGGGTGTCTTGAATAGCTCAGCATTTAGATTGTCGTGACCAGGCGCATTTCCATTTTTTAGCCCTTTGATAGCTGTGATAATTTCTTCTTTTAGTGGAATGTCTGTATTTACGTCTAAGTCGCTTTCAGCCTCAGGAACATTCAGCTGAGTCTCTGGTGGTTCCTTATTCAGTGTTTCTCTGAAGTGCTCTGCCCATCTTGTTTCCTGCCTCTGTGCTGATAAGGTTTCCTTGCTTGTCTCTTACTAACGTTATGTTGTTTGCACCTCGTTTTCCACTGATAACTTTAGTTATTTTGTAAACTGTGCTTTGTTCATTTTTCAGTGCTGCCTCTTCTGCCTGTCTTGCAAGGTCATCCAGAAATGTCCTTTTGTTAGCACGGGTTTGACGTTTTACTTCCTTGTCCAGCTTACTGTACTGTTCACTATATATTGCCTTTAACCTGGGAGACTTAGCTTCTGTTTTCTTTCTTTTCATTTCCTTTCTCTTCGCTATGGTGTTTAGCGTTTCTGGTGTTATCCAGTCTTGGCTCTTTCTTTCCTGGAATCCCAAGCATGACTTGCTGCTTTCTTTGTATATTGTTGAGATGGTGTTGAATTTCTGGTCGACATCGTCGGTCTCTGTTCTTTCCTGGCTTTTGGTAATCAGATATCGTCTCTTTACGTCGACCACGAACGCTTTTCTGGTGAGGGGGTCCTTAAGTTTCGTGATGTTATACCTTTTCTGTTTCACTGCAACTGGTCCAGCAGCTCTGAGTTTCACCTTCAGTTTTGCTACTACTAGGTGATGATCACGTCCCACATCTGCGCCTCTTCTTACTTTCACGTCTTGGAGTGCATGTCTCCATCTGCCATTGATCACTATGTGATCTATCTGGTTTTTGTCTCGTCCGTTTGGTGATTCCCATGTTAACGTGTGCACTTCTTTGTGTTGAAAAAGTGTTCCTCCAATGACCAGGTTGTTAATACTGCAGAAGCTTATTAATTTGTCCCCACTCTCATTTACTGTTCCACTGCCGCATTTCCCCATTACTCTTTCGTAATAATTATTATGTGTTCCAACTTTCGCATTTAGGTCTCCCATTACTATAATAAGATCATACCTGGGTACAGTTTCCATTTCCTTTTGTACCTGTTGATAGAACTCGTCCTTGATCTCTTCATCGCTGTCGTTTGTTGGTGCATAGCATTGTATAATTGTGGTGTTGGTGAATCTCCCTCTCAGTCTTGCTCTTATTAGTCTGTTGTTAAAGAGTTTCCATTCCAGTAGAGACCTTTCCATTCCTTTCTTAAGGATAATGGCTACACCTTCGTTGTGCTGACCGTCCTCTCTACCAGAATAAAGTACTGTTTCCCCTGTAGCTGTTTTTATTCTCCCCATCCCTGTCCATCTGCTCTCGCTTATTCCCAGGATATGTAGTTTGTAATTCCTCATCTCTGCTGTGATCTGTCTCAGCTTTCCTGCCTCATTCATAGTTCTGACATTCCAAAAACCAATTCTGGTTTCGTGTTTTGCGGTCTGGGCATCCGTTTTCATGCCAGTGGCTTCCTTTCGGCTTTCACCACTGTCATTCATACGAGCCTGAGACTCCGGATGTCCGTCCCGCATCAAAGTTTTTTCATTTATTGCTGTTTCCGTAACATGTGCGATTTTTTACACAGACAGGGGTGTCGGCCCTGTGCTAAAACCCCCAACCTGGAGGACCAGGGTACCAGCTTTTGTCTGACCCCTACCCACGCAGACCAGTCCAGCATGGTTGAACCTACCAGGAGTAAAACTCCCACTGGCATAGCTCTGGGGATTGTCAGGGTACACAAGCTGCCATACCGCTGCAAGGTATAGGTACCATTGATGGCAGGCCAGTAGATGTTCATCCTTAATATGTGTAGGTGAAATGTTGGCTTCAGTGCCACAAACACACACACATACATATATAAATCTTTCATGTTAGTTCAATGAAAAACAGCCCGGAGCATACAAAAGTAAAAATGGCTTATGTCGACCAAACAACGCACGGAGAAGAGAACTGCTGACATAAATGACAATGACGAGGAAGACTTTGGAAGACATGACGCTAAAAGCACGGGACACGAATACTTGACATAAGCTTGTTTACGGTCAATGTTCCTTGGGTGATAGTGATTACTGAATGAATTTGACAGTTTCAAAAAGGCTATTATTCGATGGATTCTTTTAAATTTCCCAGTTAAATTTTTTAAAAAGCCTTGTTACATTTTCCCCCCCCCCCCCCCCCCCCACCCCTCGGCTATTCTAGCCTCGCGTCCCGTGTTGCGCCGGTCCTTTGAATTTATGTATCAAGGGCCGGCTCTTGGGCGATGCTAAAGGTGCGGCCGCGCCGTGCTCCGACTTGGGATAGGCACAGAAATGTACTTGAAATAAAATAAGTAAGCTAATAAAATTTTAAAAGAACAAGAAAAATGAAACAAAAAATGTCAAAGTAAAAAAGCATTTGATTATACGTAACTGACTGTCCACCTATGTGTCTATGTTATTCATATTTCAAAAACAGCACACTAAGCGCCTGACTGTAATTCAGCATGAATAAAGAAATAATTACTTACAATAAGATTTTAAAAACATAAGTGTATTATGTTTTGTAAAATGCTACATGACTTGCGTAAATTAAAGTGTGATATAACACATCAGTATGTAATTGAATCACGAAAGAGTACAAGCGGTACTGCATGGGAAATCGGGGTGGGGGTGGCATCACGAGGCCGCCTTGAATTATCCATGGGAGACTACCTGCGTATGAATGCATTTAGTACATCGTTACTGCATTCTTATGAGCCAGTAATTACATTGTTAATTTTTCAACCAGCCTGTAGCTTTTTATGTTCGACAAGTTAGATCATATTTTGTGTGTGTTTTCTCTAGTTTCCTGCACCGGTGGTTAACCACTCTTCCTTTTGGCTGTCTAGCGTTTGTTAAATATTTTATTCTTTCATTTTCGGTTTTACTTTCGTCTTCTTTATTTTTGTGTCCATGAACTTGTAATTTTTGTCATGGGGGGGAGACCTGCTTAAAATAACTGTGATGCATCCAATATGGCCACCGTTTCGAACGAACGAACGAACTTTATTTTCAAAGGGTTAAGAATTGGGCACGCAGGCCCGTCTGACATTCTGCCCTTCCTCTCTCTCTCATCATGTATACTGTATCCTTTCATCCTCACATTTACTTTAAGCATTATTAAGGCATTTATCATTATAAAAGTAATATAACATCAAACATTTGCAATAATCATCATAATTAAAGTATGTTTTTAAAATAAATAAAGATAGATAGATAGATAGATAGATAGATAGATAGATAGATAGATAGATAGATAGATAGATAGATAGATAGATAGATAGATAGACAGATAGATAGATAGATAGATAGATAGATAGATAGATAGATAGATAGATAGATAGATAGATAGATAGATAGATAGATAGATAGATAGATAGATAACGAACGAACGAACGAACAAACTATATTTTCAAAGGATTAAGAATTGGGCACGCAGGCCTGTCTTACATTCTGCCCTTCTTCTCTCTGTCATCTTACATACCGTATCCTTTCAATAGCACATGTATTTTTAGCATTATTTAAGCGTACAAAATTATCGAGGTAAAATAATAACATACATTTGTAACATCCAGACATAATCAAATTTAAGGGGGGAAAAAATTATTAATTAAAATAGATTAACAAAAATTAATACCTTAAAAATAAAAAAATAAAAAATAAAAAAAAAACAAAAAAAAACTAACAAACACAATCAAAACAATTCATACAGTAAATAAGACATAATTAGAAACGTAATCAGATAATGGTGGCATATAATAAGAACTCGTGACAATTTGGAAATCTGCTGAAATAGCTGGGACTTCATGTGTTGTCAGCGCATGCGGAAAATGTTTCCACAGGTGAGCAACTTTGAGTCCCAAGCAGATACTGCCACAGGGAGTGAATTGTTGACGCCTCCACTACACGAGATCCAGTTTTATGACCTATGCTCCTTAGGGAGGTAAAGGGTATTGACTGAAAGATGAGAATCATGCATATAGGCCCGTCTTGCATTTATCCCTTCCTCTTACTCATCTTTTATTGCTAGGTATCCAGACATTCTCCAGCATACTTAAGGTATTAGTTCAGAGGCGATGCAACATTATAAGTAGTATAAAAGCATACATTACAGTATCTGATTACAATTAAGAAGTAAGGTATATTAAAATGAAAAACTAGACCATCAGACCCTCCATACAGTGTATTAGATAATAATAATTCGAAACATAATCCCTTAGGGCGGCATATAATCCGCACTCATAATGTATTTGAACAGTCTACGATTATATGAGTAGGGACTGTGCATGTTTTTCAGGTCATGTGGAAGATTGTTCCAAAGATGAGCAGCTGAGTAAGCCAAGCTCTTCTTGTACAAATCTAGCCTCGGCTTGGGTAAATCTAACTGGTTTAAGCGCTGACTACGTTTTTTTCATTGAATTTGAAAAGTGGCCACAGATACGTTGGAGCATTATGTGACAAGATTTTGTGAGCGAATTTAGCTTTGTTAAATAGGAAGCGCTTTCTAAGGGGTAATATTTTAAGATAGTTATATAGATCTATACAATGTGTTTGGTGTTTATCAGCAACTAGGCGCACTGCACGTTTTTGAAGTGAATGAAGCCTTTTTGTGTTGGATATGGAACAACCATCCCAGATTGTGGAACAATAGTCTAGGTATGTTTGTATGTGAGATGTGTAGAACATTTTCCTTGCCCCCTCATCCAGGAAGTGTTTGATTTTGGCTAATTGGTAAACTTTTTGTGCCGTTAGCTTTGTGAGTGCACTTACATGTGAGTTCCAACTTAGGTGCTGGTCAACAGTTAGACCTAGAGTTTTGTGTTCATTTACGTTTTCAATTAGTGATGTTCCAATGTAGAGCTGAAATGTTGTTTTCTGCGAGTTTTGTAGTTTTTGTCTGGTTGATATTAACATACATTTCGTTTTACTAATATTTATTTGCATTCGATTCTCGTTGCTCCACTTAATAATATTATGTGTATCAGTTTGTAAAGATAGTTCTAGTGCAGTGCAACTTTTGTCACTAGTGTAAACAGTACAGTCATCGGCAAACAGGTCACAAGATGAATGTTTGATGTGCAGAGGAAGATCATTAATGTATACGGCAAAGAGAAGAGGGCCGAGAATAGAGCCCTGGGGAACACCGATATCGACAACAGTTGGGTTGGACAAAGAATCATTGTAAGACACCACTTGTTGTCTGTCTGTCAGGAATGATTTAATTAACTTCACCAGTTTATGATTTACTTTCATTGTTTCTAATTTTCTGATTAAAATAGTGTGATCTATCATATCGAATGCTTTTTTAAAGTCTACAAAGATTGCTCCACATAAAATATCGTTATTGATGTTTAGATGCCAGTTATCTATCATTTTTGTTAAGGCTGTGTGACATGAATGTTTTGGTCTAAACCCCGACTGACTATCAACAAGCAGGTCATTATTAGCTAGGTGTTCTGTTACTGTTTTGTGTATGTGTTTTTCCAGTGGTTTGGACAGTGATGATATAAGAGAAATGGGCCTATAGTTACCAAGGTTGTTATTATCTGATGAACCAGGTTTAAATAGAGGGTATACTTTAGCGATTTTAAAGGCAGATGGAAAGTAACTCCTTGCGATACATTGATTATATATGTATGTTAGGGTATCAGTAATAGCTGGTGCAGCATAACGCAGTATTCGATTACTGATTCCATCAAGTCCCGATGAGTTATTATCTTTAAGATCAATAAGATAGTTATGAACTTCGTTAACTGTTATAAAAGGAATGTCGCATGGAATGGTGTTAGTACACTTGTTCTCGCAGAACGTAGATAATTCGCTGAAGTCACAAGGGGAAGAAGGTATGGCGGATTTTATATTGTGGATGTCTGCCTGAAAATGATTGCTGAAGTCTGTACAAGTAAATGAAGTATTCGGATTTTGTGAGTCAGGCGAATTTCTTTTGTTCACCAAGGTATTGATTGCCTTCCATATATTTCTACTGTTGCTTTTGCTTTTAACTAAATGACTAAAGTAGTTTTTCTTTTCTCTGCGAATTAAATATTGTACTTTGTTCCTTGCTGCCCGATATGTAATGATGTCCTTATTTTTGTGCGCTCGATCCCTCTGCCTCATAGCGTCAAGTACTTCTTGTGTGATAAATGGAGATTTTATTTGTCTTTTTACGCGAATTTCTTTAGTAGGCGCATGCTTATTAAAAATACTATAAAATGTCCGTGTCCAATATGCAATGGCGTCATCAGGATCAGGAAGTTGGTAAACATCGGCGAAAGGCGCATTTCACAAATCATTTAAAAATAATTCTTTGTTGAAAATTTTTAGACTTCTATATTCAATACTGATGTGTTTATTTTTTGGAGATTTGTACCCATTTTTTGCCCAAGTGCAACATATGGGATAGTGGTCACTCATAGCAATAGTAGGGATGGAACATTCTATAATGTTATCTGGACACGTTACATATATGTGATCGATCAGTGTGGATGATGTTTTTGTTACTCTGGTAGGTTTGTTGACTATTTGTTTCATGTTGTACGATGCTATGATGTTGGTCCATGTTTGATTTGGCTTATGCATATCAATATTGAAATCCCCAAGAAGAATAATTTCATTGACTGTAGTAATTACTTTATCCATCATGTTCGTGAAATCTTCAAATCCATACCAACCATTAGCATAGTCCCATGCATTTTAATTTGTCGTCGCCACGAGTAACATCACCGTTCATCTGTCTTAAGAGCATATCCATTCATCTGTTCACACCAAGGCCTCCTGCCGCAGGCCATCCTTTCTAGTTTATTTCCATGTCTTCTTCATCTTTTCTGGTCTGTTTCCAGTTCTTTTTTAGTAACTTCTTTATCAGTGTTGCCATAAAGCAAAATCATTATTGTCATAGTTTAATCTGTGCTGTTTAAAATATAATCATTCAAGAATGTCAGGAAATACCCTTTTACTATAACACAATCTTCTTAAAATATAGTAACATGCTCTTGATATCGCAATTTAGTACTTTAACGTACTTAGAACCACTGACGTGAGGATTGTTACGTCTATTTAATACATTCAGCTTTTTGAAATACAGCATTGAGGAACAAATTATCGAAACAATTGAGAATCGACAATGCATTTACAGTTTCTGTTAATTTTTCTCTTTATTTTCCTGCACCTATCGCAAAGCACAGATGACGAAACGTTGCCTCGAATAGGTTTGGGTTGCCTTTTCATTAATTTTTTCCAGGAAATGTTTACTGTTTACCTTTGTTGTCAGTATTAGCTATACGACGGTTGGAAGTTGCAGTTTCTCGGGAAACTTGTGGACTTGGCCTACGATGTCGGTCCTAAGGAATAAGTATATATACTACTGGACAAAAGTTAAGGGCCGCCATTCAGTTTAGACAAGGTTTATATAATTCTTTGTGAGCAGGGTCGATTTTCCAAATGTCCGTAGCTTGAAATCTCTCAAGAAGTCTCTGAATGGTAGAGTGGGACACTGCTAAACGTCTTGCAACATGACGAACAGATTGACCATCCTGAATCCATGCCATGGCTCGACCACGGTCTACAGTGCTGAGACTTCTCCTTGGTGGCATGGATAATGCAGTCTTCTTCTTCTTCTTCGTACACTCTCAGACGTCCACTTGAATGTTCTCAAAGAAAGCAGTAGTCAGTTTGAGGCTATTTGAATCCCCGTAAAGCTTTTCCACGAAAGGAGCTGGCGTCGCCATATGCACTTTCTCTGTACCATATATAAGGGGCAACTTTGAAGCAGATGTTCAGCAGTCATTTTATCAGTGCCACAGTTACACTGATCGGTAGTTCCTATCTTTAGCTTGTTGAATAGATGGTATCTCAATCTGTTGTGGCCAATGTGGAGTCTGAAGATTACTACTTGTTCTCTTCTGTGGAGCTGGAAGTAAGCATCATTCTGTGTGTGCCCTGGATGTTCTACATTCCATTTGTTTCTGTATCTGATAAAACTTTTTGCCTCCTCGAAAGTTATGCTTGCATCAGGCTGAGGTAGATGTGAACCTTCTTTTGCCATTCTGTCAGCCTCTTCATTGCCGGCGATGTTACAATGAGATGGGATCCACTGGATCACAACACTTTTGAATCGTTGACAAAGTTTGTGGAGCACTACTCTGAGATCATCCAGGTCTGTATTATTTTGTCTTTTCAATGTTGCAATTACTGACTGTGCATCAGTAAAGAAAGCAACTTGTCTCTCTGCCGTTTCTTCTGTCAATATAACCTCTGCTGCAGTTTTCAAGGCCTCTGCCTCTGCTCTGAAGTTGCTGGAGAATCGTTCTGTCGCCACTGACAGCCTTTTTTCTGCACCAGTGCTTAAGGTCAGAAAGACACCCCCACCTCCATTTTCTGTTGCATTTGTTGCTGATCCATCTGTGTATGCATGGGTCCAGGTGTTGCGTGGATAATGTTTCTCTATGTATTTTGTCGCTATGGATTTTCTATCTGTTGCAGTTTGGCTCTTTTTACTTTCAATTCCAGGAATGTTTTCTATCATATTAGGGAAACGATTTTGTTTCCAAACTGGAAGCTTGTGTGCAGTGTAGATGGGTTTAACAGTGGATATTTCATCTATGGATACTGCTCTCATTTGTGGTTTGGTTGATTCTACAAAATTACTTCGTTTGAGTCTTTGCCTTCTAAGAGCATTTATTCTATAGCACATTGGGTGGTCTGTTAGTCTTTTGAATTTTTCGGCCTGTTGTTGAGTCCTGCAGTCTCTTCTATCTGTCATTGGCTGGAGGCATGTAATCTTTTCGAGTTCTTTTATAGGTGTTGACTTCATGCCTCCCATTATAATTCTCATTGCTTGATTTTGGAGTCTGCTAATTTTATCGAAGTTTGTCTTAGCTGCTGTTGCCCATGCTGCCATGCCATATTCAAGAACTGGCCTCACTCGCCCTGTGTACAACGTCTTAAGCACTTTCTCATCTGCACCCCAATAATGTGATCATTTCGACCACTTGTCATACTGATTTATTGCATACCAACGGTGAAACTCTTTACCGATGATCATTTTCCACGTGCATTCAAATTCAACTCACTTTTTCACCTTTTGAACTAGTGGGGCGTGTTGCAAATATGCAGCAACAATGGCAATTTTCACGTGCGGGTTAAAGTGACCCAGTTTTTGGACATTTAAAAAAAATTAACCTAGTGCACACAGAAATGTATACACATTTCTCTGAGCTCAGTTTTAATGACATTTTCACTTGTCTTTACAGTTTGCCAATCAATTATATAAACCTTGTCTAAATTGAATGGTGGCCCTTAACTTTTGTCCAGTAGTATATATATATATATTTATATATTTATATATATGTGTGTGTGTGTGTGTGTGTGTGTGTGTGTGTGTGTGTGTGTGTGTGTGTGTGCGTGCGTGCGTGCGTGCGTGCGTGCGTGCGTGCGTGCGTGCGTGCGTGCGTGCGTGCGTGCGTGCGTGCGTGCGTGCGTGCGTGCGTGCGTGCGTGCGTGCGTGCGTGCGTGCGTGCGTGCGTGCGTGCGTGCGTGCGTGCGTGCGTGCGTGCGTGCGTGCGTGCGTGCGTGCGTGCGTGCGTGCGTGCGTGCGTGCGTGCGTGCGTGCGTGCGTGCGTGCCTGCCTGCGTGCGTGCGTGCGTGCGTGCGTGCGTGCGTGCGTGCGTGCGTGCGTGCGTGCGTGCGTGCGTGCGTGCGTGCGTGCGTGCGTGCGTGCGTGCGTGCGTGCGTGCGTGTGTGTGTGTGCCTACAACCTAAGAAATGAGGTATCTGTGAAAGGTGGTTGAAGTAACAAGAAGAGAGATGGTCCGCAAAGAGTCAATTGGTCAAGGCCTAACAAAACCCAACCCCTGCAGACCCAAGTAGAACAGTCCCAACTAATATGGTTTGGCCATGTCTGCAGAATGGGAGAAGATCGGCTGCCACGGCAGGTATAGGAGGCTAAGAGCCAGGGATCCAGACCTCCAGGGCGACCACGACCCATAGTCCGCTGGGAGGACAACATTAGACGATCTCTGAAGGCCCAAGGACTAGAATGGAACCAAACCTCTACATCTCATGGTAGAAGAGGGACGACTAAGTAAGTAAGTGCATATATATATATATATATATATATATATATATATATATATATATATATATATATATATATATATATATATATATATATATATATATATATATATATATATATATAAACAGTCATGTGCCGCTTAACGTCCACGATACGTTCTGTGAAATAGGACGTTATGCGATTTGGATGTTGTGCGAACACCATACTTTATACTTAGCAAAGTTATATGGGATACTGTAGTATACCTGTATTTACTAAATAGCCAAGATACTGTATACATACAGTGCTGTATTTCAGCTAATGCACTGTATCTGGCAAGGTAATACTGTACAGTATATGGGTTAAGTAGAAAAATAATGTAAAATACTGTATACTGTACATAGGCTAATATGTAATCTGTACTTACCACAATTGGAGCTTGCAGGGCTAACATAGAGTTGGGTGAGTCTGGAGGCTGTTGCTGGTACAGTTCTGTACAGTACAAGATACTGAACTTACACTAAATTACTTTATGTACACTATAATGCACTGTACAGCTGTATGTACAATAAATACTTTTCTTATTTTATTTCTATAAACTAACCTTAGGCTACTTTTTAAATTTTGTTTATTTTTAAACTGTTTAATTTTTTGTCACTTTTTAAACTTTTATGTAAAATACTTTCTTAGCCTATATCACACACAATGTAAGTAAGAGGAGAGGATCATCCACATTACTGTCCTCAGCTTCCTCCTAGTGTTCTACTGAAAGAGTTTCAGGTCTAATAATTTCCATTGATGAACGGTCACCAACAATGACAATATCATCTCCTATAATGCCCGAAGGACCTGGCTGAGGCTCTTCTTGGGGAGGTGTTGGCCTCTTCAGGAATATGTCAAGTGTTGTTTGCCTAGTTTGCTTTTTCTTCTCTTCATATATTTCTTTATATGCAGCAAACATTGCATGAGCATTCCTCTCTGTCAATGAAAACCGTTCAGTGTTTAGGTCCATCTCTTCAGCACTCTTCAGCAAGCTGTTAAGGTCTGCAAAGAATTTTGCTAACTCCTTATCAGTGAACCTCTTCTGCACCTGTTCTTCTTCTTCTCCTGCAGTTTACTTTTCCCTTGCCTATTCTTCAGCTATTCTCTCTTGTTCTAGATCCAGCAACTCTTCATTAGTCAGTTCCTCGGGTACCACCTCTAGGAGATCTTCAATATCCTCATCGTCTATGTCAAGGTTCAGGCTGTTTGCCATGTCGACAACATTTCTATTAATCTTTGAAACCTTCTTATCCTTTACTTACTTACTTACTTAGTTGTTCCCCTTCTACTGTGAGGTGTAGAGGTTTGGAAGAGAGAGCACCAGACTATCCTATCGGCTGTCTTCCTCCTGGCCTGGTTCCATTCTAGTCCTCGGTCCTTCAAAGATTGTCTAATGTTGTCCTCCCAGCGGACTCTGGGTCGTCCTGGGGGTCTGGATCCTTGGCTCTTTGTTTCCCATGCTTGTCGTGGTAGCCGGTCTTCTCCCATTCTGCAGACATGGCCAAACCATCTTAGTTGGTACTGTTCTACTTGGGTCTGCAGGGGGTGGAATTTAAGGCCTTGACGTATCGTCTGGTTGCGTACCATGTCTCTTCTTGTTACTTCAACCACCTTCCTCAGATATCTCATTTCTGAGGTTTGGATCTGGCTTTTGTGGGTGGTAGTCATTGCCCATGACTCGCATCCATGTGTCAAGACTGGGACATAGGTGGAGCGGTATACAGCCATCTTCGTTTTCTTACCAACCTCTCTCTTGCTGAGGAATCCTCGATTTATGGCCTGAAAAAGTCTCCCATCTGCTGCTTTTCGAGTGGCCAACTCTTCTTTGATGCCTCCCTTTCGGTCAGTAATAGCTCCAAGGTATTTAAAGTGGTCTACCTGCTCCAGGACCTGTTCTCCCAGCTTAATCTGATGTCTTCTTTCTTCTCGTGATATCACCATGGATTTTGTTTTAGAGCTGCTTATGACCATCCCTCTCTTCTCCAGCTCTTCCTTCCAGACTTGCAGGTTGAATTGGAGATGTGCCTCTGATTTAGCAATCAGGGCAACATCATCAGCAAATGCCAGCTCCGAAATACAGACCTGTCTCTTCTTCCAGTACCCCACTGAATACTTTCTTGTTCTCTCCTTACATGCCTTAATGACATCGTCCATGAGGAGTATGAAAAGGTAAGGTGACAGGATATCACCTTGTCTTACACCAGTGGTGGTCCTGAACTCTTGCTGTCCTCACATAATTTCTGCAAGACTTGTAGAAGCTCTGTATAGCATGAATCAGAGG
This sequence comes from Oreohelix idahoensis, assembly GCA_024509875.1. NCBI lineage: Eukaryota > Metazoa > Mollusca > Gastropoda > Stylommatophora > Oreohelicidae > Oreohelix > Oreohelix idahoensis. The sequence continues at coordinate 162,868 of JAMPIV010004361.1, forward strand.
TGCTGGAATGTTCTTCCTTGCCAAACAATCCCAAAGTTTGCTCCAGGGGACCCTGTCAAACGCCTTTTCCAGATCTATGAAACAAAGATGGATCTCACTCTTATACTCAAGGGCCTTTTCACTCAGCTGTCTGAGTGTGAAGATTAGGTCTTGAGTACTTCGGTTCGCTCGGAATCCGCACTGGATCTCATCCAGTTGTGGCTCAGCTAGGCGTCGGAGTCTCTGCTCTAGGATTCTAGAGTAGATTTTACCAGGGACACTGAGAAGGGATATACCTCTATGGTTTCCACACTGTCGATTGTCACCCTTTTTGAAAATTGGTGTTTGTTAAGTAATGTTAGTTGATTTTTTTATACGTGATGCAAATGTCGATGTGTAGTTGGCCAGGTATGCGTGTCGATGTCACCTGAACAGTGTACTGGTGCAGTGAAGATCTGGGTCACTAACGCTGACAGCATACATGGTCCTTGTACGATGATGATGATGATGAGACATGGGTGTGTGCAGACGCGAATGCGTTTAGGATCATATATGGTATACAATGCACCCAGTCACACTCGTACAGAAGCCAATGATGGTTGCAACTACTGGTAACAGTTCATACATTTATTCACAGCACTAACAGTAGTATCACACAGGAACAGTCAATGTAAACAGGTTCATGTACATCATGTTAATTGAAATCGCTTGGTACATATCAGGCCTTCTAAGACTGGTAAACATTCACATATGTGGGCATGTCAATAGTGGTATGTTCTTTAATGTACAGTTCATAATGCCGCTTTGGTATCCCTGACTGAACGCGTCAGATACCTTAATAACTCCGTCATACAAAAGACGAGCCCTTAACTCATGTAATCCTATTACCAGGGCCGTCGTTCAACTTGGCATAACACGCCAGTTACATCTTTTCATGCGGTAGGATAGTGGCCATTACACAGACCTCGATATGACGTCAGCTGTGTATTCTTCATTAAGCAGGTTGCATAAACCCTGCTATAATGTTTGTATAAGTATACCGCCAACCTGCGGTTACCACTATATATAACTTCGTCACTGGACTTCTGATCATATGAAGACGAATAATCTTAAATAGCTACCTTGAGCACAAAATATAAGTTCTGCATTACAGGAACTGTGAGCTGTTCTCACAGGCTAGGTAAGCCTTTAACAAATTCTGCAACCGAATGCGTAGTAATGATAAAGTCGGTGTTACCTTGAAACGAATCCTCAGAACACAAGAAATAACACTGTCGTCATTCCTGACGTACAGTAAATCACTGGGGAAAACTGCCAACGCAGTCACTTCGAAGATTTTCCTTCCCCAGGAAACAACGGACATTCACGTCCTACCGAAGCCAGTTCGCATCTCTACCTCACGGAAGTCTAATTTTGCCCTCTACAACTGCGCATGGCACATAGCCCAGAACTGTTTACCTTTGACCCTAAAGGTCAAACACAGTGAATGAACCAAAAAGGGAGATAACCCCTAATCAACCTGACACAGCAAAGTTAAGACATAGTTCCCCAACCTTGACCAGGGTGAAAAACATACAACCAATAAATCGACGTTTGAAACTCCGTCAAATATGACAGCAACAGTGTTATGATGGTGATCTCCCAATCCTTTGGTATGGTCTTGTTGTACCACGCTGCCTGTAGAACCCTTAAGAGTAATAGGTCGCCTGATGCTCCCATGTACTTAACCATTTCTGGTGTTATACCATCATGCCCTGCTGTTTTGCCCATCTTGATTTTCTCCAGTGCTGCCTTCAGTTCTTCCATCTTTATGTCATCTTCACCATCATTGGTTTTCTCTTCTGTGCTAGTGGTTATCATTTCTGATGCTTCACCATGCTCACCATCCAGGAGTTCTGAGAGATATTCTTTCCATCTTTCCATTACTTCCTTCGGGGCAGTAAGCAATTTGCCTTGCTTGTCCTTTATAAATTTGAGAGGGCATTGTTTTTCCTTTCTCATGTTCTTTAGGGTCTTATAGAACAATTTCTGGTTTTCTTGTGCATCTCTTCTAGCTTTTCTCCAAATTCTTCCCAGGACTTCTGTTTCTTATCCTTTTCAAATCCTTTAAAATCGTGCACATACCACTTCAGTATTTTTTTCCAAATACCATTCATACATTGTTTGGTCACATCATCCAAGGCCCAAGCAAGGTTCTTTATGCAGTGGTATATGTTGTATTCCTTCCAGAACTGCATCAATGTCTGCCAGTGCCATCAGTTGCAGCAATAGCCTGAACAAAGGTCCTCCTCAGGTAGTAGGCCTTGAAAGCTGCAATGACCCCCTGGTCCATTGGCTGGATTAAAGAGGTGGTTTTTGGTGGGAGGAACACCACTTTAATGTTGCTGTGGAGGTCACCAATGAAAGGGGGATGTCCTGCAGCATTGTCTATAATCAGTAAAATCTTGAAAGATATGCCTTCTTCCAAGCAGTACTTCTCCATTTCCCTGGCATAGCAATCGAGTGCATCCTGGAAAAGCACTTGTGTCATCCAGGCCTTTTTATCAGACCTGTAATAAACAGGTAAGGTGTTTTTATTAATGTTCTTGAAAGCCCTGGGGTTTTCACTATGCCAAATAACAAAAGGCTTTAATTTGTAGCCAGCAACATTGCCTCCTAACAACACTGTCACACTGTCTTTAAAAGCCTTAAAGCCTGGCATTGACTTGGCCTCCTTATGGATGAAGGTCCTTTCAGGCATTCGTTTCCAGAATAAGGAGGTTTCGTCCATATTAAAAATTTGCTGGGGCAAATAACCTCCGTCTACAATTAGTTTATCTACGGTTTCGACAAAATCTTCTGATGCCTTAGTGTGGTGGATTTGATGTTATAAGATGTTATTCCTATTGTCGTGAATGAGGTCAGCTGTGAAGGTCCCTGATTATACTAAATGTTGGGTTGATTTATCAGAACACCTTTCTGCTACCACCTTACGACCTCAATCAGACTTATTCTTGACTAATATGTATGTTAGCTACGTCTATATGTCTAGGGTTATGAGTGTATGATGTATTGTAAGTACAAGTACTACAAACACATATATTTACTAACACATATATATATCTATATGACTGAGTCAAGACTACAACCACAAACACACTGACACTCTAAGAAATGTATCTTATAGAAGTCTGTGTTAAAAGTTTGGTAAAATGGTTATTTACAATTTATTTGGCCTGATCAGAATTTTCTGCATCAGGTCTAACAACCGAAATTGATATTATGAATGTATTTACAACAATTTAAATACTACCATGGATCTTCTGTCCATTCAATTTACAATAAGACAATCAAATATGTGTATCTAGGTTCACTAAGTTAATGACACTGGTAATTAATAGTATGGGTGGGGTGCTGTCATCATTCCCTCTTTCTCTTGTAAATGTATCTTGAAAGTTTCTTGCCAACAATTTATTTTATGTTATTTCTATACAGAAATATAGTATTATAGTGGATAAACTGAGTGCCGACATGTATGGCACTTATCTAGATAAATGATGTTGCCGTCATTTTCACAGGCTCTCTGGTATGACCACGCTGACAAGGTTCCTGGTGCAGTAACTAGACCTCAGGGTCCAAACAATAGGTTACTTTAGTACACTGCAACAACGCCACCAGGGTTCTGGTACCCACACTGTACCAGAACAAAACCTCTGAAACAACGTTATGATTCTTAAAAACACATCTATATTCCCCTTCACATGTAATAATTTGCATAAAGAAAAAGGGTCAGATCTCTCTGACCACACCATACCACTCTGAGATGACAATGCATTACCAGTGCCCCTATTCTGTTCCCTAAGGACTACAACGCCTCTGACACTTCAACAATGATGATCTTCCATAGGATAACGTGGGTTAGCTTTCCCACTGGCAACTGTGGAAATCATTTTCAGTTATGCAATACACATTAATTTACTGCTTTTACTGCTTTAACACAACACCACAAGTCCTGCATAACTCTGCTGGGGACTCTTTACTTAGTCGAAAACCTTCCCAATCGAGCAGTATCGCAGACACCAATTTTATTGAAATAACTTACTTACTTACTTAGTCGTTCCCCTTCTACCGTGAGGTGTAGAGGTTTGGAAGAGAGAGCGCCAGACTATTCTATCGGCTGTCTTCCTCCTGGCCTGGTTCCATTCTAGTCCTCGGTCCTTCAAACATTGTCTAATGTTGTCCTCCCAGCGGACTCTGGGTCGTCCTCGGGGTCTGGATCCTTGGCTCTTTGTTTCCCATGCTTGTCGTGGTAGCCGATCTTCTCCCATTCTGCAGACATGGCCAAACCATCTTAGTTGGGACTGTTCTACTTGGGTCTGTAGGGGGTGGCATTTTAGGCCTTGACGTATCGTCTGGTTGCGTACCATGTCTCTTCTTGTTACTTCAACCACCTTCCTCAGATACCTCATTTCTGAGGTTTGGATCTGGCTTTTATGGGTTGTAGTCATTGCCCATGACTCGCATCCATATGTCAAGACTGGGACATAGGTGGAGCGGTATACAGCCATCTTCGTTTTCTTACCAACCTCTCTCTTGCTGAGGAATCCACGATTTATGGCCTGAAAAAGTCTCCCAGCTGCTGCTTTTCGAGTGGCCAACTCTTCTTTGATGCCTCCCTTTCGGTCTATAATAGCTCCGAGGTATTTAAAGTGGTCGACCTGCTCCAGGAAATTGAAATAACAAAATTAATAAATTCCTTCCTTACCACAATTCAAAGAAATATCACAAACGTACATTGACTGGCTTTAGCATAAATAGTAGTTTAAGTTCAGCTTTGCCTTCTGTTCAGACTGCCAATGGTTAATAACACACTTGGTACTGCTGAGAACAACGCAGCTTGCTTCTAACATATTTCTTTACAACTGGCGCTGAGCTGTAAACGCTTTTTGCCAATATGCCTAGACCGGCCCAATCACAGCGAGGGTCTAGCATTTCAATTTTCAAAAATTTAAAAAGAAAAACACTACTTCACACTTCTAGGAGTGATTTTTCTAAACATAGATTTTATCTTTTCTGCCCAACCAATACTCTCTGTCTACCCTCCTATACCCTCCAATCGGATTTGACTTACTCCCTTGCCTCCTTTCAAACTATCGTTCCCAATAACGTTACAGTTAACGATCAAGGACAACAGTCTGTTCGTCTACGCGTTTTCAGTCAAATAGTATTTCCTCAATAACCAACAAACCCAACAAACAACAATTTTCCAAAAACATCCTCATAACCCATCCAACCCTATAACCCCTCACCCCCATACCTCCCATCATTTATATCCAATTCTCACCCCCCCACCAATCCACATAAACACCCCCTCAAACCCAACCAACATACATCATACACCTAATAACAAAACCATTCCATCATATGCAAACCCAAACAATGAACCCAACCATACCTCCCAAACCTTTTACAACCCCCACTCCTAATCAATCACCTTCACACCAACAACTAAACCCATCATTAACCCCACTATACTACACACAATCACAATTCATCTTTCAAATACATCCTTAAATCCCCTCATTCACTTCATAAACCAACCCCCCCCCACATTTCTCCCTCCATTTATCACCTATCACCCATCTTCTTCCCCCATGATCATCTTTAATCCCTAACCCTTCCCTACCACCTCATAATCACCCATGTCAATTCTAACACAAGAATATTCATCCCCCCCCCATCATTTTTCCTCCCCTCCCACACCATCCTAATGATCATTGTTACCCATCACGCCATATCTTCACTATTCCCTCTCCCTCCCTTCATAACCCCTCCTAACCATCCTAAACTCCAACCTCCAACCCAAAAACCCATCCAATATTCCCAAATCATCCCAACCCTCCTCCCCTTCCCCCCCCCAAAACCCCTTACCCCTTTCAAATTCTTTCCACACCCCCCCCCCCTTATACCCTATTTTCAAACCCTATAACCCCACCCTCACACTAACCACATTCCTCCTTCACAACCCTATCAACAACCAAACCTCCCCCTAACATATCCTCCCCTCAATTCTACCTAATACCAAAAACCCAACAACAAAAACCAACCACCATATCCCACCACATACACACAATCCCATATCCACCCCACCACACATCACCTATACTTTTACATACCCCCTACCCCAAATCTTATTCCCCAACAAACACTCATCATCCAACCCTCCCCCCCCATCCCCTTTATATCCATTCATACAATACTCCCCCCCCCCCTCCCCCTCCCTCACTCCCAACAAA
>JAMPIV010004362.1:0-242500 GCA_024509875.1 Oreohelix idahoensis
TAGGGGTTGGGGTGTGGGTGTATTTTGGTTTTTTGTTTGTAGTTTTGTTGGGTGTAGTTTAGGGGTTTTTTGGGGGGGGTGTGGGTTGGTGGTGGGGTTTGGTGGTGGGGGTGTTGGTGGGTGAATGGTGGGGGGTGGTTTTGTTGGGGGATAGGGGGGTGGTGGTGGGGGGGGGAGTTGGTCTTGGGGGGGGGGTGGTGGGGGGGTGGGGGGGTGGGGGTTGTGGGATGGTGGAGGTGGGGGGTTGGGTTGTATACTAGGGGGGTAGTGGGGTGGGGTGTGGTTTGTTGGTTGGGGGGGGTTTGTTGGGGGGGGGGGGGGGTGGGTAATGGGGTGGGGGATTCAGTGGGTTTGTGGGGGCTTAGGGGTTGTTGGCCTTAACCTTGGGGTGGTAGAGGGGGGAGGGTTTTGGTGGGTGGTAAATTTGTGAGGTGTTGGGTTTTGTGTAGATAGGGGTGGTGGGGGGGGGGGGGGGTGAGTTGGGGTGGGTTTGGTGAGGGGAGTGGTGGTGGTGAGAGCATTACCACCGTTAATTCTGAGGGGGGGTTTCATACCTGAATCATTTGAACGAATAAACAACTTGACGGCAAAACAAATGTTTTCTTTCTTATATAAGAATAAGTGTTCTTAGGTCAGTTTCTTGCGCTGATTTCAAATCTGAAATCCGTTTATCTCTATCACGTCGGGTTCTTAAGATATTTGTGAATAAATATATTTTTGGGAAACCGTTATTTGCTCCGTTTCATTTTTACTATATAACTTATTAAAAATTAATAAAAAGCAACATAATTCTACTTTTTATACTGCTAAAAGATGCATGACATATGTTACGCGATTTTTCAAATAGTTACTGTATTTTGAAATAATTCTGAGCAAAATATGGCTTCTAGAAGTTGTAGAAATTCGGCTGATCTGTTCTGTTACGTGTGCGGATGTTTTACCGATCGTGCTTACCCGAAAAACTTTAAACCCGTACTAAAGAAAGCATATGAACTTTATTTCGATCCGCAAGTTGATGATGCAACTAACTCTAGGACGCCACATGCAGTTTGTTTTATACATTGGCAGGTTGGTTCCGAAAATCGCCGAAGCATAAGTCGATGCCTTTTGGAGTGCCATTAATATATGGCGTGAACATACAAATCACACTACTGATTGTTACTTCTGCTTGACAAATATCCATGGTTTCACTTTTAAAACTAGAAAGTCTGTGGTTTATATCCAAAATATTGAATCGGTTTCGAAACCAGTGGCCTCATGATCCAATCACGTGTCCGATCCAAGTACCACCAGAACAATATCCGTTTGGACGTAAAATGAACCATCAGAAAGTAATAATTTACCTGCTTTAGAAACTAATTCTGACTCAGATTACATACCGGTGAATGATGGTGTTTACTTAATTAACCATTCAGAACTTTCAGATCTAATACGTGATCGCGCTCTTACCAAAGGACAAGCGGAATTACTCGGTTCGCGACTCAAAGAATGGAATCTTTTAGCGCCCAATACTCCGATATCTAAATTTCGTCATAGACACAGAGAACTTGTTCAATACTTTGAGATGGATGATGACATTTGCTATTGCAAAGATGTAAACGGTCATGAGCACATAGTCAACGAATGGCGATTTTTCATCGATTCTTCCAAGACTAGTCTAACAGCCGTGTTATTGCATAACAGAAATTTTTTTTTCATCAATTCCAGTCGCCTACTCTGTTCATATGAAAGAAACTTATGACAATATGGCTATACGTTTGGAAAAAATAAAGTACAATGACTACCAATGGCGGATTTGTGGAGACCTAAAGGTCATTGCAATTCTCACGGGCATGCAGACTGGGTATACTAAATTTTGTTGCTTCCGATGTGAATGGGACAGCCGCAACAGACAGGAACATTATGCAAGAAAGGTGTGGCCTATCCGGGATCGTATGCAGCTCGGGCATAAAAATGTAATACGCGAGCCATTAGTTAACAAAGACACCTTCATTTTACCACTGTTACATATAAAGTTGGGGCTCATGAAGAATTTTGTAAAAGCGTTAGATAAAACGAGCAAAGCTTTCACTTATCTTCGAGAAAAGTTTCCGCAAGTTAGCGATGCAAAGATAAAGGAAGGTATCTTTGTAGGACCTCATATTAGGAAAGTTATTGCAGACAAACAATTCGAGAACTTGTTACATGGTAGTGAACTTCGCGCATGGATGGCATTCAAATCGATCGTCGATAACTTTCTGGAAAATCACAAATCTGTCGACTATGTTGCATATTGTTAAGCAGTGCATAGATGCATACATAATTATGGGCTGTAACATGTCCCTCAAAATCCATTTGCTCGATTCGCATCTTGACTTTTTCCCTGACAACCTTGGCGAAGTCAGCGATGAACATGGGGAATGATTCCATCAAGATATCGCCGTAATGGAGTCACGTTATCAAGGACGGTGGAGTGTGACCATGCTTGCCGATTATTGTTGGATGCTTCATCGCGATGTACCACATGCCATTCACCGACGAAAGTCGACTGCAAAGAAATTCAAGCCTACATAACTGTTATTCTTCTTGTACGAATGATGTTGTAATACTGTATGCGTTGTTAAAAAACTTCAATTGCGTATTTCTAGAGATCCCGACCTGATAGAGAAAAACGGTTTGCAGATTTAAAAACAGCGCATTAAAATTGACCAGAAAAAACATAGAAATGTTAGAGAAAGAAAAAAAAAAAGTTTTTTTTTTTGTTAGTCATGCCCATCTGTTGCTGCTTTATTGGTAGAAAACATTTCAATCCGACATGGTCTTACTAGATTGGGTTTATGGCTTCATGGAAAGTTTGTTGCTCATATTTCTACTCAGTGTAGATTTTCATCTTTCACCAGTTGTGCCATTTTCCACACGCGAAGAGATTCTACTGAATGAACGTCTGCTGTCTCTTGTCTTGATGGTGCACTTTGATAGACTCTTTCATACTCCATCTCTTGAGGGGTATCTTCACTACTCAATACAGGCTTGCCTGAGGTAGAACTCTTTCTTCCTTTATGATCTTAATTAATATTACAAATGGGGGGGTTATGTTGTACTCAAATACATCAATTATCTGTAGTGGTATACTCTGATGCTTGTGTGTGGAAACCCTTGGCTAGCACAAGATGGAAAAGCACGCTGCTTTAAAACTGAGAGGTCCAGTGACATTTCGCTTGGGAACAACATAAATACCGTAATTTCATTTGCCCAGGAACTGCCCCAGGTTTTTCTCCACTATCGTGACCAGGTTGCTGTTTTAATATCTATTGCAGGTTGTAAATTAGCAACTATTTCTCCCCTCCCCCCCCCCCCCACTTGGGTCCGTCGTAGACATTTGCTGATGATTTACTTCATTACAGAACTGGCTCTGACCGACAAAGAAATGATTTAATAGCCCTAATAAATAGGGACACTTACAGGCAGGTCTCTAAATGGTGCGAGGAAACTGGCTCCAAAGTCAAATCCCAACCTCGGTGTGTGATGTGGTGGCTAAAACTGAAACAACTCCATTGTGAAAGCAAAGCCTCCCAGGATATTACTCTAAATGTACAGAAAATGTGGAAGATAAGAAAAAAAAAATCTGAAATACCTTGGAATGTACATTCAATCGCCGGCTAATATATACTACCATGTTGAGGCAAATCACATAGAAATAGCATGAGAGGTCTAGTGGCACTGAAAATAATGGCCGCCGGCGCCCCTGTGGAGCAGAGATTAATACTGTCTTTCTTTTACCATATTTGGTCATCTGGTCGGTCACTAAGTATGGCCACCCCTGGGAGAACTCCAAAAACACTGTTCGTGTATCACAATGTGAGACCCCCGACTAGAACGTGTATTCAGAAAAAAAGGGATGCACCATAGCTCTATGGGCATCGTTGTTACGCAAGATACCCCCATTGTTGAACGATTGAGGTACATGCTTGGAGTGCCGGTGTATTAAATCCAATTATGCGATGTCGCCATGGGGGAAAAAGCCTAACAGCGAATATCCACAGACAAACGGCACCCCTTCCCCCGCATGGTAACATAGCTGACATTACGGGAGGCAAGAATAAAGAGAGGAATGGTGTAATGGATGGTAACAGGCAGAGGACAAACCTATCAAGCAGGTGACCACATTTGACAATATATTCAAGGGGGAATAGTGGGAGTAAAATGCTCAGTATGAGAACTGGATTACGAACTACCAGCAGGTCATCATTCAGCCTAGGCAGGGAGTGTAGGTACATTTGGGCAGCAATGGACAAGAAGAAGCTGGAAATTGATCACAACTGATACATGATCATTCCCATCGGGGATAATGATGATTGTGTACAACATTGTGGTATACAATGATGGTGTGTGGGGGTCTGACATCCGCGGTCAGAAATCTGGTTTGTGGCTTCTCTGCTCGAGGGTACAGGGCAGAATCGTCACTCCGAAACGATAGCGGGCTTAAATGATACCATACTTCCAGCTTGAGAATGGAGGTCCGAATGCTGTTACTGCTGCCTTACGGTGGATGACTGAAACGTCCACTTAGTCAAAAGCTATCAGTTATTGTATGTCCAGACTCTCAGGCCATGCTATCCGGAAGGTTTTCGAAGTGGTTGGTTGCGGCATGAATGGAAAATCATTCATAGAAGCGTCCCAGTCTACAAGAGCTGGTGTGGATGTACTGTCCTGGTCATGATGGGGTGTGTGGTAATGAAAGAGCTCCCACTAAGCTCTAGCTTCAAGAGCGCCCATAGTTGGGGACACAAGAACTAGGATAAAGGAAGATATACTGAGAACAATATGATCGACTTCTATAGAAATGATACTGAAAAAGATGAATCAGTCACGGTTAATTACTGCTTGGAAACATGTATGACTCAAACAAAGGCTAGTAGAGATGGACTATGAGAGGATGCATCTGTCATCCTTAAACCAATCCAGCGATCTTACATTGAACAGTCGGCATTCACACTCTTAGAACATTGTGATTGATGGAGACTGTGCACCTATGGGTATTGCACCGGAGTGTCAATGATGTCAATTCTTTCAAATCCAATAACAATTTCTGTAATTATGTTTCGCCTGTCGCCACACGTACCCCCTACAAAGTCTCAACGAATTTCTACTGATGCCCTACATGGGTCTCCACATACTACTTCTTATGTCCTACATGTCTCCACATTTTCCTACTTTATGCCCGACATGTCTACCACATTTCCTACTTATGCCCTACATGTCGTACCACAAACATCTACTTAGGGGTCCTACTTGTCTCCACATAGTGTTTGCTTATGTTTCACTTTCATCTCCACCTACCTTAATTTATGACCAACTGTGGTGCGTGTAGACAGGTTGTCAATTAATAGGATCTTCAAAGGTGTCTACCTTTGCACCATAAATTTACAACTCATGGCATAGTTAGATATAGAAGGATAATGATGCTTATCTATCTCAAATTTGTTTTTTTCACAAGATGTTTTTCAGAAGTCAAAAACAATGCCAGCATAGGGCAGAGCAACTATTAACTTATATCTGATCCGTCGCCCTTTTGTGATAAATTAAGGAAGGCGTTTTAGCCCGTTCCAAGCCCCCAGCTAGAGTAGATCCAGTGCAAAAAATTCTTTTATATAAGCCTATTTGCTGTAGATGGCATATATGTTTAGATGAATATATATTTAAAGAGACTTGCTCATACGTTTGCTTTCCTACCTATAATAAACTGAATAAACAATGATTGTTTTTGTTTTAAAATAAACATGTAACACATTTAATAATCCCCCCCCCAATTTAGTTTTAATAGGTCAAAATAACGTTAAGTATAGAGTATGTAGGGACATGTGCAACAAAAGTATGGCGAATTTTATATGTCTTTAAAAAAACGTGTTATACACTGAGACTTGGGAAGGCAGATGTTTAAAAGGAAAATTGACCCTTTGGGCTGTTTCCTTTAATTAGAAATTAGCTGGTCTAAAAGCGAGTCCTGCATGTCCGTGGTTTCGTCGCCACTATCTTTTTGTGATTGAGGACATTTCTTCACACATCAACCGCGTCCCAATGTAGACGGTTAGTGTTTGTAATCCGTGCTTATGACTCAGGAATACTAAGTGCGCGTCCGATAACTTTAGGTCGTACAGCCTCGTAACCACGAAACCGAAATGGGATCTACAGTCTCCTCCTGACCGTTACTCTGGACACAGCAAGTTGATACGAGGCGTCCTATTCACTTGGTCCTGAGGTTAATTTTATAATCCCTCTTATGACTTGTGTTCTGATTCCATACGTTTCCAGTCTTTGGTATGTAAAAATGCGCGATATACTTGGTTAAGTTTTCCAAAGTTGCCAAAATACTCTGTTCAGTCACTACATATAGAACATGGAAACCCTGTGGTCAGATCCTTCCACTCTGACTGTGGTGAATTGCTAGATTGAATTGGCGATGGCAGTCCCTGATTTGTGTGTATCCGAATTTCGCTTGATTATATTTCCATTTCTCAGGTCAAGTCCCATATTGTACGTTTAGACCAACTTGCCAATTTAAAAGTCCCCAAAGTTCTATTTCCTGGCTCTATTGGTCACTTGGCTATGTGTCGTGCTGGTCCCGGAAAATGATTTAACGTCAAAGTTCCGCTTTCACTTCATGTTTACTGTTGTGGTGAAGTGGGATGTTATAAATACTTATAGGGAACTTAGTGTACTGACTGAGATCAGCTGTGAAGGTATCTATACTATTAAGAGTAGTGTATTATAGATAACCTTACTTGCTACCACATATCTATATATCTCAGTCAGAATTATTCTGGAATAGTGTGATGCTACGTTATGTGTCTAGGGTATGTGTATGGTGAAGTGTAAGTCACAACAACAGACAGATAAACAATTTAATTTAATCCACTACTCTTGACAACACTGTGACACTCACATACATATAACACTCTATGAGAATATCTTAAAAGAGTCACTGATAACTTTTCAAATAACAATATGTATTCATTACTGGCATGAATGAATATGTGTCCTGATTCAACTACAAGGGAACCAGGAATCACAATCAATTTAAATTACAAGTTATGTACAGAATGTATTTAATATGAATATTGTAGTGACATATATTATTACAAATGTCTATGTGTGTCAGTTGTGTAGTAGTAGTAAAATGAGGTAATACTGGTTTTGTTTTGTTCAAGCTCTGTTGGTATTTGTCATCATGACTTCAATAGTTTGTCTTTAGGGACTAGTATTGGAGATGTTCACAGTTCCTGATATTAAGACAAGTAAATTCCCTCTTAATGTTAATTTTACAAAGTCATTTCAAGATGAGGGGACATAATGTTGAGCTCAGCTGGCCAAGTTAGCTTATCTGGCGTGATGGCGGCAGGAAAGGACTCCTCTGCTCGAATTCTCCTCTGGGCTCTGGAGACACCTCACTGATAGCTAAAAGGACCAAGGAGTATGCTGTCCGACACTGGATTCAGCAAAGCTCTGACCAGGTGCTGCTCAGTACCATCAAGACCACTGTCCCTGAAATCAAGAAGGATGTACCTTCTACTTCATAACTAACTTAAACTCTCTTGTTACACTGATCACAACACAGCACAAACATTGAGTTCAGAGCATTAGGCCAACTGTCAGCTTCATTTGAAATACATTATTCCAGTATTACCCTTCTTAATGGTTACTACGCCTCTGCAATTCCAGCATTATTTCTTTCTATTCAATCATCCAGGTGTCAGTGTACTGTTTGGCCATTCCATGCCGTTTTACTTCTCTCCGACACCCTCTGTTCAGGCTGGAGCATTACAGGCTTTACCTCACGTTGGCCACTGAACTACACATATATATACAGGCATAAATCAACAATTCACATTCAATTTTCATTAAAAGATATTGAATGGTTCAAGCTTACCACAATTCATACGAATAAACACAGATACGTTGATTAGCAATGAATTCTGGCACAAACTGGCACAAATTCCCATCTGCTTATCTTCCAGGCTTTTATTTAGCCAAATATAAGCTGGCTTCAACGCACTGATGCTTTATCAATCTTATTTAAACAAGTGGTTTCGAACTAACGCTCCCAAGTGTGTATATCAGCGAGTCTGACCAATGAGCCCCGTTTCGACAAGTGTTTGAAAAAATGTTACCTTTCCCCGTTTCCCCTAACAACCAAGATAGTATTTATAGCCCGACCAATCGTGGTTAGGCTTTCATTTGTTGCGCTCCAATCAATTTGGAGTTTACATGGTAGGCTATTTCTGTAACGTAAATTTTTTTCAAACACGTTAAAAAAAAATCTTATGAGCAGAAATGATTTTATGCTGTCAGGCACCCCCAATATTTTATTTTGGGTATAATTTATTAATTCCTGGACTATTTGCGTAACGTTTTACATATTATTTGTCAGCAAGCCCTAAGGAACCCAAAAATACAAATTTAAAGGAGCTACGTGGCTGCATTCAAAATATGCAATTTCTTCTACCTCCTGTTTCGAAGATGTGCTGTCTGGGTACTGTTATGTTTTCAACCGTAAACCCATCTAATGTTATCTTTTCTAATAAGAGTTTTTTTATGATTTATAAACCTAACTCTGGGAAAGGGTAGTGTATTTTATCACTGTCCGTCTGAAAAAAAATTAGTGCATGTAGACTTACACGCGTGATGGCAGCATTTGTGTATAGCGCGACGCGTGTTGCATGCGTTCCTGATTTTCAGCCCTCCCCTCTCTCTTTATCCTTTTGTCCATCTGTTCGTTCGTTTTGGTAACGCAGTATAATTAATGTTAGGATTAATTTAGGTCATTACGCAGTACGTCTCAATGTTTTTCTTAGAAATGCAGCACACGTTTCATTGAAGAAGGCGGGTAATAATACAGTAAGCTTTTATATCAACGTGAAAGCGTTACAATTTGCAGACGAAGCAGAAAACAAGGGGGATTTCGAGTACATTCTTTGTGACAGCACTGTTATTTTCCCATTGCTCTTTTGATAAAAGCATTTTCCGCCAGACCTATTCTAATCAACCCTTGTATTAATTATGATTCACATGGTGAATCGTAAACAAGTCTGGAGCGGTCTCGGCAAAAAAACGTAGGTGAAATAAAATGATTTGCAAAATCATGTAGGATCGGAATCGAATTTTGACTAGAATAGCAAAGAAAAATGAAGTGATACTGTTCGGAGAGAAAAACGAAAGTCTGCTATGTAGAGAAAATAAGCATTACCAATTGATTCAAGTTACCGCATATGAGCAAGCGCGAAAAACATTAGTTGTTTAAAGGCCCAATTGGGAAGGACCTATCTAATGATTTCCTAAAGGGTCTACAGAAGTATTGGCACGTTAACAGATTTTAAACAGAGAACATATTCCGAGTTAAGAACAAGAAAAGAGAATGCCGAACTAAGTCTCACCACGTAGGACAGTTTTCTAGTAAAAATTTTGGAGAGTATTGCACGTGATTTTCTCATGAACCTTAGCAATTCTGCCCAGGGTAGAATCTCAATAAAGAAAGAGCGCCCAACTTTATCTAAGAGTGGAATGTTTACCTCTATGTATAATTTTCAAACACCGACAGGGCACGAGTGTACACTTCTAACGGAATAGTTAATTGATCAAAACGGTTTATTGGTTGTATTAATATAAAGTATTTTACACTCCATAATGGTTAGTTTAAAATCAAAAAACTGATGACACGGTGACCGAAGAGAAATTTCACACACATGCATGCAGAGATAAATAATGTAAAGTTAGCTTTAAATACGAGATTGGAACATATTCCTCCTTGTAAATAGTGAAAATGATGGGTGTACGCAATAGCATTAAAGTGTTATGTACCACACTGAATGTCCCAGTGCCTACATGGTTTTCATTTGACAACTGTCTACCCCATCAATTGCTCCTCACACTGTATGATGATACACAGGTATACATAGATTACAATCCAGTCGTAGGTTTATAATATGTCGTGTGGTTTATCTCCAAAGACTAGGATGCAAAACTGATGAAAACCAGTGTAAAAGTGAGAACGTAGAAATTACACGGTCTCTTTCAAAATTTGTAAATCTCTTCTGTCTAGCGTGATGACAAACCGTTGGAACTGTTGTCTCAGAAGAGATTTCTGCTGTCTGATCTCTGAAAGGCACTCGCTTGAATTGAGCAAATCCTCATTTCTACACATGATATATACTCAATTCAAGCGAGTGCTCTCGTACAGAGCTTTCAGACGAGCGCAGGAAATTAAGACAATAGCAAATTTTCCTGACCAGACAACAGTCCAACGGTTTTATCAAAAAAACGCGAGAGAGATGGAGTTTACCCCCAAATTTTTGAAAGACAGTGGGTATCTTCTAAGTTCTCACTTGTTACACTGGTTTTCTATCCAGTATACATCCAAGGTCTTGAGATAAACCCACACGGACATATATAAACCTACACTGGATTGGCTATGTTATAACCTGTTGTATCCATCATACAGGTGTGGAGAGCATTGATAGGACTCAGGAACCATGTTTGACTGTGACATCAGTGTGGTAACACTCGGCTCATACTGAAGTCCTCCCCCGCCTCCCGTCAACTCCAATTTCACTAATTTTACATATGTTCATTCTCGTATTTAACTAACTTTTAATATTTATATCTCATGGATGTGTGTGAAGTTTCTTTCCACCGCATCAGTTTTTAGAAGTTTAAACTAACCCATTAAGTGAATTTAAATATTTATATTAAATACAAACCAATACCGTTTTGTATCATGATTATCTTTTTCGTTAATGTTTTCACTCGTAGCTGTCGGTTGTTACAAAATATTTTCACATATGAGGGGCCTTTTTAAAATGTTCCACTCTTAGATAATAGTTGGCGCTCTTTCTTTCATTGAGATCTAAGGCAGGAAGCTCGGTTCAAGACGAAAAGTATAATACTCTCCATAATTTACTAGAATAAAACTGTCTAGTGGAGAGAGTTCGCATTCTCCTTCTTTAAATTGTTCTTAATGCTCGAATATGTCCTCTTTCTTTTTGTTAAACGTGCCAATTTTCTGTAGACCTTCCGGATATCATTAGATAGGTAACTTCCCCAGCAACAAACTAAGAAAGTGTTTTAATTGCTTCATATTGTGACGGAATCAGATTGTGCTATTTTTACATTGACTTTCGTATTCTCTCCGGACTTTGTATCAACTTCATTTTTTCTGCAATTTCGTCAACGATTGTCCCTAGTATTTGTGCATATTTTATTCACCTACCCGAACGAGACATTATTTTTGCCTGACCGCTCACAATCATGTTTACGTCATCACCATGTCGAATCATAATTCAAATACAAGGTTGAATTAGATATGTCCTGCGGAAAATTGCGTTATCTTCAGGAGAATCACTTCAGTCCTCTTGGCCACATTTGATGGAGACAGTTTGTCGTGAAATATTCTAATCCACATATATAAATTATTAGGTAAATATAAAGCCTAACAAATAAAATTAATAAAGAGAAGAGCAATGTGAAAATAACAGTGCTGTCACAAAGAATGTACTCGAAATCCCCCTTGTTTTCTGCTTCGTCTGCAAATTGTAACGCTTTCACGTTGATATAAAAGCTTACTGTATTATTACCCGCCTTCTTCAATGAAACGTGTGCTGCATTTCTAAGAAAAACATTGAGACGTACTGCGTAATGACCTAAATTAATCCTAACATTAATTATACTGCGTTACCAAAACGACGAACAGATGGACAAAAGGATAAAGAGAGAGGGGAGGGGTTGGCTGGGGAAATAGGGGGGGGGGGGGAAGGGGAAAATCAGGAAACAACGCAATGCAAACACGATGCCGGGTGTCGCGCGATACACAAATGCTACCATCACGCGTGTAAGTCTACATGCACTAATTTTTTTTCAGACGGACAGTGATAAAATACACTAGCCTTTCCCAGAGTTAGGTTTATAAATCATAACAGACTCTTATAAGAAAAGATAACAATAGATGGGTTTACGGTTGAAAACATAACAGTACCCAGACAGCACATCATCG
Organism: Oreohelix idahoensis; assembly: GCA_024509875.1. Classification (NCBI taxonomy): domain Eukaryota; kingdom Metazoa; phylum Mollusca; class Gastropoda; order Stylommatophora; family Oreohelicidae; genus Oreohelix; species Oreohelix idahoensis. The sequence continues at coordinate 12,023 of JAMPIV010004362.1, forward strand.
AAACAGGAGGTAGAAGAAATTGCATATTTTGAACGCAGCCACGTAGCTCCTTTAAATTAGTATTTTTGGGTTCCTTAGGGCTTGCTGACAAATAAAAAGTAAAACGTTACGCAAATAGTCCAGGAATTAATAAATTATACCCAAAATAAAATATTGGGGGTGCCTGACAGCATAAAATCATTTCTGCTCATAAAATTTATTTTATAACGTGTTTGAAAAAACCTTACGTTACATAAATAGCCTACCATGTAAACTCCAAATTGATTGGAGCGCAACAAATGAAAGCCTAACCACGATTGGTCGGGCTATAAATACTATCTTGGTTGTTAGGGGAGACGGGGAAAGGTAACATTTTTTCAAACACTTGTCGAAACGGGGCTCATTGGTCAGACTCGCTGATATACACACTTGGGAGCGTTAGTTCGAAACCACTTGTTTAAATAAGATTGATAAAGCATCAGTGCGTTGAAGCCAGCTTCAATATTTGGGCTAAAATAAAAGCCTGGAAAAGATAAGCAGATGGGAAATTTGTGCCAGTTTGTGCCACAAATTCATTGCTAATCAACGTATCTGTGTTTATTCGTATGGGTAAGCTTGAACCATTCAATATCTTTTAATGAAAATTGAATGTGAATTGTTGATTTATGCCTGTATATATATGTGTAGTTCAGTGGCCAACGTGAGGTAAAGGCTGTAATGCTCCAGCCTGAACAGAGGGTGTCGGAGAGAAGTAAAACGGCATGGAATGGCCAAACAGTACACTGACACCTGGATGATTGACTAGAAAGAAATAATGCTGGAAGTGCAGAGGCGTAGTAACCATTAAGAAGGGTAATACTGGAATAAAGTATTTCAAATGAAGCTGACAGTTCGCCTAATGCTCTGAACTCAATGTTTGTGCTGTGTTGTGATCAGTGTAACAAGAGAGTTTAAGTTAGTTATGAAGTAGAAGGTACATCCTTCTTGATTTCAGGGACAGTGGTCTTGATGGTACTGAGCAGCACCTGGTCAGGTGCTTTGCTGAATCCAGTGTCGGACAGCATACTCCTTGGTCCTTTTAGCTATCAGTGAGGTGTCTCCAGAGCCCAGAGGAGAATTCGAGCAGAGGAGTCCTTTCCTGCCGCCATCACGCCAGATAAGCTAACTTGGCCAGCTGAGCTCAACATTATGTCCCCTCATCTTTGTAAATAACTTTGTAAAAAATAACATTTCAGAGGGGAATTTACTTGTCTTAAAATCAGGAACTGTGAACATCTCCAATACTAGTCCCTAAAGACAAACTATTGAAGTCATGATGACAAATACCAACAGAGCTTGAACAAAACAAAACCAGTATTACCTCATTTTACTACTACACAACTGACACACATAGAACATTTGTAATAATATATGTCACTACAATATTCATTAGTGATAATGTCTGTTACATATACTTGTAATTAAAATTGATTGTGATTCCTGGTTCCTTCTTGTATATTGAGATCAGGGACACAAATACATATTAACAGCACTGAATACATTATGGTTTTTGTATTTGAAACGTTACGATGGGGACTTCTTTAAAGATATTCTCATAGAGTGTTATATGTATGTGAGTGTCACAGTGTTGTTAAGAGTAGTGGATTAAATTAAATTGTTTATCTGTCTGTTGTTGTGACTTACACTTCACCATACTCCATTACCACTAGGAACACAGAACGTAGCATTCAACACTATTCGATACACACAAATCAGACTGCATCGCCAATTCAAGCTAGCAATTCACCACAGTCAGAGTGAAGGATCGGACACAGGATTCCAAGTTTATAAGTGACAGATCAGAGTATTTGGGCAACTTTGAAACTTAATCAAGTAAACCCGCATTTTTAAATACAATGACTGGAAACTTAAGGAATCAGAACACAAGTCATAAGAGGGATTATAAATTAACCTCAGACCAAGTGATTAGAAGCATCGCATCAACTTGCTGTGTCCATTCTAACTGTCAGGAGACTGTAGATCCCATTTAGGGTTCGTGGTACGAGGCTGTAAGACTAAAGTTTTGACGCCACTAGATCTGAGTCAAAAGCACGGATTAAACACTAACCGTCTACATTGGACGCGTTGTGGTAAGAAATGTCCTAATCACAGAAGAATTGGCGAAACCACGGCTGAAGGACTCGCTTAGGCCTGCTAACTTCTTATTAAAGGAAACAGCCAAAGGACAAGTTTATTTTTTTAAAATCTGCATCCCAAGTCTCAGTGTAGACACGTTTTAAAGACATCTAAAATTCGCCATAATTCCATCGTTATTTTTACCTGTTAAAACTAATTGATTATTAAATGTGTTACATGTTATTTTTATTTTAAAACAAAACAATCATTGTTTATTCAGTTATTATAAGTAGGAAAGCAAACGTATGAGCAAGACTCTTTAATCTATATTCATCTAAACATATATTGCCATCTAGATCAAATACTTATAAAAGAGATCTACACCAGCTGGGGGCTTGGACGGGCTAAACGCCTTGCTTAATTGTTCACAAAAGGCGACGGATCAGATATAAGTTAATAGTGCTCTGCCCTATGCAGCATTGTTCTTGACTTATGAAAACATCTTGTGAAAACTGTCTTGAGATAGAAGCATCATTATCCTTCTATATCTAACTCTGCCAAGAGTAATCTTGTGCAAAGGTAGACACCGTTTGAAGACCCATTCTTGACAACCTGTATACACGCACCACAGTTGGTCATAAATAGAGGTAGGTGGTGATATGTGAAACATAAGTAGACATATGTGGAGACATGTAGGACTTAAGTAGAAGTTTGTGGAGACATGTAGGGCATAAGTAGAAATGTGGAGACATGTAGGACATAAGTAGAAATATGGAGACATGTAGGACATAAAAAGTAGTATGTGGACACATGTAGGGCATAAGTAGAAATATGTGGAGACATGTAGGGCATAAGTAGAAATATGTGGAGACTTGTATGGGGTACGTGTGGCGACAGGCAAGTTATAATTAGAAATTGTTATTGTTAGAAAGAATTGACATCATTGCACTCCGGGCAAACCCATAGGTGCTCAGTCTCCATCATCACATATTGAAGAGTGTGAATACTGACTGTTCCCGTAGATCGCTGGTTGTAAACGCGACAGATGCATCCTCTCATAGTCCATTTCTACTAGCCTTTCGTTTGGTCATACATTCCAGCAGTCTTAACCGTGAGGATTCATCTATTGCAGTGTCATTCTATAGAAGTCGATCATTAACTGTTCTCAGTATATCTCCTTTATCCATTTCTTGTGTCCCCACTATTGGTAGCTTTTGTTGAATGGAGCCGTTTCAGTTTTAATCCACCGTATATGGCTGCAGTAACAGCCTCGACCTCCATTTCTCATGCTGGATAGGGTTGGGTTATCTTATTGTAAGCCCCGCTATGTTCGGAGACGATTCTGCCCGTGTACACGAGCAGATAGAAGCCTACCAAAACCAGAATTTCTGAACCGCGGTATGATTGAACCCCATCTGTAATACACAATAGGCATCATTATCCCCCGGAATTGATCAGTGTATCAAAGATTGATCAATTGTCCACTTCTTCTTGTCCATTTTTGCCCCATGTCCCTAACACTCACGGCCTAGGCTGTTGATGACCTGCTGGTAGTTTAAGTCCAGTTCTCATCTGACATACTCCATCTCTTCCCCCTTGAATTTATATTGTCTACTTGTGTGTCACCTGCTTGATCGTTGTCCCGCTGCCTGTACCATCCAACACCCATTTCCTTCTCTATATTCTTGACTCCCTTAATTGACAGCTATGTTTATCCATGCAGACGGGTGCCGTTTTGTCTGTGGGAATATTCGCGTATAGGCTTTTGCCCTTGCGACATATCGCCATATCTTGGATTATTTATTAACACGGCACTCCAAGCATTTGTAACTCAATCGTCACAATGGGGTGTATCTTGCGGGGGTTACAACCCCCAAGGGGGACTATTGCGCATCCCTTAATTCTGAATGCGATTCACTTGTCGTTCGCATATGTTCTACTGACTGTGTGAGTTTCTCCCAAGCCTCATACTTAGTGACAAGATATAAATATTATATGGTAAAAGGAAGAAATATTTCAATCTCTTGCCTTCCAGACCGCGCCCGCGGCCATTATTTTCAGTGGCCACGAGACCCTATTCAGGCTATTTCTTCTAATTGTGATTTGACTTCGACATGGTTTACGTAATATTATTAGCCGGCGATTAAAATGTTACTTCCCAAGGTAATTTCAACGCTTTTTTTTTGGCTTTCAATTTTCTGTACATTTAAGAAGTAATATCTGGGTGGTTTGCTTTTCACAATGGTGTTGTTCCGTTTGCAATCCACATCACACAGACCTTGGTTGGGAATTGGACTTTGGAGCCTAGTTTCATCCTGCACAATTTAGAGACCTTCTTCTGTATTGTCCTATTTATTCCTTCTTAGAATCATTTCTTGTCGGTTCAGAGCCAGTTCTGTAGAGTTGAGTAAAATCATCAGCCCAAATTGTCCATGTGGTCTGAAAAAAAAATAAAAGAAAAAAAAAATAGTTGTTAATTTTTGCTGTTTATAGATAATTAAACTCGCAACGGTGATTGAGTGGAGGAAAAACCTGGGGCAGTCCCTCTGGGCAAATTGAAGGAATTGTGGAATGCTATAAGCCTTCATATGAGGGTGTCCATTGTTTTCTCCTAAAGGCGAAACTGTCACTATAGCCTCTCAGTTTAAGGCAGCTGCTATTCATCTTGTTTTAAGCCAAGGTGTTCACACCACAAGCCAGTACACTTAGATAATTATGAAAGATTTGAGTTCACACCTATACACTTAATATTTACTGAAGATCATAAAGGGAAAGAAAGAGTTAGAGGCACGTCTGTAAGAAGAGAAAGATTACCATCAAGAGATGGAGATGAAAGAGTCCTATCAAGTGCACCATCCCAAGACTTGAGAACAGCAAATCGTATTACATTTTACAGTAAGACCCGTTCGGTAATCTGTGGAAATGGCATGTCAGGCTGTGTGTTGATGATGGACGTATTGAGTAGAAAATATGAGAAAACAAAACGGGACATTAACTGATCTAGGTCTCACCATGTCGATGATACGTTTGACCAATAAAGGCAGCAAAAGAGGATTTCACTGACTAACATAAAAAAAAACTTTTTTTTTTTCTTTTCTCTAAACATTTCCTGTATGTTTTTCCTGGTCCAAATTTTTTTAATGCGCTGTTTTTAAATCTGCAAACCGTTTTTCTCTATCAGGTCGGGATCTCTAGAAATACGCAATTGAAGTTTTTTAACAACGCATACAGTATAACAACATCATTCGTACAAGAAGTATAACAGTTATGTAGGCTTGAATTTCTTTGCAGTCGACTTTCGTCGGTGAATGGCATGTGGTACATCGCGCTGAAGCATCCAACAATAATCGGCAAGCATGGTCACACTCCACCGTCCTTGATAACGTGACTCCATTACGGCGATATCTTGATGGAATCGTTCTCCATGTTCATCGCTGACTTCGCCAAGGTTGTCAGGGAAAAAGTCAAGATGCGAATCGAGCAAATGTATTTTGAGGGACATGTTACAGCCCATAATTCTGTATGCATCTATGCACTGCTTAACAATATGCACATAGTCGACAGATTTGTGATTTCCCAGAAAGTTATCGACGATCGATTTGAATGCCATCCATGCTCGAAGTTCACTACCATGTAACAAGTTCTCGAATTGTTTGTCTGCAATAACTTTCCTAATCTGAGGTCCTACAAAGATACCTTCCTTTATCTTTGCATCGCTAACTTGCGGAAACTTTTCTCGAAGATAAGTGAAAGCTTTGCTCGTTTTTTAATCTAACGCTTTTTTTACGAAATTCTTCATGAGCCCCAACTTTATATGTAACGGTGGTAAAATGATGCTGTCTTTGTTAACTAATGGCTCGTGTATTACATTTTTATGCCCGAGCTGCATACGATCCCTGATAGGCCACACCTTTCTTGCATAATGTTCCTGTCTGTTGCGGCTGTACCATTCACATAGGAAGCAACAAAATTTAGTATACCCAGTCTGCATGCCCGTGAGAATTGCAATGACCTTTAGGTCTCCACAAATCCGCCATTGGTAGTCATTGTACTTTATTTTTGCCAAAAGTATAGCCATATTGTCATAAGTTTCTTTCATATGAACAGAGTAGGCGTACTGGAATTGTTGAAAAAAAAAATTTATGTCCATTATGCAAATATTAAACCACTGTTTTTTTGGTACGTTAGACTAATCTTGGAAGAAGTCGATTGAAAAGTCGCCAATTTGTTGAACTATGTGACTCATACCGAGGTGCACCATTAGACCGTTTACATCTTTGCAATAGCAAATGTCATCATCCATCTCAAAGTATTGAACAAGTTCTCTGTGTCTATGACGAAATTTAGATTTCGGAGTATTGGGCGCTAAAAGATTCCATTCTTTGAGTCGCGAACCGAGTAATTCCGCTTGTCCTTTGGTGAGAGCGAGATCACGTATTAGTCAGATCCTTGAAAGTTTACTGAATGGGTTTATATTAAAGTTTAAAACCCACCATCATTCACGGTAATAATAATTTTCTGAGTCAAGAATTAGTTTTCTATAGCAGGTAAACTATCACTTTGTCTGTTGGTTCATTTACGTTTCCAACTGATATTTGTTTCTGGTGGTCCTTGGGATCGGTGGGGGTGGACCAAGTTGATTGGAGCATGAGGCACTGAGTTTTGTCCGAAAAACCGACGATTTCAAAATATTTGGACTAAACCACAGACTTTTTCTAGTTTTTTTAAAAGTGAAACCATGGCTATTTGTCAAGCAGAATGTAACAAATCAGTAGTGTGGATTTGGTATGTTCACGCCATATTACTGGCACGCCAAAATGGCATCGACTTATGCTTCGGCGATTTTTCGTAAAAAAACCCAACATTGCCAATTGTATCGGAACATAAAAACCAAAAACATTTTGGCTTTCCAAGATTTATTTGGCATCATCAACATTCGAATCGAAATAAAGTTCATATGCTTTCTTTAGCAATGGTGTAAAGTTTTTCTGGTGAACACGATCGGTAAAATATCCGCACACGTAACAGAACAGATCACGACCGAATTGTTTTCTACAACTATCTAGAAGCCATATTTTTGCTCAGAATTTATTTCAAAATACATGTAACTATTTGAAAATCGGCGTAACATATGTTCATGCATCTTTTTAGCTGTATAAAAAAAATAAAAGTAGGAATTATGTTGCTTTTTTATTAATTTTTAATAAGTTATATAGTAAAAATGAAACGGAGCAAATAACGGTTTCCCAAAAATATATTTATTCACAAATATCTTAAGAACCCGACGTGATAGAGATAAACGGATTTCAGATTTGAAATCAGCGCAAGAAACTGACCTAAGAACACTTATTCTTATATAATAAAGAAAAATGTTGTTTGTCAGTGTTTTCGTTCTTCAGGTGATACAGAGCTAACGCGTTATTTTCTAGTAAATGCGGGACCACCGGTAATACAATATAAACTTACCCGTAAGGTACATGTATTGGTTCATACGGGAGGTGTTTGTTCGTTAACCACTTGGTTATAAATACATTTTTTAAACAACCCGCCGAGATATATTGATTAGTCAGCGTTATAAGACGTTTGGTATACTTTAATTTTTTTAAAAGTAATAAGTTTTGTTCCGCCCTGTATACTATTTAAGACTGCAGCGTTTTCACCAGGTACGTCGGCGCGAGGGGGTTGGGTCTTCTGCGGTGTATTTGGTTATTTCAAAAAATATTACTGGTGGTGTTTATTTTTTAAAAAAAGCCGTGTCCTATTTTTTTTAAATTGTGTACATAATCACATGAGTTTACGGGATATCGTCATCATCTTCATCATCCATCCATCTATCATCATCATCATCATCATCATCATCATCATCAACATTTCAACATCACCAACCATCATCATCAACATCGCTATCATTTAATCATCAACATCAATCATCAACATCATCATCATCATCATTCAACATCATCATCAATCAACAAGTCATTCAATCATCATCATAAATCAATAATCAGCTTCATCAAAATCAACATCACCATCATCATTCCGTCCATCATCATAATCAATTTAATCTTCATTTCAATCGTCATCCATCATCATCATCAATCATCATCATCTACATCAACTTCATCATCATCATCAACATCAACATCAGCCATCATTATCATCATCATTCTATCATCATCTCTCATTCATCATTCATCTTCGATCTTCATCATCACATCAGCATCATCAACATCATTCACATCACCAAGGAAGCCACAAACCTTCAACAAAGACTACCCTTTCCTGTTACCCATTCAGCTCCAAGCTTGGGTCCATTCCTTCTTCATCCCCTTCATGCCTGTCACCATGTTGTTCTTATCCCCATGTGTTCCTTGGATTGTCCTCTTGCCTCTCTTGCCCTGGTGAGTTTCCAGCACGTAGGACGCGGCCTGGGGTACCTGTGCTATAAAAGTTGTGTTCCTATCTATCGTTTAGAGTTCTTCTTCTCATTTTTGGTGTTTCACTGGACACTGGTTCCTTGTCATCAGTTCCAGATTAGTGAACTTGTCCCATCCTGTTTTCAACATTAGTGAAACTTGTCATCAGTTTCCACGATTAAGTGATCGTGGTCATCAGGTTCCACGTTTAGGGAAATTGTCATTTTGTTTTTCAGTTTCCCATTCAGTAAACCTTGTCATACAGTTTCCCACATTTAAGTGAACTTGATCATCAGGTTATTACACTTAGGGAACTTAGTCATCAGTTCCACATTAGTCAACTTGTCAATCAGTTTCACACATTAGTGGAACTTGTCACCTAGTTTCCACAATTAGTGAAACTTGTCATCAAGTTTCCACATTAGTTGTACTTGTTTCGATCAGTTTTCCACCATTATTGAACTTGGACATCAGTTCCTCATTAGTGAATTTTGTCTTCAGTTTCCAACATTTAGTCGAACTTTGTCATCTATTCCACATTAAGTGAAACTTGTCATTCAGTGTCCCACATTATTGGAACTTGTCATCTGTTTCACATTAGTTTAACTTGGTCATTCAGGTTCCACATAAGTGAACTTGTCATCCCAGATTCCCACATTAGTGAACCTGTCTTCAGATCCACATTAGTTGAACATGTCCATTAGTTCAACATTAGTTGAAACTTGTCATCAGTTGCCACTATAAGTGAACTTGCTCATCAGTTCAACCCCCCATTAGGGATTTTCTTGGTTCATTTCAGTTTCCACATTAGTGAACTTGGTCCCATCTTCAGTTTTCCACATTAGTGAAACTAGTCATCATGTTTCCACATTAGGGATCTTGTTCATCTGATTCCCACATTAGCGAACTTGTCATCAGTTCCAACATTAGTTGAACTTTGTCCATCAGTTCCACCATTAGGTAAACTTGTCCATCAGTTTTTCCACCATTAGTGAATGAACTTTGTCATCAGTTCCAACATTAGTTGAACTTGTCCCATCAGATCCACATTAAGTGAACTTTCTCGCATACCACTTGCAATGCTTTCTATTCAAAGCCAGCGTTTGTAGGATTATTCATTGGAAACACAAGTTGTCAAAAAACAAATGAGTTCCTAGTCCGGGCCCAGTGGGTTTAAATTGGGGCTTATCTTTGTTGTTCTCAATTAAATCTGTTTACATTGTACGTTTACGTCTGAGAATAAAAACATTTGCCAAAAAATGAAAATTCGCGTATAATACGTTATTATACGTTAAATTAATAAGCGCAAGTTTTGTATGTGGCGCTTTCCATAGGTATCTTACCTCATTGGCGCATACTGTGTAAAAAAAAAAACAAGTTGTTTTTGTTTTCATGTAACAAGAGTTTTATACTGCCACTTCAAAGGGTAAATATCATACTGTTGGGTTCTTTTCAGGTATCCAACAGTTGGACTGTTTTTGATTCGTGCTGCCCCCTAAAACTGCGAACCGGCGAATTGTTAAAAAATGAACTGGTCAAAGTAGTTCAACAGGGTAATGGGGTTGTATTAACGTCCAGGCATGTTTCAAATCAAGGCCTGATGCGAACAGAAGGTAAACTGGTTTAAGGCGGAATTGGTGGTACAGTTTAAACATATTTTTATTTTGAACGGTAATAAGGTTCCAACAAATTACGAGAACAGTGTTGTCTTTTGACGGGATCCCGATTCAACATGGAGGGACTAGTAATTAAGTGTTCATGACGAAAAAAGTTATATACATCTATGAATGGTGGTGTAGGTAATTGTGGAAGATCCCTTTCAAACATCCTCCCTTACAATCAATTTAATAAGGGAATCCAATTATTGTTCATGTGATGTCCTGGAACATTAATATAAATGTCCGTTGACCTTGTCTGAGGGACATCCAACTAAGAACAGAGATTCTCCACACCACTGGGGAATCCCGCATTCATCTAACAAAAGACTGTCTTGATCCATGACTTTCAATACATACAACGCCGTTTAAGTTCAAAAATATAATAAACAATGGCGTATATATGAAGATCCATCAGGGATAGTATTTTGGGGTTTAACTAACCTTCCTCCACAAAAACTCACATGCACACAGACCTTTGGCATTGGCTTTTACGGCTTTTTAATATAAGGAATAATACAATCCAAATAACTTTGGTGCCCTCGTAGGAATTACTTCGTCTAAGATAGATTAAAGAAGGCCTATCAGCCTTCCGGTGGTCCATTCAAGTGAATTGAACATAAACAATATTGGATTTCCCGCTTAGGACATTCTCAAGGAGTAAGCCTTAAACTTCAAGGTTTTTCAATATTTCTAATCATACAATACGACGGGGCGACCAAACTTTACATATTACTTTCCAGTATTGGGCTTCCGGACGCTGAAGACCAATTTTGTAACAAACGAATGGTTTTGGTTGGGGTTGGGCTTTTTCCACTACAGAGCTTGCCACGATAAACGAAATTATTCCACGGAACATTATCGTCCGGGACTGGCCCCTTTTCAGTTCATGACGTAGGGACTCTCTTTTAAAACTAGGTTATCCGTTAGTATAACAGAGTAAACTCCATACACTACATTGGTTCACGTCGGTGCTTGTGAAGGCAAATCGAACGCACAAATAGATTTTTAATAACCTAAAGTATCACGACTGGTTTTTTGGGTACCATTGGCAGGTCCCGAACGACTAACCCCCATAGGTTTAAAAATACGTACGCAAAAATAAATGTTACTAATAATAAAAAATAACTAAGAAAAAAAAAAATGTTATGGATCGCGTCTCCCGCAAAACATAACCCAATTATATGTATTAATTTTATGGGCTTACAGATGGATTTGCTAGGACTAACATGGGTTTAAAACGTTCAGATTTACAGAAAAATGGAGTCATTATGCTGTAAATGATGACGAAGATTGAGATCTTAGCGCTATATAAAGTGAATGGAGAAAACCATCTTTTCAATATTTTAATTAATGTTTTTACTTCAGCCGATAATAACGACAACATAGCAATGACGGTATCATTTTCTGGTTTGCTTTTATTTCAAATCGCAGGGTAATGACCCGAGCAACCCATAAAGTAGACATGAAGACAAAGGGAAGAGAATGGGATACATGATTTCCAAATTTACTACTTCGTCAAAAGTTCAAGGGACCACTGTAGAAAAACAACCTCGTAAAGAAATGGAAACACACATTCAAACGCAATGAAGCTGTGAAGTGTGTCACCCACCTTTTCAAAAGTCACACAATAGATATTGGACAAATAGACATTTCAAAATCGGGTATGACCACCGTTTGCAGCAAGGCATATTCAAGACAGCGTAGACGCATCGAGTCCACAAGGGTCCGAAGAGTATCCTGAGGAACAGTTTGCCATTCCTGAAGCAAAAATGCAGTCAGCTGTGCAACATCCATTGGCAGGGGGTGATTTGTTGACAATCTTCGACCAAGGACAACACAGTGGTGCTCAATCGGAGAAAGGTCAGGTGAATGAGCTGGCCACGCCATCCTGATGATCCCATGTTGCTGAATAAACTCATTCACCACACGAGCTCGATGGGGTCGAGCGTTATCATCTTGGAGAATGGCATTACCACCTATGGCTTCCAGAGCAGGCTGAACAATTGATCTCAAGATTTCGTTCTGTTATCTTCGGCCGGTCAGGTTGCCTTGGTTGATGTAGAGTGGGGTCCTGCCGTGTCTGTAGAAGCCTCCCCAGAACATGACAGAACCCCTACCATAACGATCCACCTCTCGAATTGTGTCATCAGTAACTCGCTCTCCTGGTCGTCTCCAAACTCGAATCATGCCATCATTGAATGACACAGTGAAGCGAGATTTATCAGTGAAGAGAACTTGACTCCATTGTTGCCTTTGTCCATCGGATGTGCTCGCGACACCAAGCAACACGGGCTCTGCGATGAGCAGGAGTAAGAGGGATTCTGACTGCAGGACGTCGAGCAGCCAGTCCAAATTCATGTAAACGTCTGCGAATGGTGCTTTGACTGACATTAACGTTTACAGTTTGTCTCAGCTGACATCTTAGAGTGGAACAAGTCACTGTTCGATGGCGCAGGGCTGACAACAAGAGGTACCGGTCATCATGTCTATTGGTGCATCTAGGGCGACCTGGCCGGTGGCGACCCTCCACACTTCCTGTGGCCTGAAATCTCTCCAAAATTCTTTGGATAGTAGAGTGTGACACTGCAAGCCGTCTAGCAACCTCACGGACAGATAAACCACTTTCAACCCACGCTATAGCCCTCATTCTTTGTAAGGTGTCAAGACTTCTTCTCGGTGGCATGGTTTTTGCAAGTGATGAAACTACCCTAAGTCTGCTGATTGTAAAACAAATTAAGAGTGAACTCTGTTCACGAAAAGTCGCCATTGCACGTGGAATGTCAATCAGCACGATTACTTCACCTGTTTGGTTGTACGGAAGTTTGAAAAAACAGATTAAAAATGTGAATTTATGGTCAGCAAACCAAATTGCACGTGATCACCATGGTTGTCCGTGAGTTGTTTTTATGCTTAACGTGCATAGAGGACTGTCAGAGGAAGATATTGCACCCATTTTTACTAAAACCTTCCTTCAATATATCATTCTATGCGCTTATATAAAAGTGTATTGAAAATAATAGGGTGGCCCTTGACTTTTGACGAGTAGTATAATTGTACTACAGTGTTCGTTTGTTTATCGATATAATCCCAGAGAAAGCTGCCTGTGTGGTTTTTATAAAAGTCTGGGCAGTGGAAAATACAAAAAATTTGGCTGAAGTCGCACTAAAACCTTCAGCATGTTTGGAAGCACATACATACACGAACAAACATTTTCACTCATGAACATGAACAAAAACAAACAACGTTCCAAACTCACTGACGACCATTTGGAAGACATTATGAAAATGACTATGATCCCACAATTTGAAAAACGTGTTTCTGAAAAGAGATATAATATCTCTCATTAAGTACAAAGACCTTAAGAAAAATACCTATGTCTCCTGGTAATTTAAGATATACATTTCATTTACCTATCATTAATAAACAAGTGTATGTCAATTGGTTATTTAATTAATTAATCGCCTCTTAATAAAATGACACCCCGAACTTACATTTGCGGCCCGCGGAAGATTTTTTTAACAGAAATATGGCCTTCACCAATAAACGAGTTGCGCAACCCTGCCGAAGACCTTCAGGTGGGTTAGGTGTCTAAATAAGTGCACTTTAAGTAGGATCCTAGAACTTGTGGCTCAAAGTGATGAATCTGTAGTTACTCCTTTCTAATTTTAGAATTCACTTCCAGTCCTCTGGCCTGGGTCCTATTTTTATCACGTCTTCCTGGCTGTCTATGATTTTTTTCATAACAAAAGTGGAGGGCAGTGATGCAGTCTTCCAATGCTCTAGGTTCTAACCGAAATTTTTGCTCCTACGCACATGTCTCTCCGTTGGGGAAAGATCCAATCAGAAGCAGTTTAGTTTAGCAATCGAATACAAAACCAACCACAATTAGGCGTCTGATTTTGGTAGGGGTTCCCCCCATCCCCATGTTAAATATTACTACATGACAACATAAGATATCCCCCTTACACATTATTTTAAAAACCATCTGAACATTCTCCATGACCATATATGGTCTTGCCACATCCGTGTTACTTGTCATAGTCGTTTAGTACAACAAAGTCTGGGCGGAAACGATTACATCGCTCCTCGTGCTCCAATATTTATTGTTATCTTCGATCATCACTGTTTACCAACAGCCTGGCTTTGCAACATTGAACAATTCACAAATTATCTAACATACCATCTATGGTCCTTTTATCAGACTCATGCCCCAGGTTTCTGTCACTACTCGCCGGATATTTTAAACCATCAGACATATAGCACAGGTGGTTGTTCAATCAACCCGTCTGTCCGGAAGACTTATGCTATCTAGTGCATGGTAGAACAGCTTAATCCTTCTGGCTACACAATGAGTCTGGCGATTTAACCAAACAAGTCGACAGGCCACAAAAACAGGTCAAACGGTCAGGTCAACCAGGTGAGATGGCAAGACAACCTCGACCGATGAAAGCGTAAATAATAGAAAATAAAAAGGTGTACTTAGAACGGATGGTCGAGTAAGCACGGTCGAGCTTTTAGTTTTCTTTGAAAACATTCTATCTCAAAGGATCAGCTTTTAATCTCCGCACATCGCACATCGCAGTCTATCTCCGCACATCGCACAATCAAAGGATCAGCTTTTAGTCTATCTCCGCACATCGCACAATCAAAGGATCAGCTTTTAGTCTATCTCCGCACATCGCACAATCAAAAGATCAGCTTTTAGTCTATCTCCCTGACTGTCTCCGTTTAATAGCCTAACGTTCTTACTGTCGTTACACTTCTCATCTCCATCATTTCTCGTCTTGACAATGGCGGCTACGTCTTATTCATCCCCGATATGACTCATGTTGACAACATCTTACCTATGCAGGAAGTGTCTCCAGTTTTATGCGTGCAACCGTGGACAATTATTTTTTTTTAATACTTTTTTTTGCAAACTACAAAAAAAAAAAAAAAAAAGAAGAATTAATAATGTATACATTCATGAATTCTCTGAGTCATGGGAACATGGCTTCCGCAAAGCTTTAACCTTAAAGTGCGTTTTTCTTTTCTCTTTTCTTCTTTTACAAACGTGTGAAACCCAAGATTATAAATAAAGCAAGAAATATAGCAATACAAATGTTTTAAGTCAATTAAATTGTCAACACGAGGAAGGCGCACAATAAATTTAAACAATGAGATACAGACAAAAGTTCAGACAAACTTCCAACAACACTTGTGGGACAAACAGGGATAGTATACTTGACATCTTGTGCGCGGCAGTGATGACGTATAAGATCAGTGTGCCAATATTTTTATTGGTGAACTTGTCTTTGTTTTAACTGTAAATATGGCAGTGTCATAACAGAAAGCAATACCTAATACACACTAATACCACGTTTAAGATTCAGCTCAACAATGAAAAGATAAATTAGAAAAATCTCATTAGCTCCTGAGATAATGAAATCTGCAAATCCGACTTCTTGCGACTGCCCTATACTTCAGTTCCGCTTTTTATTGTAGTCACATCGACAGATGGCCCGACTCCTGACACTCTTTCACCGTGGTCATCTTTAAATCCCCAACTTATTCCCAAAGCTGAGCCAGTCAGAAAGTAATAAGAATATATTACACGCCTTCTTTTCTTTGGTTCGGGCACTTTTTTCGGCTGGAAATTACTCATACACTTCTCACTTTCTAGTGTAAGTGTTTGCAGTCATCCGTGCTGTCATTGCGGGCATAAATATAAAGGCATCACGGGCACTGATATATAAATAGGACACTGACACTGCTTTCTCACATTGTCTGATAATTGTTTCTATTGATTCCGTGAAGATTCTTCTTGTTTACGTTGTCTTGTATGACTCATCCTTCTATTTTGAGATTCGGTTTTTCCCAAAGGAACAATGGAACATTTATATGTCTTCTAGAACTACTACAGCTGATCCCTAAGGAACAATGGAACATGTTTTTCAACTACTACAGTTGGTCCCTAAGGAACAATGGAACATGTATGAACTACTACAGTATGGTCCCTAAGGAACAATGGAACATGTATCAACTACTACACTTGGTCCCTAAGGAACAATGGTACATGTATCGACCACCACAGTTGGTCCCTAAGGAACAATGGAACATGTATCAACTACTACAGCTGGTCCCTATGGAACAATGGAACATGTAACCACTACTACAGTTGGTCCCTAAGGAACAATGGAACATGTATCAACTACTACAGTTGGTCCCTAAGGAACAATGGAACATGTATCAACTACTACAGTTGGTCCCTAAGGAACAATGGAACATGTATCAACTACTACAGTTGGTCCCTAAGGAACAATGGAACATGTATCAACTACTACAGTTGGTCCCTAAGGAACAATGGAACATGTATCAACTACTACAGTTGGTCCCTAAGGAACAATGGAACATGTATCAACTACTACAGTTGGTCCCTAAGGAACAATGGAACATGTATCAACTACTACAGTTGGTCCCTAAGGAACAATGGAACATGTATCAACTACTACAGTTGGTCCCTAAGGAACAATGGAACATGTATCAACTACTACAGTTGGTCCCTAAGGAACAATGGAACATGTATCAACTACTACAGTTGGTCCCTAAGGAACAATGGAACATGTATCCACTACTACAGCTTGTCCCTAAGGAACAATGGAACATGTATCAACTACTACAGTTGGTCCCTAAGGAACAATGGAACATGTATCAACTACTACAGTTGGTCCCTAAGGAACAATGGAACATGTATCAACTACTACAGTTGGTCCCTAAGGAACAATGGAACATGTATCAACTACTACAGTTGGTCCCTAAGGAACAATGGAACATGTATCAACTACTACAGTTGGTCCCTAAGGAACAATGGAACATGTATCAACTACTACAGTTGGTCCCTAAGGAACAATGGAACATGTATCAACTACTACAGCTGGTCCCTAAGGAACAATGGAACATGTATCAACTACTACAGTTGGTCCCTAAGGAACAATGGAACATGTATCAACTACTACAGTTGGTCCCTAAGGAACAATGGAACATGTATCAACTACTACAGCTGGTCCCTAAGGAACAATGGAACATGTATCAACTACTACAGCTGGTCCCTAAGGAACAATGGAACATGTATCAACTACTACAGCTGGTCCCTAAGGAACAATGGAACATGTATCAACTACTACAGCTGGTCCCTAAGGAACAATGGAACATGTATCAACTACTACAGCTGGTCCCTAAGGAACAATGGAACATGTATCAACTACTACAGCTGGTCCCTAAGGAACAATGGAACATGTATCAACTACTACAGTTGGTCCCTAAGGAACAATGGAACATGTATCAACTACTACAGTTGGTCCCTAAGGAACAATGGAACATGTATCAACTACTACAGTTGGTCCCTAAGGAACAATGGAACATGTATCAACTACTACAGCTGGTCCCTAAGGAACAATGGAACATGTATCAACTACTACAGCTGGTCCCTAAGGAACAATGGAACATGTATCAACTACTACAGCTGGTCCCTAAGGAACAATGGAACATGTATCAACTACTACAGCTGGTCCCTAAGGAACAATGGAACATGTATCAACTACTACAGCTGGTCCCTAAGGAACAATGGAACATGTATCAACTACTACAGCTGGTCCCTAAGGAACAATGGAACATGTATCAACTACTACAGCTGGTCCCTAAGGAACAATGGAACATGTATCAACTACTACAGCTGGTCCCTAAGGAACAATGGAACATGTATCAACTACTACAGCTGGTCCCTAAGGAACAATGGAACATGTATCAACTACTACAGCTGGTCCCTAAGGAACAATGGAACATGTATCAACTACTACAGCTGGTCCCTAAGGAACAATGGAACATGTATCAACTACTGGTACTATACAAGGAACAATGGAACATGTATCAACTACTACAGCTGGTCCCTAAGGAACAATGGAACATGTATCAACTACTACAGCTGGTCCCTAAGGAACAATGGAACATGTATCAACTACTACAGCTGGTCCCTAAGGAACAATGGAACATGTATCAACTACTACAGTTGGTCCCTAAGGAACAATGGAACATGTATCAACTACTACAGTTGGTCCCTAAGGAACAATGGAACATGTATCAACTACTACAGTTGGTCCCTAAGGAACAATGGAACATGTATCAACTACTACAGTTGGTCCCTAAGGAACAATGGAACAATGGAACATGTCTAAGGAACAACGGAACAAGTAACCACTACTACAGCTGGTCCCTATGGAACAATGGAACTTGTATCAACTACTACAGTTGGTCCCTAAGGAACAATGGAACATGTATCAACTACTACAGTTGGTCCCTAAGGAACAATGGAACATGTATCAACTACTACAGTTGGTCCCTAAGGAACAATGGAACATGTATCAACTACTACAGTTGGTCCCTAAGGAACAATGGAACATGTATCAACTACTACAGTTGGTCCCTAAGGAACAATGGAACATGTATCAACTACTACAGCTGGTCCCTATGGAACAATGGAACATGTAACCACTACTACAGCTGGTCCCTATGGAACAATGGAACAAGTAACCACTACTACAGCTGGTCCCATGGAACAATGGAACAAGTAACCACTAATACAGCTGGTCTCATGGAACAATGGAACAGGTAACCACTACTACAGCTGGTCCCTATGGAGCAAATAACCACTACTACAGCTGGTCCCTATGGAACAATGGAACAAGTAACCACTACTACAGCTGGTCCCATGGAACAATGGAACAAGTAACCACTACTACAGCTGGTCCCATGGAACAATGGAACAAGTAACCACTACTACAGCTGGTCCCTATGGAACAATGGAACAAGTAACCACTACTACAGCTGGTCCCTATGGAACAATGGAACAAGTAACCACTACTACAGCTGGTCCGTATGGAGCAAGTAACTACTACTATAGCTGGTCCCTATGGAACAAGTAACCACTCTTACGTCTGGTCCGTATAGATCATGTAACAACTCTTACATCTGGTCCTTATGGAACAAGTACCACTCTTACATCTGGTCCCTATAGAACAAGTAACAACTCTTATATCTGGTCCCTATAGAACAAGTAACTACTCTTACATCTGGTCTCTATAGAAGAAGTAACCACTCTTACATCTGGTCCCAATAGAACAATTAACCACTCTTACATCTGGTCCCTATAGAACAAGTAACCACTCTTACATCTGGTCCCTATAAAACATGTAACCACTCTTACATCTGGTCCCTATGAAACATGTATCCACTCTTACATCTGGTCTCTATAGAGCATGTAACAACTCTCACATCTTATCACTATAAAACATGTAACCACTGTTACATCTGGTGCCTATGGAACATGTAACCACTCTTACATCTGTACTCTATACAACATGTAACCACTCTTACATCTGGTCCCTATACAACATGTACCCCTCTTACATCTGGTCCCTACACAACATGTAACCATTCTTACATCTGGTCCCTACACAACATGTAATCACTCTTACATCTGGTCCCTATACAACATGTAACCCCTCTTACATCTGGTCCTTATAGAACATGTAACCACTCTTACATCTGGTCCCTATAGAATATGTAACAACTCTTACATCTGGTCCCTATACAACATGTAACCCCTCTTACATCTGGTCCCTATAGAACATGTAACCACTCTTACATCTGGTCCCTATAGAACATGTAACCACTCTTACATCTTGTCCCTATAGATCATGTAACCACTCGTACATCTGGTCCCTATAGAACAAGGAACAACTCTTACATCTGGTCCCTATAGATCATGTATTCACTGTTACATATGGTACCTATAGAACATGTAACAACTCTTACATCTGGTCCTTAAAAATACACTAAAGCAATTAATAAACTCTTGTAATTGTATTTTCTGAAGCAATTTGTTTCACATGAAGAGCTTACCAGTCCCATGCACAACCACATCCTAATAAACTATTACGACATGCGTAAGATAGCAGTAGAGTTATTACTTCTTTGTTTCCTGCCATCCTCTGGAAGTTGATGGGATTATTGTGCCATTAAGTTTATTAACCTTAATTTCATCACCGCCATCTTTTTGCCCGTTTTTGGATCTTGATGCCTGTACTGCACTTGGTCCCTGACAGGTCATGTACACAAATCATTTGTTTCTCTTACATTAGGGGTTTATGTAGCAGGTTGTGTGATATGGTGAGGTTGCCAGCCACACCCACAACCTCATATTAGTCGAATCTTATGCCATGCCTGAGAAAGAGATCGTTCCATTCTGTTTCCATGGAGATTCCCGGGGTTAACATGAGGCAACCTTAATTAAGTAACGAAAACATGTTTATATCGTTACTGTAAGTTTTCTTGTCCCCACAGCATTACAAGGCAGCCTTTGTTGTGGAACCCCCCAGGTAAATAGATGTAGACTAAAAACACATGGTGACGAGAACTGGAGACAGAAGTAGAAATGATGAGGAAAACAAGGAAAGAACTTGAGCTGATGTCACGTGACATGAACACTTAGCGTATGTTTGTTGAAGGCCTATGCTCCTTGGGGAGCGAAAGCGTGTTTATTGATGTGACAGCAGGTGACGTTAAACAACAGGATAGAAAGGGAGAGCATTCTTGTTTATTGATGCGACAGCAGATGACGTTAAACAACAGGACAGAAAGGGAGAGAATTCTTGTTTATTGATGTGACAGCAGATGACGTTAAACAACAGGACAGAAAGGGAGAGCATTCTTGTTTATTGATGTGACAGCAGATGACGTTAAACAACAGGACAGAAAGGAGAGTATTCTTGTTTATTGATGTGACAGAGGTTGACGTTAAACAACAGGACAGAAAGGGAGAGTATTCTTGTTTATTGATGTGACAGCAGATGACGTTAAATAAAAAGGACAGAAAGGGAGAGTATTCTTGTTTATTGATGTGACAGCAGATGACGTTAAACAACAAGACAGAAAGGGAGAGTATTCTAGTTTATTGATGTGACAGAGGTTGACGTTAAACAACAGGACAGTAAGGGAGAGTATTCTTGTTTATTGATGTGACAGCAGATGACGTTAAACAACAGGACAGAAAGTGAGAGTATTCTTGTTTATTGATGTGACAGCAGACGACGTTAAACAAAAGGACAGAAAGGGAGAATATTCTTGTTTATTGATGTGACATAATAATAATAATAATAATAGCCCCTTCAGTCATAACTGACTATGGGAATGCGCCCCTGAGGTGACAGCCCTCAGCTGCTTATTTTCCTGGTGCTCCTTTCGACGTTTTCTCCTCACCTCTGCTTCTTGTGTGAGCCTCTTTTCGCCCAATCTGAGGTGGCGCCGTAAATAGCATCGCCACTTAGTGCGATCGGCAGCTTCATCCTCCCATGTTGCTGGATCCATGTCCAGTGCCCTCATATCTCTCTTGCACACATCTTTGAACCTCAGCTGTGGTCGCCCAACTGTTCTCTTGCCATCTGCTAACTGTCCGTAGAAGATATCTTTTGGGATGCGACCATCATCCATGCGGCGAACATGGCCAAGCCAGCGAAGTCTGCGCTGTCTAAGAAGCGTATACATACTTTGAAGGCCAGCACGTGACAACACCTCGACATTTGTCACTTTATCTTTCCACGAGATGCCGAGGATGCGGCGTAGACACTGCAAATGGAAGGTATTGAGCCTTCTTTCTTGCTTAGCATAGGTCGTCCAGGTCTCGCTGCCATATAGGAGTGTGCTGGTGACGCAGGCATTATATACTGCACCTTTGGTCTTTATTGTGAGTTTAGAGTTTCCCCAAACACGCGATGTGAGGCGGGCAAAGGTAGCTGCAGCTTTGCCAATGCGGCTGTCGATTTCTGTATCCAGTGAGAGTTTGTCATTGATGGAAGACCCTAGGTATGTGAAGTGGTGCACCACTGCCAATTCATAGTTATCGATAGTGATAACTGGTGCAGCACCCCCATCCTGACTCAGCACATTCGTTTTCTTTAGACTTATTGTGAGGCCAAAGTCCTTGCATGCTTTAGTGAAGCGATTCATCAAGCTCTGAAGCTCCTGTTGGCTTTGAGTGACGACTGCAGCATCATCAGCGAACAACAAGTCTCTTATAGTGACCCTTCTGATTTTTGTTTTTGCCTTCAGCCTTGAAAGATTAAACGACGGCCATCTGACCTAGTGTGAAGGCATATTCCTTCAGTTGCATCTCTGAATGCATGTTTCAAGAGTAAGGCAAAGAAGATTCCGAAGAGGGTCGGAGCCAGAACACAGCCTTGTTTAACGTCACTTTATATATCAAAGGGCTGTGACGTGCTTCCAGCATATTGGACTGTTCCCTTCATGCCGTCATGGAATGACTTTATCAGTTCCAGCATTTTAGAAGGGCAGCCTATTTTCAGGAGGATTTTAAAGAGTCCATCCCTACTAACCAGGTCGAATGCTTTTGTGAGGTCTATAAAGGCGATATATATAATGGTCTTTTCTGCTCTCTTGATTTTTCCTGAAGCTGGCGAAGAGAGAAGATCATGTCTGTTGTTGATCTGCCAGCTCGGAATCCACACTGTGACTCTGGATATATGCGCTCAGCTAACTTGTGTAGTCACATTAAGATGACTTTGGCAAAAACCTTACCAACAATACTAAGAAGAGAGATGCCTCTGTAGTTATTGCAATCACTTCTGTCTCCTTTATTTTTATACAGTGTTACAATCTTGGCATCTCGCATGTCTTGAGGAATAGTTGTCTCTTCCCAGCACTGGCACAGCATCCTATGCAGGGGATGTAATAGCGTGCTCTTACAGCATTTGATTAAATCAGGAGGAATCCCATCACTGCCTGGTGCTTTGCCAGAGGCCAAGCTATCAATGACTGAGTTCCTCTAATGTTGGTTCGGCATCCAGCTCCTCCATAGTTGGCAGACTGTTGACACCATCAAGGGCTGCAGGCGTAACGGTATTGTCTCTAGCGTAGAGCTCAGAGTAGTGCTCGACCCACCTCTCCATCTGCTTACCCTTATCGGTTAGCTTCTCTCCGCTGATGGTTTTTAGCGGTGCCGTCTTACTTTTATGGGGGCCAAGTGCTTTCTTTATACCGTCATACATTTGTCTAATGTTGCCTGTTTGCGCTGCGATCTGGATGCTCTCACTGAGCTGGAGCCAGTAGTCATTTGCACAGCGTCGAGCAGTTTGTTGAACTTTGCTTCTCGTAGCCCTCAGGATCTGTAGGGTTCTGGCACTCGGTGAACGTTTGTATTCATTCATAGCACTGAGCTTAGCTTCAATGACAGGTGACATCACATCTGATGAAGCATCAAACCAGTCATTTGACTTTGCTGTTTTCTTACCAAAGGTGGCAAGTGCAGTACTTTGAATGGTGTTCCGTAGATGCTCCCAGTTCTCTGTAATAGTATCACCATTCTGAGGGCTACTGAGCTCTTTCTCGAAGGTCGCAGTGAATTGAGCGATCATGAAAGGGTCTGACATCTTGCTGGTATCAATGCGTGGTTTCCCTTCATGTCTGACACGATAGAGTTTTCTTGGTTGTGCTCTGACTTTGCAGCAAACCAAGGAGTGATGTGTTTCACAGTCTGCACTATGGTACGAGCGCGTGGAGAGCACAGACCTGAGGAGTGGCCTTCTGACGAGAATCAGGTCAAGTTGGTGCCAGTGCTTGGATCGTGGGTGTCTCCATGACACCTTATGCTGGGGTTTTGTCTGAAAGTAGGTGTTGGTCACGCAGAGGTCATGGTGGACGCACAACTCTAAGAGCCGTTGTCCATTTTCATTCATCTTGCCAATACCAAACCTGCCCAGACACGAAGGCCATGAAACATTATCGGCACCCACTCTAGCGTTAAAGTCACCAAGGAGAACAAGCTGTTCTTGCCTAGGTATGCTTTTGATAATTGCTGTTAGATTCTCATAGAACTCATCTTTAGCTTCTGAGGCAGAGTACAGAGTAGGAGCATACACACTGACAAGGGTGATGGGACCTGTGCTAGTTTGCAGGCGGAGCGTTAACATGCGTTCTGATCCATTCTCGCCTGGTTCAACCATTTTAGTTAGCGATTTTTTGACCGCAAAACCTACTCCGTGTTCTCTAGCTTTATTAAGATCTTTCCCTTGCCAATAAAATGTGTAGTCCTTCTCGCTCACCGTTCCAGAGCCCGCCAGGCGCGTTTCCTGAAGTGCAGCTATATCCACCTGAAGTCGTTTAAGCTCATCATTAATTATGGCTGTCTTCCTTACATCGTTTACATCCTGTAGGTTTTCGGATAGTCCAGTCAACATAGTCCGGACGTTCCAGCATCCCAATCTGAGAGTTTGCTTATTTCTATTTTTTCGATAATTGCTTGGTGCAAAATTTTCTGTCCACAGTTCGGGTTTGACCCTAATCCCCATGCACCCAATGGGGAAAGCAGACAGTGGCGGGACAACACCTTATTGACTGGGGGCTGCCCAGCTTGAAGCGGGCGGTAGCTGTCCAGTGAGATCCTAGAACCTCTCCCACTGTCGGAAGTAGCCCCTGGCGCCATGCCCTACGCCAATTGGGCAAATGCTTATAACCGGTAACTGCTACTTCCCGTGTTTTGCCGACACCTATAGGGTGAAGCTGGAGTGTCCTCTCCAGGGCGCGAGCTTGGGCACAGTTATATGGAGATCAAGCTGTTGCCCATGCAGCATGTTCCCCCTCTCCACACAGCCGGTAGATCCAAAGGAACGGCAGTAGCCGATACAGTTTGGTACCAGCCATGTCGCAGGAGTTGCCAGAATAATGTCGAATCGACATTAGACTGCCTTAGGGACTCCGACTCCGGATTTATCCTCAGGGTTTACTCCCGAAGCCAATTCCATAAATGGATATTCCCGCAAGGCAGCGGTGGTTTGAATTCAGAGTTCCTTCTCTTAGATAAGCTACCAACCAAGGATCACGAGCCCTATCTGCCCGAAGCTGCTGGTTTTAAGGCGCCAGTCGCTCGCCTTTGCCCCTTCTCCCGTCAGTGGAAACAGTTCCGCCGGGCTCAAATTGAGCCACACGTGAAGGCCGGGAGCTGGACTTGGTTGTCAGAGGCTGTTTGAGGCGCGTGCCATAGAAGTATTTTGATGTGACAGCAGACGACGTAAAACAACAGGACAGAAAGGGAGAGTATTCTTGTTTATTGATGTGACAGCAGATGACGTTAAACAACAGGACGAAAGGGAGAGCATTCTTGTAACTAATGACAATAAACTGTGCATATCCATTGAGTGCTTTAACAACCCCGTGATATTTGAGTTTGTCAATTAATTTTCACAGAATTAGAGGGACAAGAATTTGATGTTTCCTAGCAAAATTTTTGTGTCTGCATTTCTTTACATGTTTGGCGGTAACATGCTGCAGAGAGTTCTATCCCCTTTTAAAATGTCCATGTAGATTGAGAATTAGATGTTGGTGTGCAGAGTGAAGAACCTGAACAAACAATCACAAAAATAGCACTGAATCAAACGCGACATCCAATCTGTCGTTCACGTGGGATCGAAGTAAAGTCACCAAATTAGATGCAGGAAATACAGTACAGCCGAACCCGTTCTCAAGCCAAGACTAGAATTTAAATAAGGATATTTTCATGATATTACTGTTGCCAAGCTGGCAAATGTTTTTAACCTCTCAGGGATTTGAACACGTTTAGAAATGTTTTAAGATGCATTGAAACCTACAACTTGGACCGTTCTTCTGCGCTTCTTTGAGAAATAATAGCGCACACTGTCAACCTAATTTTTCTTTTCTTTTTTTCTTTTTTCTTTTTTGTTTTGAGATTAACTTTAAACTCACAGTGTAATGCCATATGCATAAAATTGAGAAGTGACCCCTAAACAGCTTAAAGTAGGTTTACGTGAAAGATTGCCTCTCGTGGTCCAGTTGCCACAGAGATAGAGTGACAAGATGATTACGTCAAATTGTAATGAACACTTAAACCAGAAAACATTTTTTTTTCGTTATCTCCTTCACTTTCAGCTTCTATTTTTTTAATCTGTTCCCATTTTGTCTGTCTTTTGCAGCGTTCACGGTTAAAGAATCAAAGTGGTAGTGTGGTTAGAGAGCTTGATTTTCCGGGAAAAGGGGCCAGGTTTGAAACCAAGGCGCGTCATCCTCCAGCCTACCCAGCTGTAAAAATTTGGTACTTGACTCTGCGAATGAGTTAGAGAAGGCAAAGGCAGCGAGGAAAGGAACCAGCTACCCCACCTTAGACAGGTGAGACCTAATACAGGTGACATATGATTTATATACTGTTCATCAATCACCCTTCAGTGCCGCAAGGAACATAAGCCTTCACAATGCAGGCACAAAAGCAGCAAGAGTTAATGCCCGTTTTATTTACCTTATATAAATAAAGTTTGCTCGTTCGTTTCTTTGTTCTCTTTAACAAAAATGTATTTCTTGTCTCTTCCATTTTGAAATTAGATGCCCCCGTTTTGTTACATGATCGGAATTCATTCGGGGATATTTCTAAACTATAAATTTGATATTTTTTATAAAAACAAATCAGTGTGGGCAAACTTCATGGATGAGAATTATTTCGAAAGCCCTTGTCTAAATCCTCGGAAATCTCAGAACGTGAGAGCAGAAATTTATCAAACACGACCTGTCTGCACTTCTGCTAGTAAATTATAAGATTTCTGAATTATCTTCTTGTGTCTTTCTTCCGCCCACGCGCTGCCTGACGCATTACGTGATTTAACATCTGTGTTTCTCTACCCTTTTTTTCTTTTGTTTTTACACTTTCTTCTGCTAATTTAATTCATAAACACGAGACGGGCTTTCCAAGGATGGGTGACCTTGAGTCTAAATTACGTTTAACGTCATATACTGTCTGTCATATGTGTAAATGTCACGTTTAACGTCATATACTGTCTGTCATATGTGTAAATGTCACGTTTAACGTCATGTACTGTCTGTCATATGTGTAAATGTCACGTTTAACGTCATATACTGTCTGTCATATGTGTAAATGTCACGTTTAACGTCATATACTGTCTGTCATATGTGTAAATGTCACGTTTAGCGTCATATACTGTCTGTCATATGTGTAAATGTCACGTTTAACGTCATATACTGTCTGTCATATGTGTAAATGTCACGTTTAACGTCATATACTGTCTGTCACATGTGTAAATGTCACGTTCAACGTCATATACTGTCTGTCATATGTGTAAATGTCACGTTTAACGTCATATACTGTCTGTCATATGTAAATGTCACGTTTAACGTCATATAATGTCTGTCATATGTGTAAATGTCACGTTTAACGTCATATACTGTCTGTCATATGTGTAAATGTCACGTTTAACGTCATATACTGTCTGTCTGTTACGGTAGATTAATTGACATTGTCTGCTAGAGGTTAGCAGCATGCGATTTTAGGGGTTACAACGTTTAATGTAATGTAAAAGTATTATTAGCCTAGTGAACGCTGTGACGTTTCAGCGTTGGTAGTCACGCACGGTGACCAAGAGACGGGACCCTTTCTCGAACGACCGTGGGTATGGATGGGCGGCGGATTGAAATCAATTCTATGGCTCCTTGGATGCCACGAACTGATTTTTATTGTTCTTAAGGCCGTTAGTTGATTGCATTTTTTACGAAGAACCCATCGATGGCTTTCCGGTGATTTTTTTTCGTTCGTATTTGCAATTAATTGACCTTGCATGCTAGGTGTCTAGTCGTGTTATAACTGGGGTATTCTAGTGTATTCAGTACTAATTTTTATTCATTTCTGTAACAATGTTTGTAATCTATCGTGTTTTTCTGATCTGACTATTATTTCGTTTATATATTTGTACAACCGTTAATGAGTCCATGTATACGTCACTAATTTTTGTGTACGCAGGTTAGTTTTCTATTCAGTTCATTCTTTAATCTCTCACTTCCGGTTTAGTCAACTTAGTTATACATGTAAATGCATTTTTATTGTGAAAATGTCTTGTCGTATGGTAATACTGTTCTGTAATCCTTGTTTAACAAATTGTGTTGTTTGTCTTCATTTCATCCATTTATAAGATAATATTAATACTATAATTTATTCATTAAAAAGAGTGTAGATTAATATGATTACATTTTTATGAGTTTTAAGGAGGAATTAGGGACTTTGCATCAATTTGCAGTGGTGGTCCAAGAAATGGGCAATGCACTTTATAGCTCATGATTATGACATAATATACAATAATTAATTATTATAAATTTATAACATATTAAGACATATTACATGTTAATTAGTACACATTCTCAGTACTACAGTGTGAACTTATTAACTATTAAGATTAAATAACCTAATTATTTAGGTATAATACCCATAATTATTGAATACTAATATTAAGTGCATGATATAATTTCAGCACCTTAGATAACTAACTATCATAACTATTTATGATAGATATTAGTAAGTATATATAATATTTTTACAAAATATTATAGATTTGTGGAACTTATAAATAACAGTACAGGAATATTGCAATTTCTTGTAGTGATTATTCATTCGTTGAGTAATTACAAATATCTACATAGACTTTATTAGTGATTACTAGACATAAGTAATTGAGTACTTAAATAAATTAACGTCAAGATGATTAACTTAGACTATTTTATTAAAAATGGGAAGGACTTTAATTTGAAAGGATCAGAACTACGTGAATATGCGGAACAACAACTTGCAAAATATAAGGCAGAGATGGAAGAACTTGAAAGAAAAGAGGCTGAAAAGAAAGCTATTGCTAAGGCAGAGATGGAAGAACTTGAAAGAAAAGAGGCGGAAAAGAAAGAAGAATTAAGACAAGAAGAAGAAAGAAAGGTGGCAAGAGATGAAATCCTACGGATTGAAGAAGAGAATAAATTGAAACGACAGGAAATCATACTGCAGCAAGAAATGGAATTGCAACGGCTTAAATTGGAAACAGCAAAACTTCATTCGCAGGGTGCTGCAGCAAGCCAAAATGATAATGCTCAATCTGGATCTTCATCCAACCGACTTAAGGGCAATTATTACTTTAAGCTACCACCGTTCAAGTTACACGTAGACGATTTGTCATCATGGCTGGCGCGCTTTGAGGATATATGCAAGGTCAATAACCTTGACAAAACTGCATGGGCACTTAAACTCAAAGAATTTCTGGATGGCGAACCTGCAAATGCAGCACAAAATATTGATCCGACATTAGCCACAGACTATGAGGCCATTAAGACTTTGTTATTACGTCGGTTCCACTTGAACGAAGAGGCATGTAGATTACGTTTCAAAAGTTTGTTGCCAGATAATAATAAAGATTTTACATGTTTTATTGCTAACATACGCAATACTTTTAACAGATGGATTGAACTGGCAGGTGTCAACAAATCTTACGACAAGTTAGTCGATTTGTTATTGAGGGATAAAGTGTTATCTTCTGTCAGCCCACCGTTCTTTGCTTATCTGCAAGAACGTAAACCAGAAACTATTGATGAGTTAGAAAAAATTTCATTAAATTACTGCACCGCTCATCCGAATGCTAACATTTCTGGCTCGTTGATAAGAGAACCTCTTCCTGTAGCCTCCAATATGGCATATCACAATAATAACAAACCAAGAACACACAGTGTGGACAGAGGTAGGTTCAAAGGAAACTATGACATTAATTTTCATAAGGGACGTAATAGTTTTAACAATAACTTTAATAGAGGAAGACCACAAAATAGAAATTATTCACCTCAGTCCAGATACAACAATAATCCACGTAACTCAAGTTATAATCTGTCATATAATTATATAATGGTAACAATTGGAACAACAGCGATAATTATAGCTCGAGACATCGAGATAAAAGTTACAATAGGGGACAACGGGATAATTCAACTGATTATTCTCGTCATCGTTCTCATTCTCGTAGATCGACAAATTATAATCATAATACAGGGGCAGCCGTTACTACTGCTACAACCCCTGGGGTTCAGAGTTCACCTACTAATAACAAAATACAGTCTTCATCTACATGTTATGCAATGAATTATAACGTGGCAAATAGTTGCTCAGAATGTAATCTTATATTTCAGAAGGCAAAAGAGACAGTTCTGAACTGCGGACACATTCTACCAGAAGTCAGTCTAGCAGTCAATGACGGAACAGGCTCGCTGATCTTCAACAGAGGAAAAGTTAATGGATCCGTCGTCTCAGTTTTAAGAGATTCGGGATCGACAACGATCTTAATCCGTCAGTCACTTGTTCATCCAAATTGTGCAACTGGAGAACATGTCAGGTGCATGACCTTTGGAGGAACCATAGAATGTTATCCAACTGCTATTATACATATTAATACACCTTTTTTCACAGGCAACGTTAAAGCATGCATGTTAAGAAACCCAATTGCCGACCTTATGGTGGGATGCATACACGGAAGTAAAGATTGCATACCAGAAGAGATTATTGAATGGGAAAAAAATAATCTATGCATCGGAAATGCAGTAATAACCAGAGCACATACGAAACAATTAGAGACTATGGACACTGAAAACAAGGAAACAGACAAACATGAAAATATCGAGGTTCATTCTACTATTGACCGAGTATCCTTTGCTACAAAACAGAAGGAAGACAGATCATTAACAAAATTTTTTGCACTGGTCAACAAAGTTGACAATCTTGCTATGAACAATAATAATAGTCATTGGTTTATTATTAAAAATGACATTTTATTAAGATGTTTTATGGATAAAACTCATGTAAGACAACAGGTCATGGTACCTTTTGCTTTTAGACGGTACATACTTCAACACGCACATGATTCTAAGTGCGCAGGTCACATGGGATATACTCGGACACGTTCTCGAGTATTATCTTCTTTTTTTTGGCCGGGAGTGTCACGAGATATTTCACAGTACGTACGCTCCTGTACGATATGCCAGGAAGTGAAAGCACGAGGAGCCTTTCACACGGCGCCTATTCAGGCTTGTGACATATCTGTGAGACCCTTTGACAAGATGGCCATTGATATTATTGGCCCACTTTTACCATCAGCCAGAGGACATAGATTTATTCTCACGTGCATCGATTTATGCACACGATGGCCAGAAGCCATCCCATTGAAAACAACCACCACCACAGATGTAGCTGATGCACTACACCTGATCTTCTCTAGAGTAGGTTTTCCTAGAAAACTTTTGTCAGATCATGGATCTCAATTTATATCTGAGACTATGACTGAAGTAATGAAGACTTGGAATATAGATAGAAATCTCAGCAGCATTTATCACCCAATGAGTAATGGTGCAGTAGAAAGACTTAACCGCACACTCAAACAAATGTTACATAAAGTTACAGTTAACCATCCACAGGACTGGGATAGAGTACTCCCAGCCGTGTTATTCGTTTATCGAGAGGTGCCACATGAACAAACTGGCTTCTCTCCGTTTCAATTAGTCTTTGGTGCTCCACCAAGAGGTCCTATGGGACTAATAAAAGACATTGATTGACTCCGAGATGACTCAGGATACCCAGTCTTCCTATGAGTATGTAATTAATCTCCGGAATAACATTATTGATGCCTGCAAAATGGCAACAGCTTCATCTGAGGCTGCTAAAGCGAAAGCTAGAACTTTCCAAAACAGTAGTAGACGATTACGTCAATTATTTCCAGGAGATCAAGCTTATGTGTTATTGCCACATAACGATAATAAACTACTCATCTCGTGGAACGGTCCATACCATGTTATCAATAAGATTTCTGATGTTGATTATGTCCTGGACATTAAGGGACATCATAAAATATTTCACATAAATATGCTCAAACAATTTCATACTCGTCCTGAACATCTACAAGCTATTTTTCATGAACTATATGACACTTTCGTACCTACATGTCACTATTCTAATTTGTCTGTTATCCAGGAAGAAGAATCTTCTTTTCCTGAGGTACAGTTAGCATTACCTGTACCTGTAGTACAGCCTACTGAATCTTGTCGGGACGTAACCATCTCTTCGTCGGTTACACCGCAACAGCATCAACAGATTGCTGAACTTCTACAATCTTACCCAGATGTGTTGACCGACGTTCCAGGTCGCACATCAGTCATTAGTCATGACATCACTCTTAACGATGATACTCCAATTCGGGTACATCCATATTCTGTTCCTCTACACTTTCTTACTAAAACTACTAAGGAACTTGAACAGATGTTATCTTTAGGAATTATTGAAACTAGTAATTCCCCATTTTCTTCTCCATTAGTTATTGTCCGAAAGAAGGACAATAACATTAGACTATGCGTCGACTATAGAAAATTAAATGCACAAACGATAGTTGATAGCGAACCACATCCACTTCTCGACGACCTACTGCCACGTCTATCGACCGCAACTATATTCACTAAGATAGACTTAACTAAAGGTTATTGGCAGATACCACTAACCGAAAAAGCTAAATACTACACAGCGTTTTCCACTCCGCAAGGTCTATACCAGTGGAATGTTATGCCTTTTGGGCTTGTTAACGCTCCAGCTACCTTTGTTCGCATGATGCGACACATTTTTTCAGGTAGACCAGACATTATTACATACATAGACGACATATGCTTATTTAGTTCATCTTTTGAGGAACATTTTTTGGGTCTTGAATACGTTTTGGACATATTAAG
Source organism: Oreohelix idahoensis (assembly GCA_024509875.1). Classification (NCBI taxonomy): domain Eukaryota; kingdom Metazoa; phylum Mollusca; class Gastropoda; order Stylommatophora; family Oreohelicidae; genus Oreohelix; species Oreohelix idahoensis. Next base: position 44,823 of record JAMPIV010004362.1, read on the forward strand.
AAGGAACAATTTAACTGCTAAACCCACAAAATTACAAGTATCGTTTCACGAAATAACTTTTTTGGGTCACATTATTGGAGCAGGATATATCCGAACACTACCCAGTACGGTTTCTAAAATTTTAAACATTTCCGTTCCTCAAACGAAGAAACAGGTTAGAAGCTTGTTAGGACTAGTCCAATATTACAGCAGATTTGTACCTAACCTGTCATCTATCACGGCTGTCTTATCATCACTGTTAAAAAAGGACATGCCAGTGAAGGTGACATGGACTAGTGAGTGTAATAATGTATTCCTTAATATTATTGACATTTTTTCAAACCCACCTATTTTGAGACTACCTGATGCTTCCAAAAAGTTTATTCTCCGCACAGATGCGAGTAACTACGGAATTGGCGCATGTTTGCTCCAATATCATGACGACATCCTCCATCCATCCTTGTACGTCTCACGGAAACTGAAACCACCAGAGATCAAATACTCCACTGTCGACCGCGAACTGTTAGCAGTGGTGTGGGCGATAACGAAATTGGAGAAGTTCCTGTTAGGGGCCCCATTCGTGGTCCAGACAGATCAAAAAGCCGTAGCATCACTACGACGTGCGAATCATAAAAGTCCAAAGCTCACCAGATTCGCTATTCTCCTACAACCTTTTGACTTCTCAATCGAGTACATCACAGGATCAGATAACGTCTTTGCAGATACTCTGTCTCGAAATCCTACTGATGTCGAGTCCTGAACTATAGTAACGTCGCAGATACTTACTCAAGAGACATAGCACTATCATTGCTGTTCTACATAGACAGAAACAATTGCCTACAATACACGTAGCTGCTTACTAAAGACTTATTATAGACGAAATGAACGAAATCAATTGACTCTATGTTTGTATTTACGCCAGGACTTTGCTTGATATCCATTCATGATATCACTATTGGAAACATTTTCGTGCATCAAGTGAAAATAATAGAAAATACTATCAAAGTAACTCAGTATGCGACATGAACTATTGTCAATAACGTCGATACTTATGAACTGAAACACATAAACATTTTTTTCTAATCGGAATTCACAAGGATCAAGCCTACGGATGGATCATCATATCCAACTTTAATTAATTTTAATTAAGTCGTTAAAATAATGGAAATTAAAATGAAAGGTGAGATAAATATGAAAAAAAAAATGAAATGAAATTTGAAGAAAAAAAAATGAAAGAAGAAAAAAATAAGAACTCACATGATTCTTAGATAATGTTATTGTATGTAACTATTATATTATATAGTTAATAATTATGTGGATACATTACATACTACATTATTGTTTAAATTGGTTAATTTAGATAGGTATTAACAACTTAATACTAAACTTAATTAATGTCCAACACACATAACTAAGTTAAATTTATACATTACTTTCTTTCTCTACTTTATTCTTCATTTATTTATTTCTCTCTTTAACATATCCTTTCATTTTTCTTACATTAGATTTTCAACAACTTTATTCTTATTACACACTCAATATAATTAATCAGTTTAATTTTAACTCTTTAGATTAGTCTGACGTGACATTTCATTGCGACATATTTTAATTTAATTAATTATTTAATTAGATATCAACATTAGCCATTCTCTTTTAGTTCATATAAAATTTATGTATAACATTTATGTATAATATGATCTTTAATATATTAGATGACTGTTAGTAAGTCGACATGACCACGACACTGTTCTAGACAGAACATCGTAGGCCATATGCCGCATTTTTGTTAAATTTTTTGATATTGTTAAATTTTTTGATATTCATTCAGATAGGTTTTTGAGAAAAAAAAATCTATCTAATAGATTTTTTTCTCCCCCGGTGGACAGGGAATTGTTACGGTAGATTAATTGGCATTGTCTGCTAGAGGTTAGCAGCATGCGATTTTAGGGGTTACAACGTTTAATGTAATGTAAAAGTATTATTAGCCTAGTGAACGCTGTGACGTTTCAGCGTTGGTAGTCACGCACGGTGACCAAGAGACGGGACCCTTTCTCGAACGACCGTCAAACGGAGAAGACGTGTCTTTATATTCTTATAGTGTCGGGCATGGAGTGCCACACAGTTATATTGTATTTTATTATGGACATGGGTCAGTCCACTGTTATGATGAAGAAAGATGAAGTTACAGGTTAGTAATTGACTAAACCTTGTCAAGATGAATTAACAGTCCGTTTTAGTTATACTAGTGCCAGACGCATAATCTCACTGTCGGTCGTTGGATTTACCAACCACGCGTGCATATAGTTATGTCGTTCTGCCTACAGTAATACAGATGTACGAGACAAAGGACTGATATGCAAGATAGCTAATTCAACATAGGATTCTAAATTATATTTGTGATGTAATTCATGATCAACGTACGATGTCTACAGAATGTATAATAAATTGTTTGTTTGGACTCTAGACCTGACTTATCACATCTATGAACATTTTGGGAGATTCAATTATTACTATCATGGTTTCAAGGTATTTAAACCCACATTCGCGTAATTAACATCGAAGGCACGATGCAAAAATGATGAACTGTAAACCCAGGTACCACGATTGACTATCAAGCTTTCAACAATCCGTTGGGCTAATTTTCCGACCGCAGCACTGTCATATGTGTAAATGTCACGTTTAACGTCATATACTGTCTGTCATATGTGTAAATGTCACGTTTAACGTCATATACTGTCTGTCATATGTGTAAATGTCACGTTTAACGACATATACTGTCTGTCATATGTGCAAATGTCACGTTTACCGTCATATACTGTCTGTCATATGTGTAAATGTCACGTTTAACATCATATAATGTCTGTCATATGTGTAAATGTCACGTTTAACGTCATATACTGTCTGTCACATGTGTAAATGTCACGTTCAACGTCATATACTGTCTGTCATATGTGTAAATGTCACGTTTAACGTCATATACTGTCTGTCATATGTGTAAATGTCACGTTTAACGTCATATACTGTCTGTCATACGTGTAAATGTCACGTTTAACGTCATATACTGTCTGTTATATGTGTAAATGTCACGTTTAACGTCATATACTGTCTTTCATATGTGTAAATGTCACGTTTAACGTCATATACTGTCTGACATATGTGTAAATGTCACGTTTAACGTCACATACTGTCTGTCATATGTGTAAATGTCACGTTTAACGTCATATACTGTCTATCATATGTGTAAATGTCACGTTTAACGTCATATACTGTCTGTCATATGTGTAAATGTCGCGTTTAACGTCATATACTGTCTGTCATATGTGTAAATGTCACGTTTAACGTCATATACTGTCTGTCATATGTGTAAATGTCACGTTTAACGTCATATACTGTCTGACATATGTGTAAATGTCACGTTTAACGTCATGTACTGCCTGTCATATGTGTAAATGTCACGTTTAACGGCATATACTGTCTGTCATATGTGTAAATGTCACGTTTAACGTCATATACTGTTTGCCATATGTGTAAATGTTACGTTTAATGTCATATATTGTCTGTCATATGTGTAAATGTCACGTTTAACGTCATATACTGTCTGTCATATGTGTAAATGTCACGTTTAACGTCATATACTGTCTGTCATATGTGTAAATGTCACGTTTAACGTCATATACTGTCTGTCATATGTGTAAATGTCACGTTTAAATTATAACCCCAGACCTAAGGGTCTTTTATGCTTGGACATGCGCCCTAATATAACCGACTAGGTTGAACGAGGCAAAACTGTATTTAAAAAATAAAAATAATAATAGTCACGTTCTGCCTCTCGTAGCTTGTACGATACCAAAACAAACCAAATCTACATGCTAATTGAAAAGTTACACCTTATTTTTAAATTGTTATACTATCACTTGTATCTATTAGATATACTTACTTACTTACTTAGTCGTTCCTCTTCTACCGTGAGGTGTAGAGGTTTGGAAGAGAGAGCGCCAGACTATCCTATCGGCTGTCTTCCTCCTGGCCTGGTTCCATTCTAGTCCTCGATCCTTCAAAGATTGTCTAATGTTGTCCTCCCAGCGGACTCTGGGTCGTCCTCGGGGTCTGGATCCTTGGCTCTTTGTTTCCCATGCTTGTCGTGGTATCCGATCTTCTCCCATTCTGCAGACATGGCCAAACCATCTTAATTGGGACTGTTCTACTTGGGTCTGCAGGGGGTAGGATTTAAGGCCTTGACGTATCGTCTGGTTGCGTACCATGTCTCTTCTTGTTACTTCAACCACCTTCCTCAGATACATCTATTAGGTATACACAAGAAACAAATGTTTGAGCAAGGAACAACAAATGCTATTTAGCCAATAAGTTGTATTTGTTATCTCTGCCTCCTCCACCACCCTGTACTTCAACCACTGATCCTCAGAGGGCAGCAATTAGAGCATTCTCTTGTAACGTCAGTCTTTGTTTGTCTAATTGTTTGTCTCTTTGTTTTATTTGTATGTGTTTGTTGTTGTTGTTGTTTTTTTGTTTTTTTTGCGCGTCCATTTTAGATTTTATTTTGCTTCTGGAAATAAAAAATAACACTTATAACACTTGTTAATCAAATGGCAGTTATTGCCCCTTGTTTTACGTCTGTTTCATGTATCCAACTGATATTCCCAACGGTTCAAAGATGTCTGCCAGAGATACATGAACGCACTGGGCGTAAATCCAGCAACCTGGGAGGATGAAGCTGCTGATTACACTAAGTGGTGATGCTCCCTACGCCGCCACCTCAGAGTGGATGAAAAGAAGCTCTCACAACAAGCAAAAGAGAAAATAACACGCTGAAATGAACACCAGGCAACAACAACAAAATATAGCTGAAGGCTATCACCTCAACGTGCATCATTCTCATAGTCAGGTACGGCTGAAGGGAGGCTATAACTACCCACCTGCTACATGTGAGGATATAAACATTTACAAATAGGGAATGACTTTCCAATCCCCCTGTAGAGAGCTGTAACTACTTCTTCTTTGATCCTTAGCCGATGACTGTCAAAGCAGTCAGTGGCCATCACACCAGGTGACATCTTGTAGGGCAGCAACAAAATGCTTCCACTTTGCTCAGTCGGCGACCATCCTTTGTGCCGTTCTCCAGCTCTGGTTTATTTTTTGCATCTCAGCCTCCACAGTTATCTCAGCCTGCACAGTTATCCGCCAAGTTGCTTTTGGTAGGCCTCTCTTTCGCCTTCCTTCAGGGGTCCATAAGATAGCTGTTCTTGTGATGGCATCAGGGTCTTTTCTGAGGACGTGGCCAACCTAACTCCAGCGTCTGCCTGTAACTATTCACCCTTGGCTATATTAGCTGTCAATATTATCACATTACCGAATTTTCCATGGCAAATTACTTGAAAAGATAGTTGCGACACAAGTAATGAGCCATCTCGAAAATGCACACATCGTCCTTGATACCCTTGATAGCTTTAGGCCCATGAAAACAAAATGGGGCAACTCTGGAAAATGTTCGTACGATGTGTATGAGGGATTCCTGGATAGAAGAAAAACTGTGGCTGTGGCAATGGACCTAGAGGATGCTTACAATAGTGTGAACTTTGCAATTGTAATGGACTGTGTAATGGCATGCGGTACAAACCCTTGACTAACAAGGTGGATAGCAGCTGTCTTAACTGAGAGATCAGTTGCATTTCGCTTAGGAACATGGACATGAGAAACCAATGCACATTTGTCCGAGACTACACCATGTTCAGGTCAGAAGCAAACATAAGACTCTTCATGTGGTTTCTAAATGGTGCAAGGAAACTGGCTCCAAGGTCAATCCCAACAAAACATCTGTCTGCTGTTATGCTCCTTGAAGAACTCCATATTGAAAGCAGATCTTCCAGACATTACTCTCAGTGGACAGAAAATTGAAAGGCAAGACATGTTGAAATACCTTGGAGTATCATTCGATTGCTGGCTATCGTACAAGAACCATTTTGATCACTTCCAACAAAAGTGCAAGAGAGGTCTGGAAGCCCTACAAACAATAGTCACAGCGCAGCTGGAGCAAGGACTACTGTTTTTCCAGTATCATTATCAAAACGCATGCTGAAAGCACTTAAGGCTGTAAACAGTATCTTTGATTAGGGGCTTATTATAGCTGAACTGTAGTCCAGCCTTCTAAAGAAACTCAAAAAAAAAAACACCAGGGCCAGATCAGGTTACCAACGACATGAAAGTTAAACTTCAGGAAAAGGGTCTACTGACGATATTGGAATTCATAAACAAGACGTGGAGAAAAGCACAGTACCTACAGGATGGAAAACAGCTAACATTATCCCAATCCTCAAAAAAAAGATAAACCAGCAGGCGAAGTCAGTAACTACCGGCACATCTCCTTGACTTCTTGCATTGGGAAAATGGCAGAACTATGATAAATGCACGCCTCTACTGGTGGTTAGAGAAAGGGAAAGCCCTCCATCCAGGATTTAGTAGGATTTAGAAAAAGAAGACAGATTATCGACCAGATAATCCGATTGGTACAACAAATCCCTGATGCGTTCCAAGAAAAAAAAACCTGTGGCCGCAGTTTTCGTAGACCTCAAGCAGGCATATGCTCGAGTATGGAGAAATTGTCTTATTCTTCAAGATACAGAAGATGGGCGTAGTAGGAAGACTGTTTTGTTGGATAAAATATTTCCTCACAAATAGAACCATCTACACAACAGAACATCTGTTCAACAGAACAACGTCAGGAAAAAGAACAGTTCAAAAAAGCCTTCCACGAGGTTCAGCCCTAAGCTGCACCCTTTTCCTCATATACATCAATGACCTGACAGATCACCTTGAAATACAGAGCGCCCTGTTTGCTGATGAGCTAGTCTTATGGGCAGTAGGGAAGTCCCCTCTGCAACTGCAAAAGCAACTAAACTGTGTATTAGCTGCTCTAACAATCTATGCAAAAACATTATCAGTGACCGCAACTCCAAGTACCGAAATAAAAAAGACCTCCTTCTCTCGAAGGTACCAAAAGCCCTCAGGGAAGCACTACATACCAGGAAATAGACTGCCCACTCAAGCTGTACCTGACTTACCACCCCACATAGAACGAAAAAGACCAATTATACGTACATATCCCCCTGCAACCGCAAATACAAGTTTCCTACGCACCCTGCCGAAAACACATGCCATGGAAACCATCTGCCAATATGAAGAAGACATTATTCCCCATCCCTACTTACACAGATGGATCAGCTTTTAAAGCAGCCATAAATGCTGGATATGGTGCCATAATCATTTCACCCAATGCAGACTAACCCACCAAAACTGCAGGCCCCTTGGTACCTGGTGCACAAACTAAGGAGCAGAAGTAGTCGCCATCCAGAAAACCTTAACTAGAATCTTTGACATACTCGAATCAAATTAAATAGAACCAAATGATATTGTAGTCTTCTCAGACTAGCAGACTGCCCTCTTGGCAATAGAAAACTACTCATTCAATACTATCCAGAATGTTCATGAAATATGGCGGATGCTGTCAATCATATTGAACGAAAATGTCAAACCAAAATCTTCAGAGTCCGAACAGGTCCCTCCACACTAAATGACCACAGAAACAGAATATGCTCACAAAATATAGCAAAGTGTAGACACTGCCCAAACCTGTTAGAGACAGCGGTAATCGATCTACTACTATGCCCTGCACTACAGGGAATGAAAGAACTCCTCCTGCCACACAAACCATCCATAGACAATACATTTTATGACAGCCCAAATCAACTTATACGAACTGCGCAGTATCAAAATAATGGCATCAAGGCCGACTAGAGCTAACGGCCAGTGACTGTAGATCAAAGTCAACCACGGACATTAAATGGGCAGGAATAATAAGGGAAATGTCATGGATGGCGCAGGCAGAAGCAACTATTAGACATGTGACCTCCATTGAAAATATATTCAAGGGGGAAGAGTGGAGTAAGTCAAGTGAGAACTGGACGAACCACCAAAAAGTCATCATCAGCTTTGGCAGAGAGTGCAGAGCTCGTGGCAATGGGAAAGTGGAGCTGGAAATTGGAAATTAATCAACTGATAAATTATCATCATGGGATGATGATGCCATTGGGTACACTAATGGGTCTATACTCTGTGGTGATAAATCAGGATGGGGATTCTCGGCTAGACTAAAGGACAGAATCATCGCTGAACTTGGCGGGGCTTGAATAAAGCAATCTCCAGCATTAGAATGCAGGTAGAGGCAGTTACTGCAGCCCTGAGGTGGCTGTCAGAAACTTAATTAGCAAGATCAGTTATTGTTTGAGACACACTTGTTGACCTTGTCCATTGCCATGGAAGATGAAAAAATGGAACCACTTTCATGAATGGAAAACCTCCATGGGAGCCTCACCCCTGTGAGACAGCGGCACAGGTGTTTGTTGAAGGAAGGAATTATTTCACACAGTGAATCTTCGTATAGTTCCAGTGTGGTGCTCTTAAGGAAACCTTCTGGAGAACATAGACTCTGTATAGATTACAGGAGACTGAATGCTATCACAGAAGGACAGGTGGATCCATTGCCGGATACAAATCAGTTGTTTGCCAGGCTAAATAAAGCTAAATATTTCTCAAAAGTGGATCTGAGTAAAGGATACTATCAGATTCCAGTAAAGCCTGAGGTTAGACCGTACCTAGCTTTTAGTACCTCAGAGGGACACTAGATTGGCATTACTGGTAAAGACCTATAGGTATCTACAGGACAGGTTGAGTTTAACAGATTGCCATTTGGATTGAAGAATGCGCCTAGTGTCTTCTCTAGAATGATGAGAAAATTGTTGGATCCTCTGAATAACCCATGCATCACAAATTTCATGGATGATATCCTTATAGCAACAGAAACATTTGAGGAACACATTGACTCTCTGAACATGCTGTTTGATCGACTTAGAGAAGCAAATTTAACAGCCCGACCAACCAAATGTTGTGTTGGATGTAAAGAATTAGAATTCTTGGGACACACAGTTCATCAGGGAAACATGACCCCTGACCCCAAGAATTTAGAGAAACTAAAGAAAGCCCCGAGACCACAAACCAAGAAAGACGTGAGATCCTTTGTCTCATTATGTGGTTTCTACCAAAAGTATATCAAAAACTTTAATTCCATATGTGCACCGTTAACTGATTTGACACGTAAAGGAAATCCAGATCGAATTACATGGACAGCACAATGTGAATTGGCTTACCAGGAATTGAAGGAAAAGCTCACAAGCAAACCTATTTTGAAATTACCTGACTTAAGTCAAGAATTCATTGTAAGAACGGATGCCAGTAATATCGGGTTAGGTGCGACCCTGTTACAGAAATCAAATGCATTGGATGGGGAATTAAGCCCAGTGGCATATGCTAGCAGAAAGTTGAATAAAGCTGAAACCAATTACTCATCTAGCGAAAAAGAATGTCTTGCAGTAATATGGGCGATAAAGAAATTCAATATTTATCTGTATGGGAAGGCATTTAAGTTGCAAACGGATCACAAACCCTTGTCGTTTCTAGCGCAGGCTAGGCATGAAAATTCTAGGTTACTCAGATGGTCCTTACTTATGCAGCCATTTGAGTTTAGCATAGAGTATATTTCTGGAAAAAAAAATCTGGGAGCGGATTTTTTAAGCCGCCATCCGTGTGATGAGAATCACCGTAAGCCCCAGAAATAATAATAAATTTATCTATGTGTATATAGAATTATAGACTGACATATAACGTCTGTTTTAAGAGGGGAGAATTTGTCGTGAAACATTCTAAATCCACATATATAAATTAAAAGGTAAATGTAAAGCCTAACACATAAATTCAATAAAAGGGAAAGAAGAATGGTAAAGAACAGTGCTGTCACAATGAATGTACTCGAGATCCCCCTTTTTCTGCTTCGTCTGCATGTTCTCACGCTTTCACGTTTACTAGTAAAGCCTACAGCAGCATACACGCGTTTCAACAAAACAATAAAACGTGTACTGTATTTCTAAGAAAACCTTGAGATAGACACACTGCGTAATGACCTAGATTAATATTCCATTAATTTCATTTTATACACTACGTTAACATAAACGAAAGGACAGATGGACTTAGGATAGAAAGAGAGAGGTCTGAACGGAGGAACTTATGCAACACTAACACGCGTCTCGCGATATAAAATTAATGCCACCCCCAAGCGTAAGGCATGAAGCACTAACTTTTTTTTCAAATAGACAGTGATAAAAAACACTACCAATACGAGGGTTAGGTTTAAAAACCTGTTTAATGCTTATTAGTAAACATGACATTATACTGTTTTATGTCTGAAAGCCTGACAGTACCGAGACACCACATCGTATCGAAGTGAACGGGAGGTAGAAGAAAATTCATATTTTGAACGCAGCCACTTAGCTCCATTAAATTTATATGTTTGGGTTCCTTAGGACTTGCTGACAATGAATATGTTAAGTGTTACGCAAATAGTCTAGGAATTATCAAATTATAGCCAAAAGAAAATAGTGAGGATGTCTGACAGCACCAAATCATAATCGCACAGTGGCATGTTTTGAAACCACCATTTTACGGGAAGTAGGCCACCATGTTAAATCCGATTTGATTGGCGGGAATGATATGTAAGGCGAACCACGATTAGTCGGACTGCAAATACTATTTTTGGTTGTTAGGGGAAACGTAGGAAGGGTAAATTTTTTCAAAAGCTTGTGTAAACATGGTCCTATTGGCTAGACCCGCTGATATAGTCAATTAGGAGCGTCTGTTCAGTGCCACATTTTAAAATAAACTTACTAAGAAACAGTGCGTTGAGATCCAGCTCATATTTTTCTAAATAAAAGCCTGGGACAGAGGCAGATCGGAATTTGTGCCATTATTCATCGCCAGTCAACGTATTTGTTTATTATTTCCATGAATTGTGGAAAGATTGACATATTTGATATCTTTTTGATGAAAATTGAATGTGAATTGATAATTTATGTCTGTATATGTGTGTGGTTCAGTAGCAAACATGAGGCAAAGCCTAGATATTGCTCCAACCTGAACAAAACTTGTCGGAGAGAAGTATATCTGCATGGGATCGCCAAATAGTACACTGACACCTATCTTATTGACTAGAAGGAACTAATGCTGGAATTGCAGAGGCGTACTAACCCTTAGGGAGAAGAATACTGGTGTAAATCGTTTCAGATGAAGCTAGCAGTTGGCCTACCACTCTGAACTCAGTGTTTGTTATGTATTGTGTTCAGTGTGGAAATAGATTATAAATTAGTTCTGAAGTAGGAGGTACAATCTTCTTGTTTCAGGGACTGTGGTCCTAACTTATTGAAGCAGCACCTGGTCTGAGTTTTGCTGAATCCAGAGGCTGATAGCATACTCCTTGGACCAGATAGCGACCAGTGAGGTGTCTCAAGAACACAGTGAAGCAAGCGAGCAGAGGAGACTGTTTCCTGCCGCCATCACAGAAGATAATATTCTGTGGCCAGAGCAGTTCAATTGTATGTGCCCCCTCTAAAATTGACAATATATTAAATAAAGAGGGACAATAAATTGTTTCAAATGACAGGAACTGTGAACTTTTCCCAATACTATTTCCACCATAAGCAAACACTTGAAGTCATGATGACAAACAACAACCTAGCTTGAAAAAGCCAGTATTACCTCATAGTACCACTTCACAACTTACACACATAGGATAATAATAATAAAATATGTCAATACAAAGATCATATCTATAAATTGTGTACATACAACTTGTAATTACATTTGATTGTGATTCCTGGTTCACTGTGTAGTTGAATCAGGATATCTATTATTGAAAGGAATTAATACATATATTTTTAAACTTTAACACTTGACTCATTTAAGATAGTCTTATAGAGTGTTATATGTGTGTGAGTTTCACAGTGTTGTAAAGTGTTGTGGAATAAATTAAATTGTTTATCTGTCTGTTGTTGTTGTGACTTACACTTCATCATTATCATAACCCTAGACATTCAACGTAGTCATCACAATATTCCAGAATAATTCTGACTGAGGTATAAATGTGGTAGCAAGTAAGGTCATCTGTAATACACCACACTTATTAGATACAGATACCTTCACAGCTGATCTCAGTCATTACACTAAGTCCCCTATAAATATTTATATCATCCCACTTTACCACAAAGCCAAAATGATAAGTAGAAAGTTCATAGATCAACTAACAAAACAAAGTCTGGCCGTCTACACTGATGGATCCAAGGGTGATAGTGGGCAACTAGGTGCAGGAGTTGTAATACCACAGTGGAAAATTAAAAAGAGCTACAGTGTAACTGAAGGGGCTTCGATTTTTACCGCAGAGATGGTAGCAATTCTAAAAAGTTTAGACATAATCGAAGATAACCCGCCAGAAGCTGTTACGATATTTACAGACTCACTATCATCACTACAAGCACTAGAACACCCAGGTAAATGTAGCCGGCCAGACATAAAGGAAGAAATTCTAGCAATTAATACATCGCTAGGGAACAGAGGATGTAGTGTGAGGCTAGTGTGGGTTCCAGCACACATAGGTATAGCTGATAACGAGTTGGCAGACCAGAACGCCAAGAATGGAAGAATAAGTAAAAACAATATAAGAGCAGGACTAGGAAGGTCGGAGATCAAGAGCCAAGTGAAGCTAACTATAAACGAGGAATGGAAGACAACATGGAAGAACAGTAGAAAATGCAGACACGCGTTCAAACTGCTGGAAGAACCAACAAGGACGTGCCAGGTCAGAGAAGAATTAAAGATACCATCGAACAAAAAACTGTGGCGTCTCCGTCTCGGTGCAGCATATTTCATGATAGAGTAACCACACTGCCAAGAATGTCAGGAAGAAAATGACATAGACCACTACCTGATCCACTGTAAAAAGTACGATCAACAAAGGCTTGAATTAAAAACTTACTATAGAAATCACAATATAGACATGACAGGTGATAAGGTTTTAAGTATAGATGCTCCAGGAGATGCCCAATCAATAATTAAAAGATAGATACATAAAACAAAGGAAAACATATAAAGTTAGTACTTCAGAAAAGACATTCAACCAAATAGAAATTAAGCAACAAGAACTAACAAATCATTAAAAAAAAAAACAACGGAAAAAAAAATTACTAACTATTCATAGGATAAGTTTAACAAAAAACAAAACAACTCAAGAAGAACAAATACTAATACAAATTAAAAACAAGGGTAAAGGACAACAGTTATCTATAAACAATACAAAGGAGAAAATAAAATGGACAAATACTAATATAAATAAAAATCATCAACTGCAAAAGACAATAGTTATTTAAATTGAATACAAAATTAGTAAATAAAATGACACTAAATACCCCAATTATAACCAATTTTCAGGTTGAACAGGGTAGACCAAGATGGAACGAGAAGAGGCAATAACGGTCAGCTGTTAAGTGCCCGCTCTCCACCCATCACCTTTTCAAAACAACAACAACAGAAGAAGACGATAGGACCCACATTATAATAGCATTACAAGACAGTCCCTTTTCTTTAGTCACTAGGTTAAGATTCATAGAGAGTAAATAATTGGAGATATACATGAAACTGGTAAAGAAGATATGAAAATACTTTGAACGGATGGCACAGAACATTGCAGTGTATTTATCGAAGGCATGAGCTACTCGTGGACCTGAAAGGTAATCATAGGTAGAGCTTCGAAGATTGTGCACTGAGAAGGTGCCTACTACCCATTTAAGGTAAAAACGGTAAAACCTCACACATATAGCCTCCCGAAAACAAATCGAACTATGCCACTGTCCTAAAGTATGTGATGAACGACATTATTCAAATTGAGAAGAAAGAGCATTAATTCTGGAAAATAATTAATATTACATATAGCCTAGCCGATTGACAGGTTAACACATCAGCTTTATGAAGCGGGGTAACTTGGATCCACGCATCAAGAGGAACTGCTACAGACCTGACCAGACGGCAGTATAATATGATCAAATAACACACCGCAACAGACACCAGACCCCATTGAGTATTCAAGATCGGAAATCATTAATAAACGTTACATGTAACATTGACATAAATCAATCAGTCAATCAATCAGTCAATCAATCAGTCAATCAATCAGTTAATACTCATAAGCTTCCCATGGAACACAGGCCTTCAACAAAGACATGTTTAGTCCTCTGTCGCGTGACTTTAGTTCAAGGTCTTTCTATGTCTTCTTTAATCGTTGTAATTTCTGTCTCCAGTTCTCTTCTCTTCACCGTGAATATCGTATATACTAGTGCACTTCTCTTCTCATCTCCGTGAATATCGTATATACTAGTGCACCTCTTCTCTTCTCCGTGAATATCGTATATACTACTGTACCTCTTCTCTTCTCCGTGAATATCGTATATACTAGTGCACTTCTCTTCTCCGTGAATATCGTATATACTAGGGCACTTCTCTTCTCTTCTCCGTGAATATCGTATATACTAGTGTACTTCTCTTCTCTTCTCCGTGAATATCGTATATACTAGTGTACTTCTCTTCTCTTCTCCGTGAATATCGTATATACTAGTGTACTTCTCTTCTCTTCTCCGTGAATATCGTATATACTAGTGCACTTCTCTTCTCTTCTCCGTGAATATCGTATATACTAGTGCACCTCTTCTCTTCTCCGTGAATATCGTATATACTAGTGCACTTCTCTTCTCCGTGAATATCGTATATACTAGGGCACTTCTCTTCTCTTCTCCGTGAATATCGTATATACTAGTGCACCTCTTCTCTTCTCCGTGAATATCGTATATACTAGTGTACTTCTCTTCTCTTCTCCGTGAATATCGTATATACTAGTGCACTTCTCTTCTCTTCTCCGTGAATATCGTATATACTAGTGCACCTCTTCTCTTCTCCGTGAATATCGTATATACTAGTGCACTTCTCTTCTCTTCTCCGTGAATATCGTATATACTACTGCTCTTCTCTTCTCTTCTCCGTGAATATCGTATATACTACTGCTCTTCTCTTCTCTTCTCCGTGAATATCGTATATACTACTGCTCTTCTCTTCTCTTCTCCGTGAATATCGTATATACTAGTGCACTTCTCTTCTCTTCTCCGTGAATATCGTATATACTACTGCTCTTCTCTTCTCAGTGAATATCGTATATACTAGTGTACTTCTCTTCACCGTGAATATCGTATATACTAGTGTACTTCTCTTCTCTTCTCCGTGAATATCGTATATACTAGTGCACTTCTCTTCTCCGTGAATATCGTATATACTAGGGCACTTCTCTTCTCTTCTCCGTGAATATCGTATATACTAGTGCACTTCTCTTCTCTTCTCCGTGAATATCGTATATACTAGTGCACCTCTTCTCGTCTATCTACCGTGAATCTTCTCGTGAATATCGTATATACTAGTGTACTTCTCTTCTCTTCTCCGTGAATATCGTATATACTATATACTAATATCGTATATACTACTGCTCTTCTCTTCTCTTCTCCGTGAATATCGTATCTCCGTGAATATCGTATATACTACTGCTCTTCTCTTCTCTTCTCCGTGAATATCGTATATACTACTGCTCTTCTCTTCTCTTCTCCGTGAATATCGTATATACTACTGCTCTTCTCTTCTCTTCTCCGTGAATATCGTATATACTACTGCTCTTCTCTTCTCCGTGAATATCGTATATACTACTGCTCTTCTCTTCTCTTCTCCGTGAATATCGTATATACTACTGCTCTTCTCTTCTCTTCTCCGTGAATATCGTATATACTAGTGTACTTCTCTTCTCTTCTCTTCTCCGTGAATATCGGATATACTAGTGTACTTCTCTTCTCTTCTCCGTGAATATCGTATATACTAGGGCACTTCTCTTCTCTTCTCCGTGAATATCGTATATACTAGTGCACTTCTCTTCTCTTCTCCGTGAATATCGTATATACTAGTGTACTTCTCTTCTCTTCTCCGTGAATATCGTATATACTAGTGTACTTCTCTTCTCTTCTCCGTGAATATCGTATATACTAGGGCACTTCTCTTCTCTTCTCTTCTCCGTGAATATCGTATATACTAGTGTACTTCTCTTCTCCTTGAATATCGTATATACTAGTGCACCTCTTCTCTTCTCCGTGAATATCGTATATACTAGTGTACTTATCTTCTCTTCTCCGTGAATATCGTATATACTAGCGCACTTCTCTTCTCTTCTCCATGAATATCGTATATACTAGTGTATATGATGTATCAGACACAAACAGCTACCTGACATGGGAAATGTATCAGGCACAAACAGCTACCTGAAATAGGAAATGTATCAGGCACAAACAGCTACCTGACATGGGAAATGTATCGATGATGTTAACAACAAAATATGCCAAACAAAACGGCAATACTTAAGTTAAGGAACATCGTCTGGAATAAATCTTTGTTAATGAACACACGAAAAGAAGTTACAAAATGATACATCGAACCAATATTATTGTATGGCAGTGAGTCCTGGACAATGAGCAAAAAAAAAAACCATTGAAGGAACTAACGTGGTTTGGGGGGCTGTGCGGTAGGAAGACAAAGAAAAAAAACGTGATACTGTAACTTTTTATTTGTTTATTGTACATCAACAATGCTAGATCATATCTCTTACTTAATTTCTTTATTTGTGTGGACAAATGTAGAAATGTTTTATGTAAATGTCCGAAATTTATAGAATATTAAATGAAAATTGGCATTGAAGAGGTGACTCATGGGAGCAATACATTTCAGAGAGCTACAGTTCTTGAAATCTGGTTGTGTTATTCTACGCTTTTAAAAGTGTCAGCATTTTAATTCCACAAATGGAAAATGTCGCGGTTCCACAGCCAAGAGATTGATAACATGACCGCCTCCACCGCCCACGAAACACAGAATCTCTTAAACTAAACCCATGGCCGAAGTCTGCTTCCTGGAGATTTTCATTGGCCTTTTCAGACGTCACGCACACTTTGTTTTCAGAGCAAGGACATGTGGCAGGGGCACGTAATTAGGGTGACGAGAGAAGCAGATAGAAATGTATCATCATCATCTCCTTTTTCACTCCTTGTGGAGCATGTAACTACCACTACAGACGCCCTCTCGAGGACGCCTACATCACAGCACACACTCTTGCAGGAGTGGTTCTGTAGCCATTGATTGTGTATGATGCAAGTGCACGCACAACGTCATATCAGTCACCATTTATGAGATACACGAAAGAGTACCTGTCCAGTTGTTTCTCTGTCTGCTCAGAGACACCCCGGGATCTACACCGGCCAGTAGACAGATATGGCAGCAAATAATGCACGCACTAATTAAGTTGAGTATTTCGACAAATCTGTAGGTTCTAGTTTTTCAAGTAATCTTTATGTTCTATTATGCCCACTAATGTTTAAACTCTAGTATTTAGTAACCGTTCTTTTTCAGTATGTCAAGTAATCTCTACGTTCTAGTATGTCCGCTAATCTTTATGTCCTACAATACCTAGTAATCTTTCTGTTCTGGTATGTCCCGTAGTCTCTAAGTTTTAATATGCCCCGTAATCTATACCTTCAAGTACATCTCGTAATCTCTACTCATTCTAGTATATCCCGTAATTTCTACGTTTTACTATATCCCGCGATCTGTACGTTCTACTATATCCCGCGATTTGTACGTTCTCCTGTTTCCCGTAATCTCTTCGTTCTAGTACATCCAGAAATCTCAACGTTCCGGTATGACCCGACAACTTTATATTTTAGTATGTACATTAAAGTGTAAGTTCTTCTTTATCCAGCAATCTCTATATTCTGGTATATACAGTAATCTCTTATACTCTATTATGTCCAGTAATCTCTGTGTGCTGGTATGCCCAGTAATGTTTATTTTCTAGTATGTCCTAAATCTCTGTGTTCAAATATGTGTTCATGTTGGTAGATTGTATGTCGTTGTTGTTTCATATTTGTTCATGTTGGTAGATTGTATGTCTTTGTTGTTTCATATTTACAATAGTGTGTGGAACTATGTAGGTGAGTGTGTGTGTGAATATTTTTAGCTTCAGATTGCCTTGCGACGCAGCGCTTCAGAAACGCGTTGCTTGTAAACAGAAATCTAGGGCGGGGCCTACAGAGGTAGTGATTCCCTTGGCATAACAGAGCAAAGAGGGTGAGAGACAGTTTGTTTTGATTTTGTGAGAGAGAGAAACGGTGAGTAGAATTGGAAGTTTGTTTATATTTCGCATTGGTAAGAGAATAACCGAGGAAGTGTAGGCTACGGGTAGTAATGAGATATTGAATTGCTGTATATTTTCAGAGCCTCGGTCAGAACATTTGTTCCGTGCTTCTTGATGTGATTGCTGCTGTCTATGGATTACAATTTTCATATAATAAATATTACAAGGCAGTCTTTGTCATACAGCCAGGTTTCAGCTATAAGGTCGCTGCCTATTGTTGAAAGTGTCTTTCGCTCCAGCACGTATGGGCTGTCGCCTTTGCCATCCAGTCATTTTCGGCAACACTGTCCGATCCATTAACAGCCAGTTAACTCAGAGTATACGGGCGTGCCGACAGAAAGGATTCGTTGATAGCCAGTACTTGAAAAGCACACGTTACTTGTGCCGACTGGAGTATACCACCCTACATCGATTTCTGTTACCTACACGTAAGCAGTAGTCTTGTGTCCTGGATTATCTACCTACAGCACATATTGCCGCCAGTTGCAGTTAACCATCATCTCAGCACATATGGGATGTCGCCTTTGCCATCCAGTCAATTTCGGTAACACTGCCCGACCCATTAATAACCGGTTACCTCTGAGCATAATGACATAAAGACCGAGAGGAGTAGTCAGTTGCCAGTACTCGTCACCTGTCTTATAGTTCAAGTCTTAATTATCCAGTGTAAGAGGCGCCTAGCGCTCCTACTGGATACTCGCTAGCCAGCAAAAGTCCTCGTCGTCTGGATCTAAATATCAGTGGGTGCAAGGGTTTCTGCACTCGTTGTAATCTCCTTCACCTGCTAGTGTGGCCACCGGCCACTGGAAGTTATGAATGCATAGGATTAATTTCGACGCTGTTACAGAGAGAGCTTATCTCCATAGCCTTTGAATATCAACTTAGGTGGAACAGTGTAGTTTTTTTCATCCTAGCTGCGGAAGTAACTTACCTATCAGAATTAATGTCATTACAGGAGTGGCCGTTTCCTCGCGAAACTGGGGGCTCAATCCCTTTAGTTAGATTATCTTAGTGGTGAAAAAGTGTATAGGTGTTGGTGGTTTGGAATGAGACGTTTTGCCTGAGAGATTGAGTGAAGTATTTTTGTGTGATTGTGACATATAATCATTAGCCCATGTAGCCGCGGTAGCGCAGTGGTTAGTGCACTTGCTTCCTTGCTCGGTGGTCTATGATTCGATCCCCAGTTGAGGTGGGATTTTGTAGACCTCAAACGGCTCCTGGGTCGACCAAGCCTCATGAATTGAGTACCAGAGCAACTCTGGGAAGATTAAAGCCGGCGTGATGCTGACCACATCACCACAAGTGTGCTGACGGTCAAGAAAATATGGGCCTAACACTATATTCCCAAAATGCCTTAATGGCCGTGTAACTCCTGCGCGGACCTCTGAGAAAACAATGGTTACATCTGAGACTAGGTATACTACTCGTCAAAAGTCAAGGGCCACTTAGAAAAACCTTGGTTGAAACCATAAAACAAATCTGATATAAACGTAATTGGTATCAGTCAAAACGGCATTTATTGAATACCAAATTGACATGTCACGTAAAGAAATGGAAACACATTCAAACGCAATGAAGCTGTGAAGTGTGTCACCCACCTTTTCAAAAGTCACACAATAGATATTGGACAAATAGACATTTCAAAATTGGGTATGACCACCGTTTGCAGCAAGGCATTCAAGACAGCGTAGACGCATCGAGTCCACAAGGGTCCGAAGAGTATCCTGAGGAACAGCTTGCCATTCTTGAAGCAGAAATGCAGTCAGCTGTGCAACATCTATTGGCAGGGGGTGATTTGTTGACAATCTTCGACCAAGGACATCCAAGATTTGCTCAATCGGAGAAAGGTAAGGTGAATGAGCTGGCCACGCCATCCTGATGATCCCATGTTGCTGAATAAACTCATTCACCACACGAGCTCGATGGGGTCGAGCGTTATCATCTTGGAGGATGGCATTACCACCTATGGCCTCCAGAGCAGGCTGAACAATTGGTCTCAAGATTTCGTTCTGGTATCTTGGGTAGGTCAAGTTGCCTTGGATGATGTAGAGTGGGGTCCTGCCGTGTCTGTAGAAGCCTCCCCAGTCCATGACAGAACCCCTACCATAACGATCCACCTCTCGAATTGTGTCATCAGTAAATCGCTCTCCTGGTCGTCTCCAAACTCGAATCCTGCCATCATTGATTGACACAGTGAAGCGAGATTCATCAGTGAAGAGAACTTGACTCCATTGCTGCTTTTGTCCATCGGATGTGCTCGCGACACCAAGCAACACGGGCTCTGCGATGAGCAGGAGTAAGAGGGATTCTGACTGCAGGACGTCGAGCAGCCAGTCCAAATTCATGTAAACGTCTGTGAATGGTGCTTTGACTGACATTAACGTTTACAGTTTGTCTCAGCTGACATCTTAGAGTGGAACAAGTCACTGTTCGATGGCGCAGGGCTGACAACAAGAGGTACCGGTCATCATGTCTATTGGTGCATCTAGGGCGACCTGGCCGGTGGCGACCCTCCACACTTCCTGTGGCCTGAAATCTCTCCGAAATTCTTTGGATAGTAGAGTGTGACACTGCAAGCCGTCTAGCAACCTCACGGACAGATAAACCACTTTCAACCCACGCTATAGCCCTCATTCTTTGTAAGGTGTCAAGACTTCTTCTCGGTGGCATGGTTTTTGCAAGTGATGAAACTACCCTAAGTCTGCTGATTGTAAAACAAATTAAGAGTGAACTCTGTTCACGAAAAGTCGCCATTGCACGTGGAATGTCACTCAGCACGATTACTTCACCTGTTTGGTTATACGGAAGTTTGAAAAAACAGATTAAAAATGTGAATTAATGGTCAGCAAACCAAATTGCACGTGATCACCATGGTTGTCGGTGAGTTGTTTTTATGCTTAACGTGCATAGAGGACTGTCAGAGGAAGATATTGCACCCATTTTTACTAAAAACTTCCTTCATTTAATCATTCTATGCGCTTATATAAAAGTGTATGGAAAATAATAGGGTGACCCTTGACTTTTGACGAGTAGTATACATAAGCCCCGTCTCAGACACAGTTCCTTACTTCTCGAAATCACTTCAAGATCTGATAGAGCTGAGACGATATCCAGAGAACTGGCTCTCATAATAAGAAGTCTTAACTCACAACACAACAAGATAACTGAGAAGACGCCACAACTGACCGCTATTGTGAGCGCTATGTAGATCAAAGCTTCAAACAGCAGCAGACCTCGAAGTACCACCGTGTATGAGGGTATGTCTGTAAACGTACAAAACATCTCAGTGAATTAATGTACATTTAAAATCGATGAGTATTTAAAATTAATGTTATGCTTAACATAAATCCTCATGTCTATACCTTACCATATGCCGGAAGGGAGATTACGTCTACCACTAAATAACCTCAATCCTGGACAGCATTGGCTCAGCTAGAAGTCCTTGTTAGGATTGACCAACGCTAGCCATAAAACTTTACAGTCCTTTTTAGGACTTTGCTTTTGGGGGCTGTGCGCAAAGAGTTTGTCTTCTCTTGTTTTTTCTTGTCTTTTATTTTACGTGTCAAGCAAGTTAGGTACAGCTTAGCGTGAAAACAAAAATCAAGACATCCAAGCCAATAACATGATGAAAACGATCAAACAGTGACAACATACTTTGTTAACTTTTGTGAAATCTTGTTAGATATTGATATTGTGGCAGTTAGGGAACGATGTACAGTCAAAGGGAAGGAATAAAGAGAATTATGAATGGGAAGGTTCAGATAGAGTACAAAAAGGAGATGCGCGAACAATGTTGCGCATGACAGAGGTGAAGGGTAATCCAGTGAATCACGCTTTTCTTAGCGGGCAGTCCAGAAGCGTGAGGCAGAGAGGGAAGCCGCATATACGCGGATAGCCATGTTAATGGCGTATTCAAGTAGTTTAGATGATAATTATTTCATGGACAAGGAAGTAGTTTGGGCAATGATTAACCCGAAATATTGAACAGTGAGAAATTCTTGTCTAGAAGGAGAAACGGTGTGAGTTAGATATTATTCAGAAAGGAAAAGGTACGTAGAGTGTTTTACAATACATATAGACAGTAGTCATATTCTTCAGTGAGGCAAGGGAAATTAACACCCCCGGAGATGCCCGGTCCCATCAAGATAACCTGAACACTGAGAGAATATAAATAACAATAATCTAAGAAATAGAGACTATAGCACCTGAATGATCACTGATGGTTAAGAGGCCAGAAGGTGTGGATTCGATACTGGGCGAGAGAGAGTGGTGAAAGAATGAACTTACATTGTATATTCTATGATGGACCAAATGTGGAGGTCAGAGCAGACAGCAATGATCCTTTCATATGTAAATAAACACTATTCAAATTACCATGGCGTTATCGCATCACATGCTGTGTGTGTGTGACTGTGTGGTATACAGCATATTATAGCTAACCACAGAGGTAAGCGAACCTGAACAGACATTGTCATATATGATTCATAATACAACCATAGCCTGCCACATTATACTAAGGTGCTAATATAAAGTGCTTTGATTTGTTTACAATGCAGTTACTGAATTATTTAAATTTCCAGAAATAATTTTGTTGTGTGGTCAAAGAAATATTAATAATTTAATATTGGGATGGAATAAATACGAGCTGCATTCACGTATTCATATAACACCCCTGGAGCATAAAATAAGTCTAGCGAGACGGTGACTTACTTATCAGTTCTCTTCTACAACTATCATCGAGAACTGTGCAGTTTACTATCTGACTTCTCTTGTGCTCTCTCTATCTCTGGTTCACCATCTCTCT
This sequence comes from Oreohelix idahoensis, assembly GCA_024509875.1. Classification (NCBI taxonomy): domain Eukaryota; kingdom Metazoa; phylum Mollusca; class Gastropoda; order Stylommatophora; family Oreohelicidae; genus Oreohelix; species Oreohelix idahoensis. The sequence continues at coordinate 67,820 of JAMPIV010004362.1, forward strand.
TCTCCATTTCTGGTAACTACTTTCTAATGTTCTATCCAACATTCATCTCGCCACAGATGCGTTAACTGCACCCTTGAGGTGGCTGACTGAAACTCCATTAACCAGGACAGTTATAATGTCAGGTCACACATGGCTCCAGTCTGGTTGTCAGATAACTATTTATTATAGTTGCACCACTGTAATGTGGGCTTATAATAATAATAATAACAATAATAGGCTCGCTCCCCTAGGAGTACGGCCACACCACAATGGCTGACATAAGAAAATCAACACCTTTCACAGGTACTTCCCTTTAATATTATGCACACACAATAAGGCCTCACACGGCCAACAAACGAGTGAGATACAATATAACAATGAAATGCATTAACCACTTAGACTGTCCGTATCATACACGACAGAATTACTACACTGATAAACTGCAGTGAATACCACTCACCATGAGTGACCCAAAATCTACGACAAAGAAATACACAAATCTTCGGCAACTAATAACGGCCTGTAACAAAATCAATTCCGACACTACACTGTCCTCGAATCATAACTTAATAATCCAATAGGACTGGAACATGGCAAGCATCTCTAACAAAAAGTCTGTAACATGGACTCCACAGCAAAATTGCTGGCACAGGGAAGAATATATCCGTCCACTCGGGACACTGGCTAGGAACTGACTGCCTGCGTTTGCGCCAAATTCTTACAGCTTCCGTCTTGTCACATGACTTCGCCGATTCAGTTATACCAGTGTTGCCAACCTGATTTTGTAATCTCAGTGTTGTCCGGCTGATTCTCGTCGCTGCGAAATAGCGCCGTGACATTCCCCCCCCCCTTTTTTTAAGGAATAAAACGTAGTTTTCTTCCATCGGAGGAAGCGTCGCCCAACCCCCGTAGGAGTTTAGACGAACAAATGCCATAACAGCATCTCCTCATCTGACTAGAGAATTCCATAGTTCTCCACTACCACAGACGTTACTGCATTCTCTTACAACAACATGACTATGAAGTAGGTTATCCAAGGTTCTGGCAGTCATGAAAAATGACAACGACTGACCTCCCCTGGTCACCCAAAACACAGTGCATGGTACATTCATGGTAACTATTACATAGGTATACATGACCCCATAATCAATAACTAGTATACCCAATCCTTTCCACAAAATTCAAATATATAGTTAATTGCCTTTATGGCCTCATAATACATAAATTCAAAAGTACACCTTAGTATAACATGATCTTTAAAGTTTACATCACATCTCTAATACTATCACATGTACACACCTCCTCAGTTCTCCTCACTACATTATAAAGCTGTACAGAACAACTTATATTCTATCAGAATAGTACTGGTGGCGTGGGTCAGACTCTAAAGTTCGGTTCGCGTTAACCGAAACACCCTACTGAGCGCGAACTCGATACTTATCCCTAGCTATTGCTGGACTATCAGCAGGTGGTTATGGAGCAACGACATGTGCTTCCACCTGACTGCATCACGCGCACCCCACCTATTCCCGAAAGGCACTCGTGCAACTTTGGTATTGTCTCGCATTGACAATACCTCCACGAACTTCACCGGTGCGACTTCATTAAACACTCGTCTGAGTGTTCGCCAGCTAGCCTTCGGGGGGATATTGCGGACCCATACTGTGCGATCGCCAGCTATCGGGCCCTCGGATATGCCTCTACTGTTCCTATTCATGTGCCTTGGCCCTTGCCGCGAACCCCGTCTCAGATGTACTTTCTTGCCAGGTAGTTATACTTCGACCAACTGATCGTCCGCCTCGGGACTTAGGAGTTGCTGAGCGACTGCTCCAGCACCTCCCGTGACATTATGCACTCCCCGTACGTTGCCGACGATCAAATCGGCGATAGGGTTCTCAGGACAAACGCGTTCACTCTGCCTGTTATGAACGGGGTGTCCACATTAACACAAGCCTGGGGTAAGACTCTACTTTGCCCCCAAACGTGATACACTTTACAGTTTTCCCTGTGAGGCAGGACTCGTCGATACATGACCGACGCACTCCGACTGTGGTACAGCCGGTGTCCCTCAATACCGAGACTGGTTTCTTCTCCACCACACCTTTGTGGAGTGCCACCTCAACAGTCTCATAGACCCCCGACAGACATTGTACCGCATATCCGCAGCGTACCCCTATATTCTCGCCTGAATTAAATAGCGGAGAACACCCCACACAGTCCTCGCTATTGACTGTGTCCAACACAAATGCAAAATTCGCGTGTTCAATTGGGGTGGGACACCTGTCAGCACAATGATTATTGCCACCGCAATTGGAATGCATGGGCTCCCTTTTCGACTCATCGTGTGGACTATTGCTGGAGCTTTTAGATGACGAAAACCACGCATCGGAGTCGGAAGATCGACTCTCTGAGGAACCACTTCTCTGCTTGGAATGTTTTGTTTTATACCAAAACCGATCTTCTTCACGAGACTCCTCGAAGCGTATCTGCTTACGCATTTGGCGCTCTCCTCCGTCGCTATCACTTTTCCATTGTCGGTTGTGCCAATTCGACTGTTAAGTCATAATTTAGTAATGGGAGTTAAGTGTTAAAGATTCGTATGTATGGGTCGGATTTTTGTCCACGCTAGTTAGCACGCTGTTAGTGATGAGAGGATTTTTTAGTTGGGGGCTTTGTGCTCTGTATTTTTTTAACATAGCTCAACTGAGTAGTTGTTAGTTTGTTTTTAAAAATAAGATAAAGAAAGTTTTGGAATATTCTTAGTGTTAGTTTGGGGAAGAGACGGTTGAGCTGAACTGAAGTCTCACGCGGTTGGTCCGCGCAATTGTGTAATTTTTACTGAGTTGTACTGAGAGAGGAAAATCTCGAGACAGTGTGTTGCTGGCAGGGCTTCGGGATGGCGATCCCATCTCGCTAGTGCGTTCCAGGGTGTCTCTTTTTGTAAAGGGGAGAATTTTGTGATATTGAAGATATCTTTTCGAGGCCGTTGAGTAGGCCGCCCGCGAGTATTATTATTGATGAAGATATTCATACAAACCTTTGTTCCTAATGGATGTTTACCATGGTCTATTATGAAATAAGAGATACTGTGAGCTGCTTTGTTACGCAGCCTATTTTTTTCCCCATTGGATTTACTTACTAGATATTTAAGACGTTGGAAGTTTGTTCCTGAGGGATATTTATTGTAACAGTGTACTGTGCTGAGGCCTGTAATTTATGCAACCGATGTGACGGATATTTTGTACCTGATGCTGTATGATTATGCTGTGAACCGTTGATGCTCCATGATTTGTTATGAAATGTCGTCCCATGATGTCTACGCAATAAACTGTATTACGCTACCACTCGTTCCGACATTTCCTGACTCCTATGTTTTGCTGTGGTGTGAGGGTCCAGTTTGTCCAGGTATGCCAGAACCCTTTAACATTTGCGTATGTTGACATCTACATATTCACACACCTGTCGACCATTAGTAAGCCCGACCTATGCTGATTGCCATTCATCAGCGATTACATTAACAGTTTCCTCCTACCCCACTTACGTATCCGCAACATCGACCGACCATTCCGATGGGATCGGAAGTTCCCGTAATTCCCTCTTCGTGATTGATAGGGACTAGAGGACCTATTGTCCTTCTGCTCTTGGCACCTGTCTGCAACGCATGACTGATTTTGCCGTGGTTGGCGCTGTACCTTGCCGACGCCTGCAATCAAGGCGTCAGACAGACCAGACCTTTGGATGGGTTTGCCCGGATGGGCAAGGACATAATGGTGCTCCAATTGGGCCATAGAATCAATATCTTTTGGCTGGCGCTCTTGGAAAAACGCTACCAACCCAGTAGATCATGAGGACAGCACTTTGTCCCGTAGCATCAAATCTAGCAAGCCATTATAGTCCTTGTTTATCCCCTCCATCTCGATCCATCTATTAAGCAGAAGTTTGATCTTCGAGATAAAGTCCTCGAAGTCTTGGTCTGCACTTGGCATCGCGTTTCTAAAGCGTGTGCGGTACCCGTCATCCGTCAGACTGAACTTCCGGAGCAACAGTTCCTTCACCTTGTTGTAATCCGCCCGCTCTTCCAGCGGGAGGCTATAGAAAGTCTCCATCGCAGGCCCCACTAGCAATGTGGATAACAGAGATGGCCATTGATCTCTGTCAGCCTTCGAGGCCACGCAATCGGCCTCGAACCTCTCAAGGAAAAAATCTAAACTATCGATGTTATCGTTAAAATTTGGCAGACGCAACCTAAAGGGACGATGAGACTCCCTCGGAGTTGAGTTCTGACCACTCGCACCGAATTCTAATCTCTTTAATTGTATTTCCTTATCAATCCTCATTCTCTCCTTCTCTAATTCTAACTCTCTATCTTCTTTCCTCTTCTTTTCTTGTAATTCTCGTTCCAACTTCTTTTCTTGAAATTCTCTATCTTCTTTTATCTTCTTTTCTTGTAATACGAACTCTCTTCTTTTGAGCTATAACTCTTCAGCGCGAGCATCTTTTTCCGGCTTCTGTTTCTCAATCTATTCCTTCTCTTCCTGCTTCTGTTTCTTCTCCGAAGCTTTTTGATTTTTCTCTAAGTAGTATTCTGCCTTGGCAAAATCCATCAGTTCTTTCTGGGTGTATCCACATTCTTTGCCCATCCGAATGCAACCCTCTAGGTCCATGATGTACACTCAGAATACTCAGTATTATCTTTTGCTCTAGATTCTTACTATGCAACTACTCAATCGTACGTACTATAAACACCTCACTTATATCAACAGCTAACTCTTTGCTTACAAAGTATGCAGTAATAATACAGGAATAGCACTAACACTTGTTAAAGTACAAACATATGCTTGTGCATATAATCCACTACACCTCTCAATGTATAAATATAATTCACTTCACCTCTCAATATATAAATATAATCCTCTTCACCTTTCAATGCATAAATATAATCCACTTCACCTTTTAATGCATAAATATAATTCACTTCACCTTTCAATATATAAATATAATTCTCTTCACCTTTCAATGCATAAATATAATCCACTTCACCTTTCAATGCATAAATATAATCCACTTCACCTCTCAATGCATAAATATAATCCTCTTCACCTTTCACTTACTGTCTCCTTACTCTCTAGGTTATGGTCCTTCCGACCACTTAGTCTCTGTAATACAACTGAAAGACCCCTTACTATAGTCGAAAGTTGAATTTATCTGACTGATACTACCTCTTGGTGCTATACCACCTCACAACTGTAAGATTGTGGCACCGCCACCAAATTGAAACATAACACAGCTTCTTCACCACAGTATCTTACTAACACCCACCTTGGTGCTGTACTATGACAGTATTTCAGTTATATATGATTTACCTAATATCAACAGTTTACAACTGACAAGAATGAGCACTTCACAGATGAAAAGACATACACCAAACGCTACGATAAATACCAGTCACGAGGAATAAGATGACAGACAAGATCAAAACAGGAATAGACTAATATCTACAAAGCGTGACTGCCCACGAACGAAAACAAGGGATACCTGTTAACATATTTACAAGATAGCAAGGAGGAACGAGAGATCACACCACTTAAACACAACAGAAGAATTACTGGATTTACAGGACAATGTACATACAAACCACACCAGTACAACTAACAAAGACTGAGCTTGGAATGTTAAGTAGGGCAGTCACAGGAAACACTTCTGCCTTACTCCACCACTAAACATACACAGCTACACTCTAGAAAGGAATCAGTCTAATCCAATCTTTTCCCACAAGTAAGAAAAGAAAGCATTAAACTCGCCACCCGTCCACCCTTGAACTTACAAATATAACATTAAACACAGCAGACTAAATAACAACAACACTTAACAATGAGGTGATGAGGGATATCTTCTTTACTAGCCACCGACTAAATCACACCAGTCAAAATAAACTAAACATATAAGCAATAATATCACTATAACATATCCAATTTTTACTATGAATATAATAATAAAGACCACAAGTAATAGGAACTTAGAGTGAAAGATCCCACCTAACTAACTAACACCATATAAAGATACAGACTACGTTTCTACAAAGAAAGCGAGGAAAAAGAACAAAACAAAAGGAAAGGAAACAACAACACCCAATAAGCAAACCTCAAGAAACAGACGTCTAAACAGAACCAAACTTATTGCTTTATGTTAACCTAACCTAACCCTAACCAACTGTCCCACTACTCTAGAAGACCAGACTGTACAATAAGTTGTACCAGGTGGATAGACAGAAAAGAAAATATTGACGGAAGAAGACAGAATTCAGAGGAAAAAACAAGAAAAATATAAATATAACAAATCATACAAAGATATACAAACAATAACTTAACTGACGCTCCAGCGATGCTTGTCCACGTAGCTCCTCAAACACCAAAAGATGATCGATGAAAACCGCACGAACAGGTCTCCACACTTGAAAATGTACACAATATTCTTACTGTGCTATCTCTGCACTGTATACAGCACGAATAACGACTGGATATCCACAGTAATGTTCCAATAACCAGACTGTTTTACAAGTCCATGTGCCAGAAAATACAATACTGTCTTTTGGCACGGTGATGTGTATTAAATATGTAACCAGAACAGTTCACTTCACTTCATGAACCCAGCAGTCTTCAGCACAGAGTATTCCAGGAACCCTCACATCAGCAGGCTTTACCCTTCAGCACGGTAAATCTCCAGGGTCACGACAGAGGCGTTGGTAGGCGCCCACTGGACAGGCACATCAGTAAGGTATGATAACGACAGAACTTGGAAGGAACCCCGGAAGATAATGTTCCCAGGTAGGTAGAGCATTACGAGCAATTGTACCACTGCAGGTTGGCTACGTGCCCCACAATGGTTGAGTATATCTAGACCATGATCCAGACAAGAGGAGTTACACACATCCTGAGATACCACCTCTACTTTTGACCAACCGATCCCTCCTGACGACACACACAGTCTGTCACTCGGGCCAACCTATTACCAACCACAATAGACCAACCGCTACCTCCTAACGACACACACAGTCTGTCACGGGCCAACCTATTACCAACCACAATAGACCAACCGATCCCTCCTGACGACACACACAGTCTGTCACTCGGGCCAACCTATTACCAACCACAATAGACACACTATTCAACTCTGCATCTTACATGGACCACCTACCGACATCTGTCACACCAACCTCCGCTGCTCCAACTGGGTCGCCACCTTCCTAGCACTAAGCTACAAATATACCTTGTAATATCTCAAACTGTAGTGCCAAACACCAGCTACAACCTTTCTCTGCACTTGTGACACTTTGTCTATCAATAATTAACCACCCTAGCACACCATTACCTTTCCAGAACAGACTCAAACACAGTAACTGTCAAATATTCTCTGAACTGAAAATACCACTATTTCACTGTGACCTATTTCTAATCTAGGTCAACTATCGCTAGCGGAATCACCAGAGCGTAACCAGTTCACTGCCTACTGACAAAGCAAACAAACACACTGCTATGAACACTGTGAAACCTGAAGGCGTGAACACAATGCTACTCTCACCATCTATCAATCTGTATGCATACTTCTAGCCTTTCTACTGAAAATATATGCCCACGGCCTTTACAAAAACGGACCAGAGCCCCCAGTTGTCAAATAACTATTTATTATAGTTGCACCACTGTAATGTGGGCTTATAATAATAATAATAATAATAATAATAACAATAATAGGCTCGCTCCCCTAGGAGTACGGCCACATCACAATGGCTGACACAAGAAAATCAACACCTTTCACATGTACTTCCCTTTAATATTATGCCCATACAATAAGGCCTCACACGGCCAACAAACGAGTGAGATACAATATAACAATGAAATGCATTAACCACTTAGACTGTCCGTATCATACACGACAGAATTACTACACTGATAAACTGCAGTGAATACCACTCACCATGAGTGACCCAAAATCTACGACAAAGAAATACACAAATCTTCGGCAACTAATAACGGCCTGTAACAAAATCAATTCCGACACTACACTGTCCTCGAATCATAACTTAATAATCCAATAGGACTGGAACATGGCAAGCATCTCTAACAAAAAGTCCGTAACATGGACTCCACAGCAAAATTGCTGGCACAGGGAAGAATATATCCGTCCACTCGGGACACTGGCTAGGAACTGACTGCCTGCGTTTGCGCCAAATTCTTACCGCTTCCATCTTGTCACATGACTTCGCCGGTTCAGTAATACCAGTGCTGCCAACCTGATTTTATAATCTCAGTGTTGTCCGGCTGATTCTGATCGCTGCGAAATAGCGCCGTGACATCAGTGCTGATGACTCGAGGTTTTTTGTTTTGTTTTTATTTTAATTTCATAAAGAAACATATCCTTCCCAGTTCCGTACTGGTTATAATTGATAAAAACAATGTTTATTATTTTACATATCTCGATGGTCACTGGAAGATTCTCAAACAACTTTAAAACGGAGGCAGAAGCACTACGAACGACAGCAATAACCATCTTGGAAAATAACGATCTTGCTAGAGTCAATATAATGCACCTTGCTGACTCACTGTCAGTCATCGCTGCCCACAGAAACAATAAAAACAATATTTAGACAGCCTGACAGAAGCACTAGCGGAAACCAGCTATGAATTCAAAAAAGTAAATGTACGGTGTATTTCTGCCCACTGCAAGAAATATGGAAATGAGAGGGCTGATAAACTTGTCAAAGAGGAAGGAAGAGAAACCCAAACAAAAAAACAGTATAAAATGATAACGGCAATAATCAGAAGTAATTACAGAGAGAATTGATAGAAATGAAGATCAAGAGTCCAGTAATGCAGAAGCTTACAATACATTTACCAAGAAGAGATCAAGTGATAATTTTCAGACTAAGAACCAGCCATTACAGACTCAGATACCACTTGTTCAACAAACTGAAAATTGGACAGACAGTTATGTGCTCAGGTGGGGAGGGCAAATAAACAGTAGAACATGTACTCCAAAACTGTCGGCTCCATGAGAGGAGCAGGGTAGCAGCGTGGCCTTCTCCAACCCAGTTGAGGGAGAAACATTATGGTGATAAGAGAAGCCTGAGACAGACTGCCAGTTGAGGGAGAAACATTATGGTGAAAAGAGAAGCCTGAGACAGACTGCCAGTTGAGGGAGAAGCATTATGGTGATAAAAGAAGCCTGAGACGGACTGCCAGTTGAGGGAGAAACATTATGGTGATAAGACAAGCCTGAGACGGGCTGCCAGTTGAGGGAGAAACATTATGGTGTTAAGAGAAGCATGAGATGGACTGCCAGTTGAGGGAGAAACATTATGGTGATAAGAGAAGCCTGAGACGGACTGCCAGTTGAGGGAGAAACATTATGGTGATAAGAGAAGCCTGAGACGGACTGCCAGTTGAGGGAGAAACATTATGGTGATAAGAGAAGCCTGAGACGGACTGCCAGCTTTATTGAAGAGATAGATATGGTTGTTTGAGATCGAAAGACGACGAACAAGTTGATGTTGTTGATTAACTTGTGCTGCTGAGCTTGCTGCTCGTTCTGCAGTCAGTGCAAATTTGAGGAATCCTTGGTATTAACTACAATGTGGATTTATGCTGTTCCTGTGGCTGTTCTGCTAAAACTGAAACTTGTTGAGTTGAAGTCATGAGCTCTAGTTTTCTCAAGGATATTCTATCGAGGCAAGCATTTGGTTCCGAGCTAGAAGGAGAAAGTGGGTGGTAAGCAGTGATTTCATCGTCATATATGGAAGAAGGTTCTAAATATTCAGGACTAAAATAATGTTAACTGTTGTTTCTGGGCTTTTCACAGATTGTCACGTTCTGCACAGAGTTTATAAAGTATATTGAAAGGCGTCTAATACAGAATTTCTTTGTCATGACACAGTTAAGAGGCCAATGATACGCTTTAATTTATTCAGTTATTTCTGTTTCCTCTTCTTACAGAACATGTAGGCACCATTACAGCAGACTCCCTTAAATGATGACTGCGCCAAAAGCTCCCATGCTCTTGTAGCTATGGTGTATGTATTACTTTTCTTGTTATGACAATGCCATGCCAGCCCTAATTGTTGGCCTTTTACATGGTACAGCCTGAACAGACAATGTTCATAAATAGACACGAAACATCTCTACACAGACTAAGACACCTGTTGTACCTTATGGACAATGGAAGAGTCACGCCCCCGGTGGACACCTGTTGTACCTTATGGACAATGGAAGAGTCACGCCCCCGGTGGACACCTGTTGTACCTTATGGACAATGGAAGTGTCACGCCCCCGGTGGACACCTGTTGTACCTTATGGACAATGGAAGAATCAAGCGCCCGGGGACAATGATATCAAAAGGACCACATGTGTTACAGTGACAAAAGCATCGTTAATATTATTTATCAAATTAATAATTTATTTTTTGAGTACCGTACCGACTGGTGTTGGCGACTATGTCTCTCCATCTACCGTGAACGTGATAAAGAACTGAAGGACAGAGCATCACAAACATCAGTAGAACAAGAGGTGACAAAATGACTCTGGAGTTGGATAGGACACATACTGGAGAAACCATTTGATAGCATAATTAGGCAACTCCTGTTCTTGAATCTCCAGTGGAGGAGAAATGTAGGGAAGCCATACAATACATGGAGAAATGTAGGGAAGCCATACAATACATGGAGAAATGTAGGGAAGCCATACAATACATGGAGAAATGTAGGGAAGCCATACAATACATGGAGAAATGTAGGGAAGCCATACAATACATGGAGAAATGTAGGGAAGCCATACAATACATGGAGAAATGTAGGGAAGCCATACAATACATGGAGAAATGTAGGGAAGCCATACAATACATGGAGAAATGTAGGGAAGCCATACATTACATGGAGAAATGTAGGGAAGCCATACAATACATGGAGAAATGTAGGGAAGCCATACAGTACATGGAGAAAAGAATTGAAGACAGGCATGGAAAGACCTTGAACGGATGGCACAGACCAGGAACCTGGTATGGAATATATTTGTTTACGGGCTATGCTCCAAAGAGGAGGAAGGGGGGAAGAAAGGTAATGACGTGACAGTAAATGTCTATATTGTGTGTGTGTGTTACTCTTAAACCCTTTGGCGTATACCTTAGATACAATCTTCATACTCATACTTCATTCTTCACAATGTGCTGAGCCTGTGAATTGTGAGAACCATTGACAGAACGACAACATTTCAAAGTCTGCTTGACTACTGGATATTGTGCTGAGAAAATTATGCCGATGACTTTCTATTTTTCTGTGCATTGGGTATTCATGATTCCGTACTTTTCCTTTTGACCTCGACACTTTTCACTTCCTGGTTGTTCAACCACAACTGCGTCATTCTCTTTCATCTTATTCGTGAGGACCACTTAACCCGAAGGCTTTTCCTTGTTTTATCTGCCTTTATCATATCTTTTAGACCTTCCTTATTCAATACGAGCATCCTTTATTTGTCCCTTTATCCAAACAAGTTCCTACTATAGGCTACCCAGCAAAGTTAACAAGTTTAAGCAAATCCAATTTTGTTAAAGTCCCTGTAACAAAGAAAAATATTCACTCTCTCTTTCATATAGTGGCCACTCAATCACTCTTACCTACTCTTCGTGATAACCCTTGGAATTACAATTTTTCCTGAATATATAAATGTCAGGTTTATTTCCCAAATTGGCCCCAGTCCATCCTCTAACAAATAAAGACTAGTGAGGTGAACGCCGAATCTGGTGTTTTGTTTTTCTGGATGAACAAAATGTCATCGCCAATAGTTGATGTAGAAACGTGATCTTAGGGTTCACAGTTAAAAGAGGAAAATACTTCCAGTATTGGGAAACATTTAGTTGCTAAAAATGTTACATATGATGATGACAATAATCCTATCGGCTGACTCTATGGTAGAGTGCCGATTCTGAAACAGCGTAAATTCTGGATGCTACGCTTGAATACGACTTTCAGAAGTCAGGAATAAATGTTATTTTTTCACACCCCAGTGGGCTGATAAAATTGAAAAATATTGCTGGGTTTGGTAAGCCCAGTTAAAATTTATAAGTTAAAATGTTTCTCATGTATCGTTGCCAAATACTTGCTCACAAATGAAATTGGTGACGCACAGGCCAAGAAAAGACAACATTAACCAATCAGTAAAAACGAAAAGACCGCTGGATGCCCTTGATCAGGCCTGCTAGGAATATATAAGAAACATTTATGGAAAAATGCTACTATTCTATATAGCTACATATTTGCACACAGACGGGGACAAGACGATCTCTTATCCACTCCGTCAGTACTGATTAAATTTAAAAGGCACACGGTGTCTTTAGCCTACTCTATCGCCCGTCGCTAGCGCTGAGTTTTCAGGTCGGAGGGAGTTATGCAACTCTCCCCGCCCCTTGCTCGCGCTTAACGATCAGCGGACAATGTTAACTATTATTTAATTATCCATATGCGCACTTACACAGAGTATCGCCGGTCGTTAATAGCTATTAAATTGGTCGGCGTCTGATAGTTTAATCGTTTGGTTTTAATTAATAGGCACTTATAATAAATACGCTCAATGAAATAAAACGTAAATTCTTTTCTGTCACTATCAGTCGCGCCTAGCATTTAAATCAGTCAACTAAAACCGTCTCTTCTTGTGTGAGAAAGCATGTGGTGAAAATTAACATTATAACTGAACATCTGGTATGAAATAGCTACGCGTTATTTTATTTCACTAGTTTTACCAGCTAGAAAATCTAAGTGAATTATAATGGTACGCTAACACTTTTAAACACGTAAGCACTCATTTCTATTACCAAAAACTCAGAATGAAAATCACGAATGCTATTAACACATTTAGCGAAATGGTTCTAGAACTGCGCGCTTAGACTATCCAAAAATTCTGAGTGACAACTGATAGCTGGTTTAAGAAAACACAGGTTATATATCATTATGTTTCTCTGATCTATAGAGGATGTTACTTTTCGCACTAGTGTGTGAGTAACGGAGAATCAGAACAGAGTTCCCAGATAAAGGCTTACTCCCGTCTTCCGTCGAGCGCTTTCGATCGTCATCAAAAGACGTATACGGGTAACGGGGTTCTCTAAGATTTTCTCTGTACGAAAGCCCGCTTCCGAAGATCAAAGAGCCCAGGGGTTTCTGAATATTTCTGAGTACGAACTTCAAAAGATTATGTGTTATTCACGTGCGGTCTGTCAGGTATCGTATGATTGACAGATAAGCTCGCGTGATGAGACTATGTAAACTAACCTGATTCGCTACCTGTTATAACGGGCAGGTCACGAAAGTTTGTAAACACTTCGTTTGTTTATATTCAAAGAAAAGAGACGTGACGAAAAAGTGAGTAAACACAGGCTGTAAATGCATGGTTTTGCTAGCCAATCAAAGAGCGTTAACGGGATTACAAAGACTGTCAGATTACCGTAGGCTCTATTTCCATTATACGTCACAGTTTTATATCTCTCTGGAGCGTCTAAAGCAGGGATCAACAACCGGTAGATCGTGCGCGTCTAAAGTAGGGACAGCAACCGGTAGATCGTGCGCGTCTAAAGCAGGGACAGCAACCGGTAGATCGTGCGCGTCTAAAGCAGGGATCAGCAACTGGTAGATCGTGCGCGTCTAAAGCAGGGATCAGCAACCGGTAGATCGTGCGCGTCTAAAGCAGGGATCAGCAACTGGTAGATTGTGCGCGTCTAAAGCAGGGATCAACAACCGGTAGATCGTGCGCGTCTAAAGCAGGGATCAGCAACCGGTAGATCGTGCGCGTCTAAAGCAGGGATCAGCAACTGGTAGATCGTGCGCGTCTAAAGCAGGGATCAGCAGCCGGCAGATCGTGCGCGTCTAAAGCAGGGATCAGCAACCGGTCGATCGTGCGTGTCTAAAGCAGGGATCAGCAACCGGTAGGTGTCAGTGTTATATAAGGCGAATCCTGACATATGGATGGAGGCATAAAGAATCTGGAAGCAAGAAAAAAAATCTATTGCTATCTCAAGTATTGCAAATATGATACACAGCTAACAAGAGTAATGGTGTTGTCCTGAAAGAGGTTAGGGTGCAAAGAAAATGTGTATCTCATTTTAGGAAGAAAATAAAATTTCACTTCTTTAGGCATGTTATGAGAAGAGAAATGCTGCACTTCATTATGGCAATAGGAAAGTTTAAATAAAAAGATATAACGGACGACAAAAAGAGAAAGTACAAGACAGGTTAACATCGTGACGATGAAAAATGTCAACAACAGAACCGATAGACGTCACTGATTACTCGAAGCTGTAGAGAGACATGATCGACTTCACCAGCTGGTATAGCACTTGAAGAAGAAGATTAGGAAGATTTGCTTCATCATCATTTTCCTTTGCGTTCCTTCTGGGGTCATCATTGTAGCTGGATTCCGTGCAGGAAGCCTGCACCACGTTCTCACGTCATCACTGTAGCTGGACTCCGTACAGGAAGCCTGCACCAAGTTCTCACGTCATCACTGTAGCTGGACTCCTACAGGAAGCCTGCGCCAAGTTCTCACGTCATCACTGTAGCTGGACTCCGTACAGGAAGCCTGCACCACGTTCTCACGTCATCACTGTAGCTGGACTCCGTGCAGGAAGCCTTGACCAAGTTATCACGTCATCACTGTAGCTGGATTCCGTACAGGAAGCCTGCACCAAGCTCTCACGTCATCACTGTAGCTGGACTCCGTACAGGAAGCTTGCACCACGTTCTCACGTCATCACTGTAGCTGGACTCCGTACAGGAAGCCTGCACCAAGTTATCACGTCATCACTGTAGCTTGACTCCGTACAGGAAGCTTGCACCAAGTTCTCACGTCATCACTGTAGCTGGAAGCCGTACAGGAAGCCTTGACCAAGTTATCACGTCATCACTGTAGCTGGACTCCGTACAAGAAGCTTGCACCAAGTTATCACGTCATCACTGTAGCTGGACTCCGTACAGGAAGCTTGCACCAAGTTATCACGTCATCACTGTAGCTGGACTCCGTACAGGAAGCTTGCACCAAGTTATCACGTCATCACTGTAGCTGGACTCCGTACAGGAAGCTTGCACCAAGTTATCACGTCATCACTGTAGCTGGACTCCGTACAGGAAGCTTGCACCAAGTTATCACGTCATCACTGTAGCTGGACTCCGTGCAGGAAGCCTTGATCAAGTTCTCACGTCATCACTGTAGCTGGACTCCGTGCAGGAAGCCTTGATCAAGTTCTCACGTCATCACTGTAGCTGGACTCCGTACAGGAAGCTTGCACCAAGTTATCACGTCATCACTGTAGCTGGACTCCGTGCAGGAAGCCTTGATCAAGTTATCACGTCATCACTGTAGCTGGACTCCGTACAGGAAGCTTGCACCAAGTTATCACGTCATCACTGTAGCTGGACTCCGTACAGGAAGCTTGCACCAAGTTATCACGTCATCACTGTAGCTGGACTCCGTACAGGAAGCCTGCACCAAGCTCTCACATTCTTGCAGTAATAACGTCTTTGCCAAGTTGTTTGACATGATGGAGGTTGCAAGCGTCATGCACAACCTCATATTAGTTGCCTTGTTATACATGGCTGACGGTACAGTAGGGCCTACTCTTTCTTCGTCTCCTCAGAGACCTCCGCGAACTACAGGTGACAAGAAGACGTTAGATCATGATTATTGGAGTCATCAGCCATGACAGTCAGAACCGGATGTTGTAAAGCTAAACGAGCACTTACAGAAAACAGTTTTGATGAGTCACAGAGTTGTGAATACGCTTGCGAATAAGACATACAATTGTGGGGCTTGTAAGACACCACAGTTGGGGCTTGTAAGACACCACAGTTGGGGGCTTGTAAGACACCACAGTTGGGGCTTGTAAGACACCACAGTTGATGATTGAAGAAGACAATATTGGTTGCTAGAGCTCTCTGGGCACGAGATTAAACCTGATGATATCGGCCCCATGGACTCGTAGTATCTACAAACGTCTGGCGGTTGTTAGTGGGTAAAATAGTTTGGACTTCCGGCTGATTAAGTGGTTACAGCGTCAGTACTGTTGCCGGTTCCCGGATTGAAACTTGGTAGCATCACGCTGCAATCTATCAAGCTGTACTAATGGGTACTTGATTTAGCTCTTGATTTAAGGAAGGCTATGGCGGCGATCAAGGAAACAGGTACCCCATCTCATAAAGCTGGCCCAAGTACAGAGAAGACTTTAACAATTCACATTTTTACGGCAGTTTCAGCTATGATACTACTTGTACCTTTAAAATGGCTTGACATTCTAGGTTTTCGATTTACGTTTTTCCTAGAAAATAAGGCAATCCAGAAGTCTTCGGTGCTGAAGACATTCTAGGGAGGGGTAGGTGTGATTAAACAGATCAAACAGCAAGAAAAAACATGTTCACTACGGAGCACAATACAGGTGTGCTCGCTTTGATGATTTATTAACTGTTATTATTTAATGTTACACACTCTGGTAGGAAATACAACATAATCGTTTGTTGGTCTATATCAAACATTCACATGAGAACACAATCTATGTTACATAGGCAAATCTCCATGCTGCATGAAATTTTTAAAATGACTCATGGACACTGGTATTTGAAACGAGATAAGAACGAAATTTCGGGATTAACTTGAAAACCTAAGAAAACCGCAGCTAAAATAAAATAAAGGTAAAAAGGGTAAAGGAATGTCATGGAATGGCCTCCCCTGATTTGCAGTAGTGCTCCAACAGTGGCGAAAACTCAACAGTATCTAATATGGGCCTTCAAATGTGTCTACCTTCGCACAAGATTACTCTTGGCAGAGTTGTAGATAGAAGAATAATGATGCTTCTATCTCATGGAAGTCTTCATAAGATATTTCCGAAGTCAAGAACAATGCTGCATTTGCAGGGCAGTTGTTAACTTATGCTTGATCCGCCGACTTTTATGAAGAATTAAGCAATTATTAATTTCAGCTCGTTCAAGCCCCCACCCTGATTTACTCAGTGGAATTCTTCTTATTCTGGTATAGCTCTGTTTAGAGTGTATTTAGTAAATTGACTGAGCCAAACATGCAGTACATTCAAAATGACTAAATCGACGTTAAATTTGAATATTTACAAATAACAGATTTAATAACCATTTAGGTTTTAACAAGGTTTTAAAGACATGAATAATTATTTATTAAAAAAAAGTTTATCATCACTATTGTGATGGGATAGAATTGTGTAAAGGAGGTCACTTGGCAGCTTTCGTGTGTTACTTAGCTGTCAGTGACATTATGCTACTTCTGATGGTTTGGTTCTTAGTAGACTGATCACGCTCGTCGCTGGTCAAGGTTGTAGGGCGCAGCACGTTCCCAGAAGTGTTAGGGAGTGTCTACGAAGTTGGTCCCTCGTCTTAAAGCTCAGGCCACTTTTCCTTTCTTGTTCCAGAGATAGTACCCTCAACTGGTACCACCAAAAACTATGATAAAAGAATAGAAACAAAACGCTCTACTGAGTATTGCGTTTTCTGACACATAGTTATGGGTCCCTTTCTCCTATTCCACCATCCCATCTACCTCAGAATTTACCCTCGATGAGAAATAAGCTTAATCCCTCGAGAGAAAACGTTCTTTACATTTAAATAGAATAGCTTTATATTTACTTTACACACAAATGAAAAGGTTAATAGTATAGATAGAACATGTTTACATTTACATCTTCACTGATTGAAAAGTATTCAGACTATACATTGAATATGATTTCATTTACATCTACACTCGTTGAAAAGCTTTGAAACTTTCATTAATTTTAAAGTGAATATGTTTACGCAGACATTTACACTGATTTGTACTTGTAAATATTATAATTAGAATGTACATCATTTCTTTCATCTGTCCCTCCCAGCTCCATATGGAACTTGGGACTACCTATGCTTTTAGTTCTCTGTAAGAAACTAGCAATAAAGCAGTCACCAGACCTTGCAGTGGTGGTTCACGAAATCATCATTCTATATGATGAGGTTGCCAGCCTCAAATGACTTGGACATCCACTAGCACTTTTCACATATTGATATTCACATGCCAATATATAAATATTAGTTCACATGTTAGTAATGAAAAATATAGAATATAAAATGCACAACTTACGCCAATCTTGGCTCACAGACTGTTTGCTCAGATGAATAAGGTTTAAGGCACTGGCAGATGCCTTTTTTTCACGTGGCTTGGGGGTCGTTATGTTAGCACTAAACTCCCACTATGACTCCGTGTTTCAGTTTCCTCATATGCCGGTCTTCCTTATTAAAATGGTCTTCCTGGGCTCTTTAAATCCTTCAAGATGTTCCAAAAAGCCCGGTCTGTTAAGGAGAATTCTGAATTATAACCCTGGCAGTCTGGTTTCGTCTTGGCAAGCGATTCTCACAGTGAATTTTCACAGTGCCTTAAAACTGCGAAAAGGTCAGATTACAAGTATATGGCTCTTCTTCCCACGCATTTGTTTGTTGCGATGTTAAGAAAGCTTCAATCGTTTCAAACATGCGTGTTTAGTCGGGTAATTTCAAAATTATTTCCGCCCGAAATAATGTGAACAAGGTCACCTCTCCCATGTATGGAAATAAAACATCCGATGCCTTGTATACAAACTCATAAACACATCTTTAAACTCATTTCCTTGCCCAACATAATCTCCACTGACAGGTTATCGGTAATACTGATATCGAGATGGGCCAGCGGAAGCGATTACGTATTCTCACCCGTGTTTGCGTAGATTCCCCCAGACAGATCTCTCAGACACACAATATGGCTTTCTTTTCATCGATCATGCGCGACCATCTTGTACAAACACAGATCGCCTCTATCAAAGGTGGCTAGACGACTTAGGTGATAAACGTATTATCCGCTGACCTGTCTAATTAGCTTGGTATTATTACGATTCACCTGGGAGTAGCGAGGCAAAAATGTAAGGCATAAAATATGCCGAATAATAGGACGATGAATGAAGAAATGAAGTGATACTGCCGGAGAGAACGACAGTAATGAAAAGTGCACCCAAATAATAGGACGATGAAGGAGAGAAAGAAGGGCGCCAAAGTACATGCTCAAATCGTTTTATGGCACGGATCCCGTTACTTGACTATTGAGGCATACTAGGAATATAGTGTTATGCTCATATTTTCTTGACCATACGGCACACCAATGATGATGTGGGCAGCATCATGTCGGCCGCCTTTAACCTTCCCAGAGTTGCTCTGGTAACCCAATTCATGAGGCTAGGGCGATCCTGGAGCTGTTTACGGTCTAAAAAGTCACACTTCAACTGGGGATCGAACCATACTGCTAAAGTAAAGTGACCTTAAATCTTTTCCGATTTAGTTAAAATCTGAAACGGATCAATATATTTTTGCCACACTCTTATGTGTAGAGGTAGGTTGGTGGAGCATGTGACTGATGGGTGATGGTTTACTTGTGTGGTGGTGCATGAGGCTTAGATATTGATAGCTGTGTGTAAACAGTAAATAATAAACGAAAATTGGCATGTTTAGGACCTCGTAAGGTAGATAGAAGGGGAACACAAGACACCGGAAAAAAAAAAACATAAGAAATCAAACCACGTACTTTTCAAAAGGCGCCATAGCCTCGTTGAGGAAGGCATTGTACAAGGACACACAGTCACCACAGCACTTCAATATTTTCTTTTTTTCTAGTTCTATCAATATATTACAATTTGTTACAATATATTCCAGCAAAATAAAATTTGGAAAGGGTGCAGAAACAAAATAAAGGGCGGATCTGTCAGTTGTGCTTAACCGATGTCAAGATAAATATGAAATTCATAGAAATAAATTACACAGAAACGCAACAAATTTATTCCTCACTTCCTTCATTCTTTTACTCTGCTTTTATTTCTTTCTTAGTTCATTCGTGCAGCGCCTTGCTGGCTGGCGTTGTGACCATGTCTGTCTCTTTCCTACGGTCTTTCTTCAGCGGTATCCTCAGCCATATCTCGTCTCATGTGGGTGGCATGTGGGTGCAGGGCCGGATTAAGCTAGTACGGGGCCTGTAGCATATGTTAAGAAAGGGGCCCTATATTTAAAAAAAACAATAAAACAACACAAATATATTTGAACACATATATTTTTAATTTGCAAAGTAATTATCATTATCAAAAGTAACAACACAGTCAACATTATTGTTTAAATATTAATGTTTCTACATTTAGCATGAGCAAATTTGTTAATGATATCGGATGTATCAATTTCACGCAAAAGTTTATGTTCAATGCTCTTTAGTGTGAGATTGTTCAATCTCTTTTGGTCCATGGTGCTCCTTAGTTCATTTTTAATAAGTTTCAGTTTTGAAAATGATCGTTCTCCACTGCAGTTGGTTACCATTAGTGACAAATAGATGCGCAAGGCGATTTCTACATTTGGGAAACAAGACTCCAAAGAATTGTCAATTATCAAACGGTAAAACTGTAACTTTACAAGGTCTAGAGTAGTGCCAATATGAGAAGCAAGATCAGTTTTCAACAGTTCTGTAAACTGCACTAGTTCTTCACAAATACTTTCTTCCAGATCTTCCGGATATGATTTAATAAGATTCGATGATCTCGTTACCACCTCTTCTGTAACTGACGAAGGAATCCAAATACATCATTCAACCTTTGATAAGCTTTCTGGCGTTTTGACAAGGCAGAGAGCAGGCTATCAATAAGGACAAGAAATGTTCGGCTTTTAAACTGCTGAGAAGGCGTTTGAGATTCAACAAGTGGATCACGTGTGCTGGAACCACTGAAATCATCATACTCTCGATTTCGTTTGTGTTTTCTTCGAGTTTGTTCTTGATAATGTTCACACTCAGTCAGATCCTTGGCCTTTTGCTCTATGTCTGCAAAAGTAGACCGCATAGCTTGAATATACCCCCGCAGGGATTCATAGAGTGCACAAGCTGTATTCAAATCTTGGTCAGAAGATTGCAAAGAAGCACTGGTCATTTGAAAACGCTGTAATACTTGATCCCACAGTATGATCATTATTCCTGTTTCTAGCTTCATCATGGTTGAAGGTAGACCACGAGCCTGTTGACGACACTCTGCCTTCTGATCATTGTTATCTGAAGTATCATCCAAGACTTGTTTTATTGCAGAAAAGCTGTGTAAAAGTGCTTTTGTTGCCTCTGCCCGAGCGGACCACCTGGTATCTGACAGTCTTTTCACAAAGGGCAAATGGGACTTATTATGAGTACCGCCAGCCCATAATGCAGTAGAAAGGAGACCCCACCGGTAGGTAGAAGCAGAAAAGAAGGTGTACAGACTTTCAACAAATCCAAAGAAAATGACTGCTTCTTGACAACCTTCTACAGCACATTTTCCAACCAAATTTAGTGAATGTGCAAAACACAGAATGTAATGCGCAAACTTATTCATCTCTTTAATTCCTGCTTGTAATCCTATAAACTTGTCACTCATGTTGCTGGCGTTGTCATAACTTTGACCACGGCAGTCTTTAATATCAATGTCATTTGCCTTTAAAAAATTAAGTAGACTTTTAGTAAGCTGTTCAGCACTATTACCTTCCATATCCAAAAATGTCACAAATATTTCAATTGGTCCAGATGGCAAAACATAGCGCAGAGTCAAAGTCAGTTGGTCCATATTAGATATATCTGGAGTAGAATCAAATGAAACGGAATAATACTTGTATTTCTTCACTTCACAGAGAATGTGATCCAGTATGCTGGATCCAATCAGATTGATGAATTCCTCACACGTTATTTTAAATAGATATGATGTATGTCCAAATCCTTTGTTTGCATGAGTACTTATATGCTCTGCCAGAAAAGGGTCAAACTTGGCCAGTAAATCTAACAACCCTAAGTTATAAGGGGACCCAACAATTTCATCACTGCCACGAAATGAAAGGCCTCGTTCTGCTAAAAACTTCACAACTTCAATTATTCGCTCTAGAAGTTTGTGTCAATACTTTTCTTGAATGTCTATTTGTTTCACAAGTTGGGTATCGACACGTTCACCTTTGTTTTTACGCATCAACAGTGAAATTAAAGCTTGTCTATGTGAGGAGCTTTCTTCATGTCGACGCAATAGATTGCTTGCATTTTTCCAGTCATTAAACCCTTCCACAGTAAACTTTGATGAACATTCTGAACTCATAAGCTTGCATGGGAAACAGAATAGGCGCCCTTTACTTTCTGAATAGCATAACCATTTTCTTGCATGTTGCTTGTTTGTAAGTTTATGAATATGTGTAAAATAAGACTTCTGACAGTATCGAGTTTTCTTTTCAGTGTCATACAATCGCACGGATGAAGAGAAGGCACTATCAACATGTTGACAATTTTTACTTCCCTTGGATATCCAATATTCACGCTCACAGTCATCTATATTGTTCGGCCAGTCACCAATATCATTAGAGTACTTCTTCGTTTCACTTATTCTTTCACATTCAGACTCAGTGTATACTGGGTTTTGCTGTATGTTTTCTGCTGCACAGCCTGCACTAGTACTAGTTGTTCCTGTACTTCCAGCTTCAGCGGTTAGAGTACCACCACCATGAACATCAAAATATTCTGTCCGCTTACGTGTTTTTGATATCACAAGTTGATCTCTTCTTTCTTTTTCTTCCTTCGCTTTACGTTTTTCACTTCCAGAAGCATAATTACGTCCAATATCTCTGTGTTTACTGCTCATTTTTTGAGTTTTCTAACCTTACAAATCAAGAAATTTTAATCAAGATCGAAAGAGAGTGCGAGCACGCCGTATACCTCAATTAAAACAGGAAGTTTCCGTTTCCTAAATTCTAGTTTTTATTGTTAATGCAAATTCATTTCACAAAGAACGAAACAAAATTAGAGGGGCAGTCGCCTAGAGCCAAAAAAGTGGCTTCCGTCCAAACGTGACCAAATTTTCAACGCCACTTAAATGGCTTCCGTCCGCAAACAGTTAAGATAAAAATAATGAAGAGTCACACTAAGTCACCCTCTTATGCTCTTTCTCTCACAATTTCGTGGCACCAAATGAAAAGGCGCTAAAGATGGCATAAATCACAAGATCATTGGTTTAACGCTCGTATTAGAAGATGACCAAAAAATTATGTACATATTTATTGGCGCGGGGCCCCTAAAAGCGCGGGGCCCGTAGCATATGCTACTTTTGCTACTACGTTAATCCGGCTCTGTGTGGGTGGCTTGTCTGTGCATTTCTCTTCTTCTTCTTCTCGCTCTTCTCAGCTTCCTTTTCTTCTTGCTCTCCTTCTTCACTTTGATTTGAATTTGCTACTTTGTTGCCAGATTTCCTAATTGTTCTCTTTTCATGACGCACCTAAACAACCTTTGACTGCGTGCCCTTTACTGTATTAAATAGCTGCTACTACCCTTTGTCTTTACAGTATTGGTCCCGCAATACGTATTTGTGTTTAGCAGAAATAAACGGATTTAAAGTGACAGTGACAAATGACAAGTCATAATCGCCGGCATTATGATAATCGTGCTGCATTCTTCAACAGTTTATCACGTGACATGATGTATTTTTTTTTAGCTTAGGCACTGAATCACACTCTAATTTATTATTTATATTTGCCAAGCAACAGGTTTTACCGGTCCTGTAGAACATGGCGAGTTTTCATTTTCTTGTCTCCCTTCCCATGCACAGAACACCTCAGTTTATCTCCTTTTTCAGCGATCTCTATGACCTATTCTCTTTATTAAAATTTGACTTGACCCAGACCAAAGTTGATGCGTGCAAAAATTGTTTGGCCGGAGTTAGTTTTCCAGCAAAATGAAAAGTGAATAAGAACGTTAAAAGGTCGTGTCTCCTTATACTTTGGTATTTTAACGACAGAAGATAAACACAGACGACAAGCCAAAGTAATTGTAATTTCACAAAAGGAGTTTGCCGCCATGGATATAATCAGAGTACGTGTTTCACACTCTTGTGGATCACGTGATCAAACAAGGGAGCCTAAAACTGTGCGACTAAAATGGATTATAAGTAAGTCAATCAACTTCAACGTGCAGAACACACCGCTACGTTAACTAATGTGACAATATTGCCTGCCCTGCTTTGCAGTAGTGGTCCAACAGTGGCCAAAGCTCAAGAGTATCTAATATGGGCTTCAAAGGTATCTACCTTCGCACAAGATTACTCTTGGCAGAGATGTAGATAGAAGGGTGATGACACTTCTATTACAAAGGGAGTCTTCACAAGATATTCAGAATAAGCGAGAACAATACTGCTTTGGCTGAATATGTTAACTCTGTAATTCTGCCGACGCTTTGTGAAGGATTTAAGCACTTATTACTTTCTGCTCGTTTAAGACCCCACCCCTGATTTACTCAGTGGAATTCTATTATTCTAGTATAGCTCTGTTTAGAGTGTAGTAATTTGACTGGGACAAACATGCAGTAACTTTAAAATGATTAAATCGAAGTTAAATTTGTAACATTACAAATAACAAAATTTAATAATCACTTTACGTTTTAACAGTTGGAAAATAATTTGAATAGTTATGGATCAAGAAAATTTATCATCATGGTCTTTAAGGATTGTGAAGTGTTACAAGAAGTTCAAGTGGCAGCATAGTTTGAACTTACCTGCCAATGACGGTTCTGCATTTCTTATGGGTTGGTTCTTTTCACACTGCTCACGCTCGTCGCTGGTCAGGATTGTCGGGTGTAGATCGTTTACCAGAGATGTCAAGGAGAGTCTACCACGTGGGTCCTTCGTCTTAAAGCTTAGGCCACTGTTCCCTTCTTGTTCCAGAGATAGTACTTTCTGCTGGTACCACCAATAACTATGGTAAAAGAATAGAACGAAACGCTCTTCTGAGTATGGCGTTTTCCACGCCATAGTTATGGGTTCCTATCTTCCCATACCACCATCCCAATTACTCAGACTTTACCCTCGATGAGAATTAAATTTAATCCCTCATGATAAAACTTTCTTTACATTTAAATAGATTACCTTTCATAGTTACTTTATATTTAAATGAAAAAGTTAATAATACAGATAGAGTCTGTTTACATATACATCTCCACTGATTGAAAAGTGTTCACAATATAAATTGAATATGTTTTCATTTATGTTTCCACTGATTGAAAAGTTTGAAACTTCCATTACTTTAAAATGAGTATTTTCACAAAGACATTTACATTAGTTTAAGCTTGAAAACGTACATTAATTTTAAAGTGATTATGCTTATAGGGACATTTACACTGCTTTTAAAATGTAAGTATTATACTTAGAATGTACATCATTTCTTTCATCTTTCCCTTCCTGCTCCATAGGGAACCTGGAACTACTTTATGCTGTTAGATCTCTTTACGAAACTATCAATAAAGCAATCCCTAGCCCGTGCAGTGGTGGTTCATTAATCATCATTCTATACGCTGAGGTTGACAGCCTTAAATGACTTTGACATCCACAAGCGAGTTTCACATATTAAAATTCACATGGTAATATATAAAGATTTCCTGGGCTATAATGTAAGTCCTGATAAATACTCCAATAAAAGGTGTCCGGTATTTTAAGAAGGAATTCTGAATTCTAATTCTTCACTGTAGCAGTCTGGTGTCTTGGCGAGCGATTTCTCAAGTGAAATAGCTTGAGAAAATGATCAGATTATATTCCCTGCCGTCCCAGGCGTTCGTTTGTTATGAGCTATCAAAAACACCAATCATATTCAATCAGGCGGGTTAAGGGGTAATTTCAAAATATTCCGACATCGGATAATTTTGAACGTAAGGCAGAGGTCAACTCTCCCATATATGGTAATAAGATGTCCGATGCCCTTGTGTACAAACTTACAGATAGATCGGTAAACTCATACAACGTCGTGTTAAAAATGTAAGCATCATTACTTTATCAGAAAGTACTTTTGTCATAACAAGTAGGACAGAAAACGCCTATGTCACAAGTTTCCGCCGCGTACACGAGATCTTGTGCTAATCTTAGCCAAGCTGTGCAGCTCTTTTGCGACTGCAAGTAATTATTTCAGCAAATCTGGGTAGCGTCAAGCAAATGTGATTATTATCACCTACAGGGAGTGTCAAGCAATTCGACAATACTCAAATATCTGCTACTTAGCAGAAAAATAACGAAGAAAGAAAGAAAAGTGCGACAATTGAGAGCACATAATAAAAATCAGTACAACAAATGTACCGATACTGCTGGAGTGAAACAAAGGTCGATAGGGGCCGCCCCGTTTTGTCACAACTACCAGTGCTAGGGTGCATGAAATGAATTTTCGCAATTTTCTTTCTCTGGTCAGCTCTAGTGATGCCTACTGCTTCTAAAGAAGCTGAGTAGTTCAGACTGTCGGAAGCAACATTCTCTCATCTGTAGTGGTGGTTATATGAGCTATAGGGAGCGAAAATGGAAATGATGATGATTGATGATTAGTGATGATGGTGATGATAATGAAGTTGACGACGATGATGATGATGATGACAAAATCCAATAAAAAATATACTACAGAACTCCTTGATAGACAAGAATCAAAAAATAGGCTGATTCATTGAACAAACAAAAGTAAATTATCAGAATCTCTACAAAGCACATAACACAATAGATAACAGATAAGAATGAGAAAAGTAGCATACTTCCGTACCCTACGTTCCTCCTTCTCTTCTCTTGTCTAGAACAGTACTCCTCATTTGTTATCCTTCGTATATCTAAATAGAAGGTAGACATCTACATGTACCACCAACAAGTAATAATACTAATAACAGGTGTTTAATCCTCTCATTAACGTGCTTGTCTGGAATTTCCCGATGATTAGGCTGCGTTTTAAATAATTCACGATAATATTGTATTAGGCAATCTGAGACAAACAAACAAACAAAGATTCCGCAGATTCAAACCACGAACCATCCCAAAGAGCCATCGGTTCGCTGCAAGAGTAATGATAGGACATACCATCAGCCAAGCAACCCAAAAAGTGTGCGTCACTCGGAAGAAGTCTCTCTCACGACACTAAACACATTATGCGGTGTAAGAAATAGCAAACACAAATGGGTATGTATCAGGCACTCGTGAAAAAAAAATATAATAATTAAGTAGAACACTAGACAACAGAAAAGAAACAGAAGTGATAACTTTACCGGGAAATTGAACACAGGGGCTTCCAAGAGGCGCCATCTCCTTGCTACGGAAGTCAATCTTGACTAAATACACTGCAATCTCATCACCACAAAAACATTACTTCATGAACAGTGATCATCGTCACGACCCAGACACTTGTAATAGCAGCTATACCCGGCGTTGCCCGAATAAAAAACAATAACTGACTTTTAATATATCACCTGGTTGCGGTACATCTGAGTCACCACTATTATCTGAGCAACCAGGACCAACCCTCCACGGTTAATTCCCGGAGACACTCAATGACAACTATACATCTCACAACCAATATATTTACTCCAATCATGTTCTCCATTGCACATCTCACAACCACATCTAATTCACCCATGTCCTTCAAAATACCTCTCACCTCCAGCATATCTACTCCAATCATATCCTCACCATACCTCTCACCTCCAGCATATCTACTCCAATCATATCCTCACCATACCTGTCACCTCTAACACATCTACTCTAATCATGTCTTCTACCATACCTCTCACCTCTAGCATATCTACTCCAATCATGTCATCCATTGTTCCTCTCACCTCCAGTACATCCACTCCAATCATATCCTCCACCATACCTCTCACTCTTAGCACATCCGCTCCAATAATGTCATCCCGTGGTCCTTCTTACCTCCAGCACATATACTCCAGTCATATCCTCTGTCTTTTTTTTTTTTCAATTTGTTTTTTTTTTTAGGGGGGATGGAGGGGGGGGAGGGGGGGGGGGGGGGGGGGGTGTGGGGGGGGGGGAGGGGGGGGGGCGGGGGGGGGGGCGGGGGGTTAAAACAAAAAAATTGCGACCCCTGATCTTGGTGAATGCTTTTTTAATGGGAAATCCATTGATATAGTGACCCAAGATTAATGTTATATACATTACAAAAAAGAATACCAACAATAACCAAAAAGCTGGACTTTTTTGTTCAGAATACAAGGATGGCTGTGGTATGACAAGATCTTCTTCTTTTTCTTCTTTGATCCTTAGCCGCCGACCGTCAAAGCAGTCAGTGGCCATCACGCCTAGTGGCGTCTTGTAGGGCAACAACAAATTGATTCCACTTTGCTCGGTCGGTGGCCATCCTTCGTACAGTGCCCCAACTCTGGTTCATTCTTTGCATCTCAGCCTACACAGTCCTCCGCCAGGTTGTTTTTGGTCGGCCTCTCTTTCGTTTTCCTTCAGGGGTCCAAAGCATAGCTGTTCTTGTGATGGCATCGGGGTCTCTTCTGAGGACATGACCAACCCAGCTCCAGCGTCTGCCAGCTATGATGGTGTGCATGTCCTCTTGCTTGCTCTACTAGTGTGGAACTGATGACAAGATCACTAGTGTGGAACTGATGACAAGATCACTAGTGTGGAACTGATGACAAGATCACTAGTGTGGAACTGATGACAAGATCACTAGTGTGGAACTGATGACAAGATCACTAGTGTGGAACTGATGACAAGATCACTAGTGTGGAACTGATGACAAGATCACTAGTGTGGAACTGATGACAAGATCACTAGTGGGGAACTGATGACAAGAGCTAGACAAGTGCAAATGGAAGAAGAGATATGAATAAAACAGTGAGGATGATAGGTATAGGGCACACAACGAGGAAACTCGTTGATAGCATTACAATGCAGCCTTTGTTCTGGAATCCTCAGGTGTAAGAAAGATAGAGGAAGACAAAGAACACATGGAGACGAGAATTGGAGAAATATGAAGGGTTTGAAAAAGACATGGAATGACCCTGATGGCACGTGACAGGAAGATTTGGTACACGTGTTCTTGAAGGCATGTGCTCCGTGTGGAGCTCAAGTGTGTTAATGAACGAAGAAAGGACTTAATAATATGTGTCTAGCATATCGAAAAAGAATATGAATATTATTATCTTCAATAAGATTTTAAAGTAGCAACTGGTATAGTAACCTGGTGGAGAAGAATAGAGACTGGACTAGCAATACAAGCTACTTTGGATCGCCGTGAATAAAACTGACTGGAGTATCGTGTTCTGTTACCGAAAGAGCTAGTGAAACACTTACGTGCATACTTCCGTCAAAGTGACCAACAACAATTATGTTCTCTCGCTCTTTTAGAAACTAAGA
The DNA here is from genome assembly GCA_024509875.1 of Oreohelix idahoensis. Taxonomy (NCBI): domain Eukaryota; kingdom Metazoa; phylum Mollusca; class Gastropoda; order Stylommatophora; family Oreohelicidae; genus Oreohelix; species Oreohelix idahoensis. Next base: position 97,034 of record JAMPIV010004362.1, read on the forward strand.
AGGTAACAACAAATTATGTGCTTTTCTGTTCAAAGTGCTGATAACGTTTTTTTTTCCTTCAAATTAGTTCCATGTACAAATAAACTAGTAGCATCCACGTTTAAAGACTGAACACTGTCGTACATTTTTAGATAGGTTAGAGATTTATAACTCCGCCCATGCCGGTCCCAAGCCCGGATGAAAAAGGAGGAGGGCGGCCTGCATGGAGGCCGTAAGGAGGCAGCCCCTCCACCATGCAAAGGCACAACAGGCCAATCACCTGTTTGTCTTAAACTATGATTACGAGAAATACAAGAGAGAAAACCGGACTGATTCTAAAGGCGACGAACTGGAACGGACTACGGACTACGACTTATGGAACTTGGAACACAAGAAGTATAAATGGGAAGGAAGAGGAGCTGGTGGAAGAGATGAGGAAAGCAAAACTAGAAATCCTGGCTATAACGGAAACGAAGAAAAAAGGACAAGGAGTCATGGATCTCGATGGCAACACGTTGCTCTACAGTGGTGTACCCATATCTGAAAGAGCTAAAGGGGGCGTGGGTTGCATTGTGGCCCAAAATCAAAAAGATAGTATCAAGGTATGGAACTTTGTCTCGGAGCGCATTATGGTTGTAAAACTAAAAGAAGGAGAAACCATAGTCAACCTGGTCATAGTGTATGGGCCAAATGAGGATGAGAGAGCAGAGGTCAAGGAGGAATTCTTCGAGCTGCTTCAAAGGACAGTGGATGACTGCCTAGATGAAGTTATCATGCTCGGAGATTTTAATGCCAGAGTTGGAAATGACCATGCTAGATGGGGTGGCGTTATCGGAAGATATGGAGAAGATACTCTCAATGACAATGGAAAGCGACTCCTTAGATTCTGCAGTGAGCAGAATCTGATCATTACAAACACAAAGTTCCCCCATAAGCGCATACATGCATACACTAGATGTGAACCAACCAAGAATGAGAAATCAGTGATCGACTATGCCATTGTTCGGAGAAGCTCATTCAGATATGTCCGAGATGCAAGAGTCTGGAGGGGGCCAGAGATTAGAAGTGATCACTACCTGCTAACAATCAAACGAACAACTGAAAGAGTTGCTCAGCCTAGGAACTGCCCAACCTCACGTAAGAAACCAAGTAAACGAGCAGGAGAAATGAGCATCAGGACCTACAAGCTGAGAGAGCCAGAAATTAAGACCAGATATCAGGGGCTTATTGCTACAGCAGTGAGCAACACAGAAGAACGACCTGATGACTTGGAAACCCTCTGGAATAAATTCAAGGATATCATAAAGACAGCTGCTGCAGAAGCATGCGGTGAAGTCCGACTTGGGAACCAGAGAAAGAGGACACCTTGGTGGACAGAGGAAGTCAAAGAGAAAATAAGAGAGAAGAAAATGGCATGGAAACAATACTTAGGAGCTAAAAACACAACAGGACAAATGGAAAAATATAGAGAATATGTGATACTCAGAACAGAAGCAAAGAACAAAGTGCTAGCAGCAAAACAGAAGTCCTGGGAAGAATTTGGAGAAAAGCTAGAAAAAGATGCACAAGAAAACCAGAAATTGTTCTATAAGACCCTAAAGAACATGAGGAAGGAAAAACAATGCCCTCTCAAATTTATAAAGGACAAGCAAGGCAAATTGCTTACTGCCCCGAAGGAAGTAATGGAAAGATGGAAAGAATATTTCTCAGAACTCCTGGATGGTGAGCATGGTGAAGCAACAGAAATGATAACCACTAGCACAGAAGAGAAAACCAATGATGGTGAAGATGACATAAAGATGGAAGAACTAAGGGCAGCACTAGAGAAAATCAAGATGGGCAAAGCAGCAGGGCATGATGGTATAACACCAGAAATGGTTAAGTACATGGGAGCATCAGGCGACCTATTACTCTTAAAGGTCCTACAGGCAGCATGGTGCAACAAGACCATACCAAAGGATTGGGAGATTGCCATCATAACACCAATTTTCAAAAAGGGTGACAATCGACAATGTGGAAACCATAGAGGCATATCCCTTCTCAGTGTCCCTGGTAAAATCTACTCTAGAATCCTAGAGCAGAGACTCCGACGCCTAGCTGAGCCACAATTGGATGAGGTCCAGTGCGGATTCCGAGCAAACCGAAGTACTCAAGACCTAATCTTCACACTCAGACAGCTGAGTGAAAAGGCCCTTGAGTATAAGAGTGAGATCCATCTTTGTTTCATAGATCTGGAAAAGGCGTTTGACAGAGTCCCCTGGAGCAAACTTTGGGACTGTTTGGCAAGGAAGAATATTCCAGCACCTCTGATTCATGCTATACAGAGCTTCTACAAGTCTTGCAGAAATTATGTGAGGACAGCAAACCATAAGTCAGAAGAGTTCAGGACCACCACTGGTGTAAGACAAGGTGATATCCTGTCACCTTATCTTTTCATACTCCTCATGGACGATGTCATCAAGGCATGTAAGGAGAGAACAAGAAAGTATTCAGTGGGGTACTGGAAGATGAGACAGGTCTATATTTCGGAGCAGGCATTTGCTGATGATGTTGCCCTGATTGCTAAATCAGAGGCACATCTCCAATCCAACCTGCAAGTCTGGAAGGAAGAGCTGGAGAAGAGAGGGATGGTCATAAGCAGCTCTAAAACAAAATCCATGGTGATATCACGAGAAGAAAGAAAAGATCAGATTAAGTTGGGAGAACAGGTCCTGGAGCAGGTCGACCACTTTAAATATCTCGGAGCTATTATAGACCGAAAGGGAGGCATCAAAGAAGAGTTGGCCACTCGAAAAGCAGCGGCTAGGAGACTTTTTCAGGCCATAAATCGTGGATTCCTCAGCAAGAAAGAGGTTGGTAAGAAAACGAAGATGGCTGTATACCGCTCCACCTATGTCCCAGTTTTGACATATGGATGCGAGTCGTGGGCAATGACTACAACCCACAAAAGCCAGATCCAAACCTCAGAAATGAGGTATCTGAGGAAAGTGGTTGAAGTAACAAGAAGAGACATGGTCCGCAACCAGACGATCCGTCAAGGCCTGAAATCCCATCCGCTGCAGACCCAAATAGAACAGTCCCAACTAAGATGGTTTGGCCATGTCTGCAGAATGGGAGAAGATCGGCTACCACGACAAGCATGGGAAACAAAGAGCCAGGGATCCAGACCTCCAGGACGACCCAGAGTTCGCTGGGAGGACAACATTAGACAATCTTTGAAGGACCGAGGACTAGAATGGAACCAGGCCAGGAAGAAGACAGCTGATAGAATGGTCTGGCGCTCTCTCTTCCAAACCTCTACACCTCACGGTAGAAGGGGAACGACTAAGTAAGTAAGTAAGTAAGTAGAGATTTATTTGGTCCCGTCTGAGTAGAGGTGATAGTGGTGAATACAAGTATGTGAGAATAAAGGTGTAAGAAATAGATTTTCACGAGGGGATAGTGTAAGAGGAAGATCAGTCTCTGGAGTGAGTAGTTCCTCTAGTCCAGCCTATCTTTACGACTATATTTTAATATCAGACGACCTTTCTCTCCCTATATGAAATATAAGTTACACTACACACCCACACACACACAATTATGTGACAACAAGACACACAAACGTGAAAATCTATGGATAATTGGGTATGGGTCTGACCGACACACTAAATTAGGTTTTTTTGTTTAGTTTATTGTCACTTAAACTTTACAACATCAAACATATATAAATCAATATATTCATTTTTACAGACATAGGAAAATAACCCAATAAGTGCCCTCTCCCCTGTTGAGAAAAGATCCCACAAGAAGTTAATAACCCAAAAGGTCAAAGATTAACACTAGGGTATAGAAAAGACCGTAAAGAAAAAAAGAACAAAGTTCCTACTTAAGCTATCCAGTAAAGTACTCAGTTTAGCGAAATAAAAAATTAGTATAGTTAGTACAATGGTTGTAACCAAAGAAAATATTCACTCTCTCTATCTCTCACTCTGTCATTCTGTGGCCACACACAATCTCTCTTACCTACTAGTGATGTTGGTATCCATTGAAAACATACAATAGTCCCTGAGCATATAGTGTCAGGTGGCGTGCCCAAAGATAGCCCCAGTCCAGCCTATATATCGAATAATAATTACAAGATGGACGCCAAATTTGGTGTTTTAATGTTCCCTGGATGAAATCACTGTCACCACAAATAGTTACTGAAGCAAGACGTGCTCTGGACGTTCACAGTTGAAAAAGTGGAGAAAGTAATTCCCGTGGTAAGCATCTGGTTGAGAAGCTAAATGTTATCATATGAAAAAAAACTGATGATGATGTTAAATCCTATCGGCTGACTCTTATGGTGAGTACCGATTTTGAAACAGCGTAGTTTTGGATCACTCCGTTGCCACGACTATCAAACGTCAGGAATATATGTTCTTTCGTATGCCCAGTGGGCTGGAAAATTTTGATAAATAATTCTGGGTAAGGTATCGTCCAGTTACAATTAATCTTATTGTTTATATTTGGTCTCTGTCTGAATGCAGAAAGAGGACCGAACAGGCCCAAAAATCGAAGACCCAATAATAATAAGAATGTTACTGGTGATATTTAGACCGCTGGCAGCTGGTTTTTGATTGAGTGCTAGATAAGGAAGAAAAGAACATTTTTTAAAACTGCTACTATCCTGTCCGTAAGTTTTTCCGCTATGGCATGTCGGGAAAGAAGGGTATGTGCCCTCCCCCGTATTGCCTGCGAGAAAGTGAACAGCGCACAAAGTCCTTTATTTAATTTATCTATACGCGCACTTTACAAAATCTGCCTGTCACTACTAGCTATTTGTCAGCGTCTGTTGTTTCGTCACATAACAATTACTCTAGTCACTATTTTAATTTCACACAATGAAATATAATGTGAATTCTATTCGGTCACTGATCCGTCACACTTAATAATCTCAGTCAGTTAAGCCGTATCTTCTTGTGTAAGAAAAAATGGGGTATTTGAAATTACATTACTCTAAACGACTGGCAAGAAATATTATGCGTTAGGTTATTTTGCTAGTTTTAAACGCTAGGGAATTATATTTAATAAAATGGTAAACCTAACACATTTTAACACTTAAGCACAATTTCTATTACCACAAAATTAGAAAATTAAATCCCCACGGGACAATTTAACACATCCAGCTAAAGAAATGGTTCTAATCCTACGTGCTTAGATTATCCAAGATTTCTGAGCGACTCTAATACTGAGTTTGAGAGAGCGCTGTATTTATACAGATTTGAGTGTTATTATCGCGAGAATGTGAATTTTCACACTTCTCGTGAATAGCAGAAATTCAGGAAACTATTCCCCCCCCCCCCCCCCGATCAAAAATCCTCGTTCACTCTGTTAGCCTTTGCCAATCGACAACAAAGGCTTACTCGTGTTCCCGCTTTTCTCCCGAGATTTTCTGTTCGCTTCTGATATCAAACGATTATCTCCCTGTATGTATAACATCAAACAGTTACGCCGGGAAAATTTCTGCCCGCGTTTCCCCTTCAAAGAAAACCGCTCATCTCCCACGTGCTTCTGTCTGTCAACAATGATAACGGCAAATCAGCTCGCGTGAGAATTCAGGTAAGCGAATCATGGCTCGCTGACTGTTATCTGGCAGGTCGCGGACTAGCTAATATGTCTGTTTGTAAACACTCATTAGCGCATGTAAGACAGGAAAATAGGCGTGGCTTCAAAGGTGAGTCAACAGACAGCGAATTGCGTGATTTCGCCTTCGCAAAACATAAACGCTAACTAAGGGAGCAAAGGTGGTCGGATTACTGAGGCTATATTTACATTTCCACGTCACAAACACTATCATATTCAAATATCCTAATTGTGATAGTGTCCGGTAACAAATTCAGAGCACAACATAAATATTTCCCGCCATGTGTTGGCAGGGTTACAAGCTCGTTTATTAAATACATGTTTAAACTAATATTTTAACTCCTTTACATTTCTATTCAGAGGTTCTCAATCTTTTGTGAACGGCGACACTTCATTATATCTGCGGGATATCGCGACATGGCACATAGGATCATATTTATTACTACTGCATTTCATTTTAAACCACAAACAAACAAAAAGAGAGAAAGACAGGGAGAAAATATTTTACACACACCTCATTGACCTATCCAACTTGTCTCAACTTACCTGTGTGTGGGACATACTAGCTGGAAGCCTTTTTTGTGTGGTATAATTGAAATGCAATGGGGTGAGAGGTTTAGCTTTAGATGAGCTTCTAATGTGGGCTTCAAAGGTATCTACCTTTGCACAAGATTACTCCTGGCAGAGATGTAGATAGAAGAAACAAAACGCTTCTATCTCAATGGAGTCTTCACAAGATATTCAGATAAGCGGAAACAATGCTGCTTTGGGTGAGCAAGTTAATTCTAGAATCTGCCGACAATTTTTGTGAAGGAATTAAGCGCTTATTAATTTCAGCTCGTTCAAGCCCCCACCCCTCATTTACTCAGTGGAATTCTTATTATTCTGGTATAGCTCTGTTTAGAGTGTGTGTAGTAAATTGACTGAGACAAACACGCAGACTAGTAAAAAGTTTATATTAGAGCAGGGTGTCCCACAAGGGGGAGTCCTGTCACCTACACTGTTCCTTGCATACATAAATGACATAACTGACAATATTCAACAAATAGCACACAATGCTTCCTTTGCAGATGACTTAGCGTTGTGGATCTCTGAAGAACGTATCACTACTGCAAACATTCTGATGCAGCAAGCACTAAAATCACTGGAAGAGTGGGCCAAAATATGGCTCATAAAGATTAATGAAGAGAAAACAACGTACACTGTATTTTCCCTCTCAACTAGACCTCAGAGCTTCAAACTAGTACTAAACGGAGTAAATCTTCATTTAAATGAAAATCCGAACTACCTAGGCCTTATTTTTGATCTCCGTCTGACTTGGAAAAAACAGGTTGACAGAAATCGAATGAGAGCAAGACAAAGAATGGCAATTATGAAAAAACTTGCTGGATCAACTTGGGGTGCAGATGAGAAAGTGCTTAAGACGTTGTACACAGGGCGAGTGAGGCCAGTTCTTGAATATGGCATGGCAGCATGGGCAACAGCAGCTAAGACAAACTTCGATAAAATTAGCAGACTCCAAAATCAAGCAATGAGAATTATAACGGGAGGCATGAAGTCAACACCTGTAAAAGAACTCGAAAAGATTACATGCCTCCAGCCAATGACAGATAGAAGAGACTGCAGGGCTCAGCAACAGGCCGAAAAATTCAAAAGACTAACAGACCACCCAATGTGCTATAGAATAAATGCTCTTAGAAGGCAAAGACTCAAACGAAGTAATTTTGTAGAATCAACCAAACCACAAATGAGAGCAGTATCCATAGATGGAATATCCACTGTTAAACCCATCTACACTGCACACAAGCTTCCAGTTTGGAAACAAAATCGTTTCCCTAAAATGATAGAAAACATTCCTGGAATTGAAAGTAAAAAGAGCCAAACTGCAACAGATAGAAAATCCATAGCGACAAGATACATAGAGAAACATTTTCCACGCAACACCTGGACCCATGCATACACAGATGGATCAGAAACAAATGCAACAGAAAATGGAGGTGGGGGTGTCTTTCTGACCTTAAGCACTGGTGCAAAAAAAAGGCTGTCAGTGGCGACAGGACGATTCTCCAGCAACTTCAGAGCAGAGGCAGAGGCCTTGAAAACTGCAGCAGAGGTGATATTGACAGAAGAAACGGCAGAGAGACAAGTTGCTTTCTTTACTGATGTACAGTCAGTAATTGCAACGTTGAAAAGCCAAAATAATACAGACCTTGATGATCTCAGAGTAGTGCTCCACAAACGGCAATGAAGAGGCTGACAGAATGGCAAAAGAAGGTTCACATTTACCTCAGCCTGATGCAAGCATAACTTTTGAGGAGGCAAAGAGTTTTATCAGAATCAGTTACAGAAACAAATGGAATGTAGAACATCCAGGGCACACACAGAATGATGCTTACTACCAGCTCCACAAAAGAAAACAAGAGGTAATCTTCCGACTCCGCACTGGCCACAACAGATTGAGATACCATCTATTCAACAAGCTAAAGATAAGAACTACCGATCAGTGTAACTGTGGCACTGATAAAATGACTGCTGAACATCTGCTTCAAAGTTGCCCCTTATATGTGGTACAGAGAAAGTGCATATGGCCGACGCCAGCTCCTTTCGTGGAAAAGATTTACGGGGATTCAAATAGCCTCAAACTGACTACTGCTTTCTTTGAGAACATTCAAGTGGACGTCTGAGAGTGTACGAAGAAGAAGAAGAAACACGCAGTAACTTTAAAATGATTAAATCGAAGTTAAGTTTGTAACATTACAAATAACAAAATTTAATAATCATTTAAATTTTAACAGTTTGAAAATAATGTGTATAATTTAAAAGACAGGATTCATCATTGATAAATGATAGAATTCTTACGAAGAAAGTTCACTTTGGCAGCGTATATTTTTCACTTAGCTGCCAATTTTAGTTTCTGCTCCCGCTGATGGGCTCTGATTACACTGCTCTCGCTCGTCGCTGGTCAAAGATAAAGGCGCCGCACGTTCCTAGAACGTCAAGGAGAAACGGGCAAGCTGGTCTTGCGTCTGTCTATAAGATCCTCTTATGATGGCGTCTCGCAAAACGTCAGTCCTCTTCTACCTTCACTTGGTTCCAGAGATAGTACTTTCTGCTGGTACCACCAATAACTATGATAAAGAATAAACACGAAACGCTCTTCTGAGTATTGTGTTTCCCGGCACATACTTATGTGCCCCATTCCTTCTATTCTACCATCCCATTTATCTCAGAATTTACCCTCGATGAGAATTAAATTTAATCCCTCGGGATAAAACTTTCTTTACATTTAAATTGAATAGCTTAAGCTTTACATTACATTTAAATGAAAAGGTTAATAATACAGATAGAGTCTGTTTACATTTACATCTCCACTGATTGAAAAATGTTCACAATATAAATTGAATATGTTTTCATTTATGTTTACACTGATTTGAAAAGTTTGAAACTTTCATTAATTTTAAAATGAATATTTTCACATAGACATATCCACTGGTTTAAAGCTTGAAAACGTACATTAATTTTAAAGTGAATATGTTTATATGGACAAATTACACTACTTGAAATTGTAAGTATTATAATTAAAATGTGCATCATTTCTTTCATCTGTTCCTCCCTGCTCCATGTGAACTTGGGACTACTTTATGCTTTTAGTTCTCTTTAAGAAACTAGCACTAAAGCAATTACCAGCCCGTGCAGTGGTGGTTCATGAATCATCATTCTATACGCTGAAGTTGCCATCCTCAAATGACTTGGACATCCACGAGCGATTTTCACATATTAAAATTCACATAGCAATATCCATATATGTTAGTTCACATGGTAGTAATATAAAATGTAAAATGAAAACTTACGCCAATCCTGGCTCACATACTTTTTGCTCAGATGATTAAAAGAGACTTGAATAGGCCTCTTACACGCGTCTGGGGTGTCGTTAATTTAATAAGTTCCCTCTCTGACTTCGTGTGGGGTCCTTCAGTTTCCTCAGTCCCGGTTTCCATTTTTTAATATGAAGGAGATGTCCTGGGCTATGAAAGTCCGTCCAAAATTCTCCAATAAAAATTGTCCTGTATGTTAAGAAGGAATTCTGAATTCTAGGCTTCATTCTAGCAAGGTCTGATATCTTGGCAAGCGGTCTTCACAGTGGAATAACACTGAAACGTGTCAGGTTATATTCCCGGTCTACCACGCATCTGTTTGTTATGGAGTTAAAATAAACGCTCCAATCATTTTCAAACAAGCGGGTGAGGGTATGGTACTTTCAAATTATTCCACGTGAAATAAGGTGCGTACAGCAAAAGGTCACGTATTACCATATATGGCAATTGTCACGAGGAGCGAATGAGTTTGAATTTCGACTTTCTATACCCATTGTTTACACCAGACATCGTTCTTCGTCAGTCATGGGAAATCAGCCAATTTTACAGGGAATGTTTACACAACAATGAGACAGTACATCAACAGACCATTGACGGACTATAAGGAGTAATCGCCACTACGTCTCGGTTGTGTTTACACAAGGCCAGTAATACACAAGTATTAATTTGGCTAGTAATATAATATAATGGACAGATCGACGACAGATCGGCGAGGCAACTTTACAATGCGTATTGTGGTGAGTCGGATCTCATGGAACAGACAAAGTAATATTGGATTAACGGAGACGCAAAGTCTGAGCGAAGATCAATATGAAAGAAGAAATTATAAAGAGAATAACAACACTGCACAGACACCCAAAAGACGAACGCAGACGGATGGTCTGGGCGAAGCAAAACACGAATGCGATCATAGCAAAATATTACAGTAACTTTACAGAGTAATGGAGACTGGTTGTCTGACTAAAGTTAGACGAACGAAACTTCCCATGACATCAGAAGAGAACACGGGAATCGCCAGCGGCCATTCGGACACGATATAAGCCAGTGAGGTTCGTCCCTCAATACTGCTAAGAGATAGCATTCCGCCAGACCGACTTGTTTCTATATTTCACGAGGAAGGATCAGGACATGAAGTCAGTGATTTCTTTACATGGAAACCAAGGTTAGTGTACTATTAATATACATCCATTCTAATTCCAGATATCTATATACATATTTTCCATAAATATAACACTGTAAATACCAGTCTCGTTTTACTATAATATTATATTTTACATTATTAAGTACAGGTTGCAATAAACACCGTGCCGAGAATTATTATATTTATAAGATTGCACAGTTTCCATTAACTATAACGAGGTAAATACAAGACACTTTTCTATTACTCCTTACATTACCTGTTAACAGTGTAGTAAACATCGCGCAGTCATTCATTATAATGATAAGATTTCACAGACAAGAACACACTGCATGCGTAGCATAGGTTACGGGGTACTTATAAGGCTTTATCATTTTATCCATCGCAGTGGCAGAGACAGGGACCCTTTGAGATAACTCAGCCTTCGTCTTACCACCCTGTCTGGCGCAAATCGTGGGACAAGCTAAATGAGTAGGGCCAACCAAATATACTGCGACGACACGTATCTCACAGATATTTAACGGCAACAAACCTACCAACAACCAACGGGGGTTTTAGGAAGGAATTTGCCAGGCGGCGAAGGATACTTTCTACTATCAACCACCCACACAGAAACGTAATCAGAAATTACCTATAATAATGGATGCATTACTAAGAGCTGTCTACGTGAATTGTTGATCAGAAGTTGCATGAGTATACGGACGATCTTTTACAACAAGTGCCTACGTGAATTATTGATCAGAAGTTGCCTGAGTATACGGACGATCTTTTACAACAAATGCCTATGAAAATTCTTGAGATCTTAAATTACCTACAGTAAGGGAAAGATTCTCCAAGTAAACCTGCTGCACCACTCAATACAAATTTATAACATATTTCCACCATCATCACCACATGAGCAAAATATCTTCACCACAAAGAGACATCTGCATACCAGACGAAGTCTCTACAGAAAACCATTGCGGTCTACACACCCGATGACCATGCCAACTCGGCCGCTCATTTCATTGTCAACACTCGCATTGTGAAGAACAAAAGATCAGGCCATCGACACCTGAAGAAAAGTCAGTGAGCCGGACAATGTTATCGAATGCAGACAAAAACATGTTCACGGCGTACAAACACCCAGAGTTTTATTGACAGTCAGTCAGAGACCAAGTACCAAGATATCCTTTTTAGTATTTAAGATTAGATTAAATTCATCATCATCATCAAATAGTATAGACTTAAGATTCATTTGTGTATTTTTGCTTTAACTATTATCTTCTTTTCCAGGTATAGTTAATGTTAGTTCTTATTGCATTTGTATTATTGGAATTGGATGTTGTGTTACTTTTAAGTAATTCAATAAATGTTCTAGTTGTGTTTCCACTACCAACACACGTTAATTACAGATATAGAGAAGGAACGAAAGTGTGCGAGAGAGACATACAGTTCTTCCTTTCTTCCTCTTCTGTTCACTCAGTGTAATAGAGGGGATGGGGGCTCGCTAGCATTATAATAGAGAGGGGGATAGAGTGGTAGGAGTGACAGTGTCACGAGATCCAGAATCACTGAGACTATCTGCTGGGAACTTATCCCCAAGTCTTAAATTCACCTTCTCCCGCTCCTGCTGCCTACCTTCAACCGGTTGCCAGGCAAATCTGAGCCATTGACTACGCCGGCACCACAACGAGCACTCTCTTTGGTTAACCTTGGGTTAACCCTGTGACAGCAATAAGATATATGATGCCTTGCGTACAGACTCGCTAACATGTCGTTAACCTCATATGACAACGTGTTCTAAAAGTAACAATTCATTGCTTTATCAGAAAGTAATCTCTTATCGGTGTCTGTCCATAAGTTGTCTCCCCGTATTCCAAGCTTTGGTGATGCGCGCACCCGTCTTATCGGTAATTAGCAGATAGCGCTGGGCGATGTACGTGTTAATCTGCCACGGTCAAGCTTGAGACAAGGGAATTTTACCAACCTTCCTCTCGTAATATTATCTCTACCTCTCCTTGCAAATGTGAGGTGTTTATCATCCGCAAGGAGTGTAAGATAACAGACAAGACACAATATACTGAAAGTAATGTAATAATACTTGAAAATATAAACTATCTGCTACATAGTATAGAAAGAAAGAAAGAAAGAAAGTGCGATAATTGAAAGCACGCAATAAAATCAGTACCACAAATGTACCGATACTGCCGTAGTGAACAGAGATCGAGAGGGTAGCCCCATTCTGTCACAGTTACCAGGCTTTTTGTAACGACTCGTACCAGTTCACCCAGATGTAAATGGGTATCCGACTTTTCTCTTGAGATAGGGAGAGGCAAAAGCAACGAAGGAGAGAACTAGTCTCTCCTTCTCACAAAACTGGACCTGGTTCAGTGAAGTCTCTAACACCTTCCCTACGGCAGTACAGTCTCGTACCAAATTACCAGCTATAGGGCTACCTTGGCGTTTTATTTGACTATTTTCAGCATAATAATTTTGTTGTTGATCTGAGCTTTTGCTTGTTGATTTGTTTTTAAGCCTTTTTTCCTTATTATTAGTTTACAACGGTCTTTGTTTTAATTTTTCATATGAATTTTGTCTTTTAGTTCACGGTGGGTCTATTGCTTTTTCTTTTTAATTAAGCATAAAATAGATTTGAAAATGTGTTATTTCGTTGCTTCTTTTTAGTTTTTTTATTTCTTGAAATAGCATTACTGTCATTGCTATCATTATTATTATCACTAGTATTATTTTCAATCCTTGTTCATTACTTTGAGCATCCTACAACCAAGGTCGACCTTAGTAACTGCGGGGGCTCGATTTTGGTGGGCCTCCCTGGACGTCAGACTATAGTTATGTTGAAACACGTTTTGTAAATATACGATATAGTTGTTTTATTTGTAACACAATGTAACAGCAAATGTTCGTGATATCTCATTTGAAATAATCTTTGTTTTAATAGCTAGAGGTGGACACCCAAGTGCGGGGCCCTAAGTGAGCTCGGAGCCTGGAATGGGTGAAATAGACTGGCCAACAGTTTACATTGGGTAGGGTACCACTAGGACTGGAATAATTGACGGCCCCTTCGAACCAATATATAGACTGGCAACCAGTGTACATTGGGTAGGGTACCACTAGGACTGAAATAATTGACGGCCCCTTCGAACCAATATATAGACCCTTGTGGCATTTAGTGATTGTCCTTTTCTTTGATCTTGTTCATATTTTTATAATTTCTATGCTTCATATCATGTTTATTTGTTAATTAACAGTCTTCACCTTTAGGGTTAATAAGGGTCAGCCCTTCTTATCAAGATGTCAGATGACGCTGAGCCTGCCCTTCTCCTATGTAGATGTTGTCATCAGCGATATTCGATGGTTAACCTTCTTGTAAAGGTGCGTAAGACAGTGTGCTTGTACTTTTGTTTTATTTCCTTCCTCACTACCTGTTGTCTTTTGTTTTCCCCATCCTCGTCCAACCACAGACTTCTGAGGGAGCTGCTACGGGGCAATGAAAAAAAGGGGGGAGGGGGGGGGGGGGGCACGCGAATAGGCCTGCGAAACTCTTCGCGGAGTCGTAGATTTAATTTTCATATGCTCTTCTTTGTTTCGCTAATGTACTGTTTTACTGTCGTTTGAAGCTCTACTTGGGCATGTATAGGCCTACTGGGCACGTTTTCCATTGTGGTATCCAAACTGTGGCAGTAGAAGTACTTGGTCAGGTCGTACTTCTGTTGTTCGTGATTTTGTTTCCAGTGTAACAGATAATGATGATCTGTTTCATTTTTTGTCGAGGGCCTACTGCCAGCAGGGTTCCTTTATCTTAACGTTTCACGTATCCATTCGGGTTGTGAACCTTTGCTTACAACTACACATTTATTTTTTTCACTGAAGATACTTCGTGTTTCATTGTCCCCCGCTGTAAATCCCTCCCCTGGTCTTGATAACTTCTGCCTTCATTACACAGTTGTCTCATGTCCCAGTCAGATATTCAAAGAAATTTGACATATATAACAATTGAGAGCCTTAAATTAACTTAAGAGCCTCAGTCATATAAAAGCTGACAGGAGACGACGGGCAGCCCTGATGTTGTCCTTGATGACGAGACACCGGGGAAGTATTTTTTTGAGGTCGACACGCAAGACCTGTCAAGGGTAGCACTCGTTGTATGACGCATTAAGGTCAAGTTGGTTTTGCCTTGAACTCAACATTCCATGATTTTAATGTAGGTCTCAGAGAAAAATTATCGTACGTAGTTTATGGAATCTCTGCTAAGGCCGTGGCGAGGTGGAAGTTAGATAGAAAATAACAAAACTGGAGAAGAGAACTGGTGAACGAGATGTAGGGATGGTACAGGACAAGTCAGGTAGTTAACTGCACAGTTCTAGATGATAGCTGTAGAAGAGAGCTGTGAAGTAAGTCAGCTTCTTGCTAGACCTATCCTATGCTCCAGTGGTGTCTCTATTAATAGTTGATGTGGAATGTAACTCGTTAATTACACTGGACAACAGATTTTGACTGTTTGTGTGCATCTGAGATTAAACCAAGTTACCTTTATGTTGTTTGGGCTGCTGAATACGAAAATGGCCGTTAAAACACCAGATTAGCTCTAGTTTTTAAAATATCTATAAAACAAGTTTTACACATTTGCATATACATTCCATATGATAATAATGCTCATAGCGGAAATGATTCACAGCGACGCCTTTTTGCCTGTCGCTTGTAATGAGTTTCTGGAGCATCTCTCACAAGGGTCCAACAATAGTCTGCTAGCGTTGCTGCATTGCATTTCCCTTGATACCTTTTTTCGAGGGTAGTAATGTCCTGATGAAATCGTTCCCCATGCTCGTCACTGATAGCACCGCAGTTAGCAGGGAAGAAATCCAGATGAGAGTGTAAAAAGTGTAATTTCAAAGACATGTTGCACCCTAGTCTCTCGTAGCGCTGCAAGAGGGTTTCTACAAGCTCCTGGTAATTGTCAGCCTTATTGTTTCCTAGAAAGTTTGTGGCCACTAGCTGGAAAGCATTCCAAGCTAACTTTTCATCACCTGTGAGGATATCATCAAAACGCTGATGTCGGAAGAGCTGACGTATCTGTGGACCGACAAATACACTTTCCTTGATTTTGGCCTCACTAAGTCTTGGAAATTTATCACGAAGGTATAAAAATCCTGCCCCATTTCGATCCATGGCCTTTACAAAATTCTTCATTAGTCCAAGTTTGATGTGGAGAGGAGGGAGCAAGATCTTGTGGGATTCTACAAGTGGTTCGTTAAGTACATTCTTTTTCCCCGGTTCAAGTGATTGTCGTTTGGGCCAATCCTTTTTCTTGTAGTGGGAAGCCTTGGCACGGCTGTCCCACAGACAGAGGAACAGCAAACTTTGAGTAACCCTGCTGTAGCCCCATCAAGATGGCAATGACCTTCAGGTCACCACAAATCTGCCACTTATACTTGTCATAGTTGATGGTGTGTAACAGTTGTTTCATGTTGATGTACGTTTTTTTCATGTGGACTGCATACCCGAGTGGAACAGATGGTAAAACGTTACCATTATGGAGCAGTACAGCTTTTAAGCTCAACTTGGACGAATCAATGAACAGCCTCCAATTATCCCTACCAATTTAAAATATTAATTAATTCTCTTAATTTCCACACAACATTTCGAACAGAAATTTAATTTTCACAAACTCAATCAACTGCGATTTATAAAATATATATGTACATCTATTAATTTAAAACAAGTTTATAAGCATTGCAAATCTGTATTTACAAAATCACAGGCTAAAAATTATAGATTGTTATTGTCTTTGTAATCAGTTTTGGCCATTGGTGACTTCTGAATCTTATTCCTTCAAGGTTACTACTACTTATCTAGTTAAGGTCTGTTACGTTATACTGGCCACCATTTATAGGGTGTTACGACTGGGAAAAAATATAGAGGATCATGCAGAATACGCGAATAATTGCAGGCTTTCATACAGGACATTATGGTCAGCATATACAACAAAAGCCAGCGAGTGAACAGGTCCACGGGAAGACATGGTTGACATTTATTGTACGTTCATTACATGACGACATCCAATCAAGATATATACATGGCATAGAATTTGGCAGGAAAACATGTGAATGCGATAACCAATTACGTCAGTCAATAACGAGCCTCAATCATTAGGCCTTCTTTATCTCCACAGTTAATATTAGAGTAAACGTATATAAATATATATATATATATATATATATATATATATATTTATATATATATATATATATATATATATATATATATATATATATATATATATATATATATATATATATATATATGTGTGTGTGTGTATATATCTTTCATAAATCCTGGCCGTGTACTAGTAGGTAGGACAATATTCCCGGCACCCAAGTAATGTGGCGGAAAAACTAATGATGGCGACCTAAACTCGGTTACCTCAATATCCTTGAGATACTCCTTACGAAAATATCAAGAGGGGGTTGTGCGAGACTTCTCAACAAGTTTCCTTCCCCATCTGGAACGTTCTTAACAAGGTGGCGGCCTTCAACAAATCCATTTAATGCCCCAGTTAGAAAAACACACTCTCCATAAAAATCCTGGTGTTTAGAAAAATCACGTCCAGCTCAAACCAGTGAACGAATACGAAAGGCACAAATAATTAATAATTCGAACCCACGACACGTGACGAATTACGTCACTAGTGACTGTCGCTCACTACGGGTGAACGTTTTCGTGCAAAAAGTAGTTTGTCTACAGGCGAACACAATTCCTCCAATAAAATGGACATGTGCTAGCGTGTAGTAACATGCTACAATATATTACCCCAAATCTATCCTTAACAAGGTCCTTTCACGAGAGACACGTCCCGTCATTAATTAGGTGTTGATTTCCAAGATCTTTACTTCGGTGGAAAGATAACCCAATGATTTCCAAGATCTTTACTTCGGTGGACAGATAACCCAATGCTACTATTCGGCGAATTGCAGAGGTTGTCCTTTAATCACCCACAATGCAGTCTGTTATGCTTCAGCTCAGAAGCTTTTTTTCTGACTCCGATAAGTAGCCCTTCAGACACAGTATTACGGATCTGAGCTGATCACCTTCGCAAGTCTGCTCACGAGCAGGTCAGCTTTTCTTGTCTTAGTTAATGCCTGTGGTGTCGACAAGCGTGTGTTAGTACTTTTGTTTAGTTTTTTAAATATGTTTTTAATTTAAATTTTTGTTCAAAATCTTATTTGTAAGAATGGCTTCTTTGTTAAAGATAAACAAGCACAACGAACGTTTTACTCGTTTGTGCTCTCTCGTTTTCTACAAACACAAATATTGACACTCCTAACTTTCAGAAGACCGACATATCTTAGATCCAAGTCCTGAACACTACATACAATATACACAAACAAACGTTTCTATTCTTACCCCCTTACGGACCATGGATCCATGGCTGCAGCATTCATGTGCTCGTGAAGTACTTGTTTCTCCAGCAATTTGTTTTTCATTATGATGTTGTCAGCTCCAGGCGTGTTTCAGTCCGCTGGACGTCTTTTCAGCTATGAGTGAAATTTTGAGAGTCCAGAATTAAATCTAAGCGGGCTTACGTAACCAATCTAGATCTAACCTTTTCCTTCTAGAAGGTCCACGCTTGAGTTCACTTTTCAGCTGGTAACTTTGTTTGGGATTTCGAGGCTGTTGTGCTAATTTTGAGACAAACACCTGATTTCCTCGTCAACTATAAAGATAATAATTTTCCGCTGCACTAATTGCATGTATTTGTAGCTGCTGTTCAATTCCCAAAAAGAATTATCTTGTTCGGGGTATTAATCATTGTGACGGTATTGCCTCCCCTGCTTTGCAGTAGTGGTCCTACAGTGGCCAAAATTCAAGAGTATTTATTATAGGCTTCAAATGTATCTACCTTCGCACAAGATTACTCTTAGCAGATTTGTAAATAGAAGGGTAATGACGATCCTATCTGAATTTGGCATTCACAAAATATTCAGATAAGCGAAAACAATACTGCATTGGCTGAGCACGTTAATTCTAGAATCTGCCGACAACTTTTGTGAAGAATTAAGCAATGATTAATCTTAGCTCGTTCAAGCCCCAAACTCTGATTTACTCAGTAGAGTTCTTATTATTCTGGTATAGCTCTGTTTAGAGTGTGTGTAATAAATTGACTGAGACAAACATGCAGTACATTTATAATGATTAAATCGAAGTTAAATTTGTAAAATTACAAATAACAAAATTTAATAATCACTTAAGTTTTAACAGTTTGAAAATAATTGAATATTTTAACAGAGAAGGTTCATCATTCTATGGGAAAAAATTCACTTTGGCAGCTTATATATTGCACTTAGCTGTTAGTGGTTGTTTCTGCTCCCACTGGGTTGGTTCTTTTACACTGCTCACGCTCGTCGCTGTTCAAGGATGTAGGGTGCAGCTCGTTCCCAGGTGTGTCAGAGAGAGTCTACAAAGTTGGTCCCTCGTCTTAAAGCTTAGGCCACTGTTCTCTTCTTGGTCCAGAGATAGTACCCTTCAACTAGTACCACCACCAACAACTATGGTAAAAGAATAGAAACGAAACGCTCTCCTGAGTATTGCGTTTTCCCGACACATACTTATGTTTCCCCTTTCTTATTCCACCATCCCATTTACTCAGAATTTACCCTCGATAAGAATTAAATTTAATCCCTTGAGAGAAAACTTTCTTTACATTTAAATGAAAATGTTAATAGTACAAATAGAATATGTTTACATTTACATTTCCACTGACTGAAAAGTGTTCACAATATAAATCGAATATGTTTTCATTTACGTTTAAACTGATTTGAAAAGCTTGAAACTTCCAATAATTTTAAAGTGAATATGTTAACATCGGCATTTACACTGGTTTGAAACTGTAAGTATTATAATTAAAATGTGTGTCATTTCTTTTATCTTTCCCTCCCTGCTCCATATGGAACTTGGGACTACTGATGTGTTTAGTTGTCCTTAAGAAACTAGCAATAAAGCAGTCGCCAGCCCGTGCAGTGGTGGTTCATGAAATCATCATTATATGCGCTGAGGTTGCCAGCCTCAAATGACTGGGACATCCATTAGCGATTTTCCCATATTAATATTCACATGGTAATATATACATATTAGCTCACATGTTAGTAATGAAAATATAGAATGTAAAATGACAACTTACGCCAATCCTGGCTCACACACTTTTCGCTCAGATGAATGAAGTTAAGTCACTAGCCGAAGCTTTTTTACACGTGTACTTAGTGGTGGTTAATTTTAACATTAATTCCCTCTCTGTCTTCGTGTGGACAGTTTCCCCAGACATTCCGGGTTTCCTTATGTAAAATGCTAGAGATTTCCTGGGCTGTTTTGTAAGTCCTGGTAAATTCTCCAATACAAAGGTCCGGTCTGATAAAATGGAATTCTGAATTCTAGGCTTCACTCTGGCAAGGTCTGGTTGTGTCTTCTAGGCAAGCGATCTTCACAGTGTCTTAACACTGAAACGTGACAGGTTATATTCACTGTCCTACCCCCGCATCTGTTTGTTATGGAGCTAAGAAAAAGCTCGAATCATTTTAAACATGCTGGTTGGGGGTGGGGAGGGGCGGATTTCAAAATATTCCTGACATGGAAAAATTTTGAATGTAATGTAGGGGTCAAGTCTTCCGTATAATGGCATGAAAATATCCGATTCCTGGCAGGCGAACTCACCAACACATCTGTAAACTCATACAACAATGTGTTTCAGATGTAACAAATCATTACTATCTAAAGTAATCTTGTCAGTCCTGTCTGTCCATAAGATATCTTCCCAAATCACCAGCTTGGCGTTGAGCGCAGTCTGGCCTTATCAGCAGTTGAACAAATACGCTGAGCGATTCTAGTGTTTAATCTGTAGTCTAATGTCGACTGCACTCGTGATTAGCCAACATGAGTGTCGTTAATATTATCTTTGCAGCTCCTTTCAAAGCTTTAGGGACGGGACGGGTAACAAACAGTCATGGATGACTTATCTCTGCGAGGAGTGAAAGAATGTAGATACAAAATATCTGCTACAGTGGACAGAGAAAGAAAAGGGTGCGACTCTGAAAATATCGCAATAAAATCAGTACAAAAATGTGAAAGAGAGATTGGAAAGAGGTCGCCCCAAAATCCATCTTGTGACAATCATAAAGTTATAGCAGAATTATTGGCGTGCGGTTCATAATTTATCATTAGTTAACGTGGCAAAGATGTGTGCAAGATAGACACGAGGGCACTGGACATACATCCAACAACGTGGGAAGATGAAGCTGCCGATCGCACCAAGTGGCGATGCTATCTACTGCGCCACCTTAGATTGGGCGAAAAGAAGCTCTCACGGCAAGCAGAACAGAGAAGAAAAGGTGAAAGGAACACCAGAAAAATAAGCAGCTGCGTGCTATCATCTCAGGGGCGCATTCCCATAGTCAGTTATGACTGAAGGGGCTATTATTATTGTTACTAGCAATAACCCGTCAATAATGACGGAAGTAAATCAAAAACTGTAATATATTTTTAAATATTTTTAAATTCAATATAAAAGTTATTTGATGACAACATTTTTTGCGAAAGTGCGGGGATTTGTTTCAAAGAATGTTCCCTGATAAAAAGTGTTTTTAACAAAAACTTTCAAGTTTTCATGATTTGTTCCTCGGGTGAGGGTGATATAGAGCTGGCCGTGTCCGAAAACAGTTTCAGGAAGGAAAACTCCTACGTGATCAAAAGATTGTCCTTGCGCCATAATTGATTGTCATTGCAAATGCTAAAATCACTGGGAATTGACGACATCGCATCCTAAATGGCAAACTGCGCTCGCTCGGTTCTAAGTCAATGCGAGGAATTAAGACTCGTTCTCCCTTATTGTCGGCGTCTGTGGCCTAATGGATATGAACGCAGTTTCATAATCCAGATATACCAGGTTCGAAACCTGCTGCAGGCGGTTTGGTAGCAGATCGCTTTGTGTGGATTTTTAACAATGGTATAAGCGCCGTACCGTTCAGAAAGCAATGGCAAACTACTGAATGAAAAAAATTGCCTAGAAAAATCACAAAACAGCCAATAAAAGCTGGGGTTGATTGCCACGTCCTGTAAAGGATAAGCAACTAACTTTTTTCTCCCTTATTACCGCCAGTGATAATTTCTGCATCAATGGAATTCCGATTCAAGACTTTTATGACCAAACGCGTGCCATTTATTAGTCCGTTTTTTGCGTTCAGATTTCGCAATAGCATGATACATGCAGCAACCTTTAATTTCAGCAAATGCGGTAGCATTCCTGATGGGCACTGCTCCTTAAGGAACTCGGTTGGGAAATCAACTGCGTCGTTGGGATCATCGAAAATAATGGTATATATGCTCCAATAAACCGTTTCATTTCCAGCGAGTAGCTCCAACAATAAGTCTGCAATACTTTAAATTAAAATTTTGTCTTGAAGAAACAATCAAAAACTTACATTTTCAGGGTATTTTTTACATAATGATGAGTTAAATCTGTTTCCGGAATGAAACTGGGTTCTACAATCAAAAACTTACATTTTATTCATATATTATTGTCACTCACTTTGTGTTGCACAATTCACCGACTTTTCTTCGTTGAGTGTTACTATTTTCGGGAGAGTACATATAAGGGAAACAATAAAATTAATGTCTAACTTTCAACCACAGTTGCATCCTTTAGATGTGACCGACGTACAAACAGCGAGAATTATGGAGTTTGATAACGTATCAATTTCAGAGTGTCTTGTCCGTGTCGCTACAGTGGCAAAGAAACAACAGAGCTACATATCTAATCATCATCAGTTTCCTTTTCACTCTTTTTGGAGCATGGAACCACCAATGAAAGTGGTCGCCTGGCAGGAAACCTGCACAAGCATTCCCATTTTTTAAAATATTGTGTGGGTCCATTCTGTGACTGTGTGTGGCAATGACTATGATCAAGTCTTGGTCATGAATACTGAATTTAGGTTATAGACCAAGTTACGGTGTAAGTGTAGTAGTTAACACGCCCCTTTTCCGACGCGGTAAACCGGGTTCCATCCTCACGAGGAGCTCAGTTAAAGTATACGCAAACAGGCGGAAAATTGTTTACTTTTTATTTTCACACTCGTGGCGTTAGTGCAGGTAAGTGACAGGTGTTCTCTCTTCATTTTCTTCTTTTGTCATTAATCTCATTCTCTTTAATATAAGCCTTCCTCCCCCCCCCCCCTCCCCCCCCCCCCCCCCCCCCCCCCCCCCCCCCCCCCCCCCCCCCCCCCCACTCCTCTCCTTTTACTCTAATACATTTTTGTATCTTCTCTTATTATCTGTCGCTCCATTGTATGTCTTTTCGATATCTCACTTCGTCTCTCCCTCTCTCTCTCTCTCTCTCTCTCTCTCTCTCTCTCTCTCTCTCTCTCTCTCTCTCTCTCTCTCTCTCTCTCTCTCTCTCTCTCTCTCTCTCTCATGTATGTTTCCTTTATTCCTTTGAATTACTTTTACACCCTGTTATTTCTATGTGCGCGTTTTCATTTTTTCCATATTTCTCTCATTCTCTCTCCCTCTCTCTCTTACACACACTCTCTCTCTCTCTTATATCTTCGTCCTGCACTCCCTTTAACTACCTTTCCCCCCCCCCCCCCCTTTCATCCCCCATTGTTTCTGTTTGCATCTTTTCTTTGTTTCTATATTTCTATTTCTATCTAGTCTTTTTTGTTGCTGTTAATCCTGGCTTTCCTAACTTTCCTTTCACAGACACACACATACACACATCACAAACGCACACACAAATAATTAAATCACTCTAGTAGACTTGGTTACCAGACACACACACATACACACACATACACACATCACAAACGCACACACAAATAATGAAAACACTCTGGTAGTCATGGTTACCAGACACGTAGATGTCCAGAAATCCCCTGACCCCACTACAAAAGTACAGATCCGAGACAAAATTATATTCTAGACTCATGTCTATGAGTCATACAGCCGACATGTTTGCAATCTTCTTCGAGAAAAATCGATTCCCGATGATGCTGTACCCAGGTCGAACCCCCAGCTATTTTCGAATATAGACACAGTGTATTACGCCTTACTTAACCCATTATCAAGCGAGCTGTTTCAGAAATACAACTTATATTTATGTGTATAAAAGTTAATTTTCTTACCCGTTAGTTATCTACTTGACCTTTACTCCGCTCAATCATTGGCTAAAAAATGGGGTTACGGTAGTCTCATAACTGAAACTGATGTAGGGGAGTAAGGTGTTAAAGACTTCCATATACTAGGTCGAGCTCTAATGAGGTGGGGTAACAAGATCCCTTCCTCGTTACCTTGCCTTCCATAATTCACGAGCAGGGTGGACTGTGACGTGGCGATACCAGGGCTCGATCCCTGAACCTGGTAAGTGTACAGCTAGAGGAAAGAGATCTAACCGCTTAGCCAGTCGGACGCTCTCATGATTGGCTAGTTAACCAATACACTTGACCTCCCCAAGGAGCATAGGACTTCAATAAACACAAACCTTTTTCCTGTCACGTGCCATCCACGTGCCATCCACGTGCCATGCTCTTTCCACGCCTTCCTCATCATTTTCACTTCTATCTCCAGTTTTTGTGTTTTTGATCAACCTCAACCTCTACCTCCACCTCTACCTCTACCTCTACCTCTCTTTCCGTGAGGATTCCACAACAAGGACTGCCTTGTCAAGTGATTAGCTAGGTCGATTTTTAGAGGAAAAAAATGAACCTTCCCTCTGATGCGCGTGCTACTTTCAAGGGGGTTCATTCTTTTAGTATGTATTATTCTGTGTCAGCAAAATCAGTTTCTGCACTAGTGGTCGCTGAGAAACTATGATTATATGTAGCTATTGGTCGCTGAGAAACTATGAGTATATGTAGCTATTGGTCGCTGAGAAACTATGAGTATATGTAGCTATTGGTCGCTGAGAAACTATGAGTATATGTAGCTATTGGTCGCTGAGAAACTATGAGTATATGTAGCTATTGGTCGCTGAGAAACTATGAGTATATGTAGGTATTGGTCGTTGAGAAACTATGAGTATATGTAGCTATTGGTCGCTGAAAAACTATGAGTAAATGTAGCTATTGGTCGCTGAGAAACTATGAGTATATGTAGCTATTGGTCGCTGAGAAACTATGAGTATATGTAGCTATTGGTCGCTGAGAAACTATGAGTATATGTAGCTATTGGTCGCTGAGAAACTATGAGTATATGTAGCTATTGGTCGCTGAGAAACTATGAGTATTTGTAGCTATTGGTCGCTGAGAAACTATGAGTATATGTAGCTATTGGTCGCTGAGAAACTATGAGTATATGTAGCTATTGGTCGCTGAGAAACTATGAGTATTTGTAGCTATTGGTCGCTGAGAAACTATGCCAATATGAAAGGTAGATATGAAAATGTGGGCAAGAAGACAGTATGGCTGGTCAAAACTTTATACAGCAACATAAGACTGGCTTGATCATTGAAACAAATAAATAAATAACAAGAGGATTCATAAAGCGCAATATAAACTCTTCATTATTGTATGGTGCACATACATAAACAATGCACAAGAAGCTTGGAAAACAAACAAACGAACAAACTTCATTTTAAAATTGTTGACAATTGGAAGGTGTAAAAAATGAGACCCTTGAAATGTGAATATTTAGAAACATGAGATGCGACTCAAGGAAACGGAAGAAAACAAATAAAGAAGTCATAGAGGTAGCAGAAATGTTAACTGAATTAATGAACGAGATCAAAAGTATACAGATATAATATTTGAGGCTTATAAAAAAAACATGATGCCTTGTTGAAACCCATGATAGAAGAAAATGTTGAAGGCAAACGAGCAAGAAAAAGATAGCGCTTTAAGTTGGAAGATAACATCAAGAGGTGGTCGAGCCACTCGGAGTGTACCGTCAAGACAAGAGAGAGAAGACCGTGAAGATACAATACATCCGATCTGTTCTGGTCAATGCTGACAATTTATTATAAAAGATGTGATCCACACAAATACGCCCCGTAAAGGAAACTTGTGCAAAATGCCTTCATGTGCTGTTGCAATTGCGGTTTATGTAACCATTTGTTGCACATGAGATTCTTGTGCTCAGACAAAACTCTCCTTAATCGTCATTTATGCACTTGCAAAGACGCAACGGGCCTCTTCTATTATCTGAGGTGCTGGGCCCGGACTAACACTGGTGAAAACCAGGTCCGGCCTTAGGAATTATTCTTCAAAGTGGTGCGAGGCTCGGTAATGGTGCCCTACACCCTCCCCTCCCCTCCCCCACCCCCACTCCACACACCCCCCCTCCCCCCAATCCCCGTTCAGTACTGGATCTACTCTTACAAGACTCCATTTCATGCTACTGAGTTAGATCTCACTGTTATTTCCGTAAGTGATGTTCACGTACAATTTTACAACTTTTACAACAACAACAAAAATAATTCATTTATGTTTTTAAAATCTCGTAGTTGGTAATTTGTTAAACTTTGTTCGTGTAGAATTACAGATCAGAGTTCACTGCCCTATTTTTTGAAAACAGAGAATAATATAGACATGCAGGGAAGCGATCCGTTTCATTTGAGCAAAAGATAATTTTACTTCGAAATTTTTTTAATAACTTTTTTTTTTTTTATAATAAATTTCGACTGCCGCATCGCTCGCACTCCTGACGTGCCAGCCCTGTTGAATATTAAGAAAAGATAATCTCTGCGGAAGTGAGTCGAAATATTGAACTCCCAGACGTTGCATTAACTATGTGGCTCTTAATCTGTAACTGGAATTATCATGCACTCCTTTCTAATGAAACATCAGGGTGTATGTTTTCGCTGATTATTAATAATTAATATAGTTCCTTCTCAATATCTGCCTCCACAAATCATATTCAAACCACGATGTTAATTTCTTTATTTACATGTATTTATTTTTTTTACGAAATGGGAGTAAAGTGTACAAGCGTCAGATGATGTTCATTTGCCTCTGTCCATCCGCCATCTTGGGCGACTATGTTCGTCCTTATTGTCGGTTATAATTCAGGTATTTAGAGTAATGTTATTTTATATTGTGTGTGATATATTCAATACATATTTAATTTACAAAATCGTTTGCTGCTTGTGATGACAATTTACATTTGAATGTGTTGTTTGTTTAATTCTTGTATTTCTTTATTGTTTTTCATTACTTTATTATTATAAGTAGTGTTTTTTATGTTGTTTCCTTCGGTTCCTGGTGTGTCTGTGTTTATTTATTAAGCTTCAGAACAATTTATATTCTTTATCTTGTTTTTTCTTAAATATTATTATTCTTATTCTTATTAATATTATAATTGCTATTGCGTGTACTTGGAAAGGGATTTATTAGTCCTCAACAAGTGTACATGGGGAATGGTTTCACCAGGATAGAAGAATTTCAGGCACCTCGAATGCTGTGTATCGGAATAATGGATATCTAGATGCTGGGATTTAGCGGTGTAGCCGTGTACACCGTTGTTTCTTCGGGAACAGGCTATATTCTAACCGAAGACAAATAAAACCCAGATTAGCATAAATTACTACCTTCCTAGAAACAGATTATAATGTTCAATTTAGTGGCATAAATTTTAATTAGGCTAAGAGTCGCGTTCGATATGTCAAAAATTAGTCACGTGATTCCTACACCCAATGATAGAGCTCAAAGGTTACCCCGGCGAAAAAGAACGCGAAGCCATGAGCAGTCCGAATATTTGGAGCGATGAAGAAGGACGCATTTTGTCCAGCTCAGTAAATTCATGTTTTGAGGAAATCAACTAAATCTTTTTATGATCTGTGATGCATTCTAGGATTATCAATTGGTTGTGTAATTTTTATGATTCTGACATTATGTAAGTATGCATAACGTTCATGCTTTAAATTATCAGAGCTCTCAGCCATAGCTGTAAGCAGATGCACGTTCGAAGATGGAACGCATAGAAACCTGGTCTAGAAACTTAAAGCCTTGTAAGGAAGAAGGCCAAAACGTCGGAAGGTATTAAAACTCTGAAATGCCTAGAAGTTAAAACAAAATTGAAATAAGAAACCAAATCTATGAGATGAGATAATGTCGTCCAATAAAGGAAAATGGATAATAAAATATTAGAACTCAGTGGAAATGAGTATGGCACCCTAGTAATAAGGCATGATGAAATATATGAACTTACCAATCCGCTATATATATGAAAAACCTAAGGTTTGTACTTGTTAACCTTTGATATTATTGGCTTTCAACTATTTGAGAACTATTAAAGGTTGCACTCTTACCAGATGGATGCAGTTGAAGATTTCATTGCCTGGTTTGAATTTCCATACTGAGATAAATGCTCTACCTAATTAGTTCATAACATCTGCAATAGAAGGATAAACATAAAATCGAACCTGGATGACCAAGGATTTGTGAGTTAACGAAAATCTCTGGCGGATAGGCCAGTTGGGAAACCCCACCACAAACTCACGTCACAAGTAAAAGGGAGCATAACGGCCACATATACTTACTAATTTGCGCCGTGCCCAGTCCTACTAAGGAAACACTGAGAAGGGACGGGACGGTCACATATATACTACTAATTGATGCCGTGATGTCGGAGAAAATATTGTTGAAGAGAGGTTATCCACAACATTACACCCTAAAGATACGTCCCTCTGTTGGAAATAAAAATTGCTACCGTCCGGACAGATATGAATGTACCTATGATGCAACGAAATCTACAGTAACATACGCGGATGCGAAACGTTACACTATATACACTCTGAGAGATTTGCCAAAATACCCACGTGACACATGGCAGAGCCAAAGGTATCCAGCCCAGACCACATACAGTTCGAACCCCAGTAGAATTCAATCCCATGCCCCAGTGATGAAACCACCACAATATTGCTACAAGGCTATAGAGAGCATACCACGTACACAATCGCCGATCCAGTCGTATGATCACAAACCCAGACGTACAAGAACAGTCACGAAACACTGGGATACACTGAAAACAAGAGCACACAGAATGGCAGTACAAATCTTCATTGCAGAAATAAAATCAAGAAAGATATGGGAATTTCAAAGCGTAGCGTTGGAGAACGGACAAAGGTGTCTCCTAACAACAGAAGATGGATGGAGGGTACAAATAGGTCCAATAAGGTCAGGAAACAAAGACAACAGCCACCAACAAGTAAATTTAGTCCATAAGAACAAGACACAGATGACCCCCATGAAGATAAATCAACCCAAGCCAACAAAGCAAGAACTTCAAACTAAGATGATTTGTGCCAAAATTCCAACAAGAACTAATACAAAGATTGTACCAGAAATGAAAACTAATCAACAAACAGTCCAGGAAAGACAAGAATAAGTATCTAAAGTACATGCAAGGTACCAGTTTGACACCGAAGCTGATTCTGATTTCTCAAATACAGAAGACAGTACTGTAGACTCTGAATAAACTACAGAGGGCTACTTGTCAGACGAACTCGATCATACAACAGACGAAGAAGGCAACAGATATTACTGGCCGAAAATTGAGAAGATAATGCAAATCAAGACAAAGAAAATTGGCAGAATGGTTCAACCTACAACAGCAGAGCTAGAGAAATCAATCAATGCTTATGTGAAATTCGGAAATCTCAACACCCTCACGATACGAAAAATATATTTATCACTGCAAAGCAACTCTGCCACTGATTTATCTACCAGAAAGGACGAAATTACGAGATTAGTCCACAACGCACTTGATAAAATCGTCCCTCTAAAACGAATAGATCCGGAAGAAACCATCCCCAAGCGGTTCATTAAACCGTCTACCAGCAATGTAAATCAAGACGACACTGAAAACGACATAAGAGAACAAGGTTTCAACCCTGGTGCAGTATTATTAGACCCAAATGAACATAATGACAGAACGATGTTGTATTTATATGACCAAGAAACAGAAGTTGATTCGCCAAACCCAGCCAGTAATGTTGAAGCCAGTAGCAGCGAATCTATGGATAGCACCCTGTTTTTACCAGTCAGTTCCAATGTCAAACGCCCGCATCTCCCTGAGTCTGATGATTCGCTTCCGGTCACCAAACTTCTCAAAGTACAGCAGAACCATGTCAGGCGAAAAATTATGACGAAACGTAGACATGGCCAAACCATCTTAATTGGGACTGTTCTACTTGAGTCTGCATGGGGTAGGATTTAAGGCCTTGACGTATCGTCTGGTTGCGTACCATGTCTCCTCTTGTTACTTCAACCACCTTCCTCAGTTACCTCATCTCTGAGGTTTGGATCTGGCTTTTAATGCTTGTAGTCATTGCCCATCACTCGCATCCATATATGTCAAGACTGGGACATAGGTGGAGCGGTATACAGCCATCTTCGTTTTCCTACAAACCTCTCTCTTGCTGAGTAATCCTCGATTTATGGCCTGAAAAAGTCTCCCAGCTGCTGCTTTTCGAGTGGCCAACTCTTCTTTGATGCCTCCCTTTCGGTCTATAATAGCTCCGAGGTATTTAAAGTGGTCGACCTGCTCCAGGACCTATTCTCCTAGCTTAATCTGATGTCTTCTTTCTTCTCGTGATATCACCATGGATTTTGTTTTAGAGCTGCTTATGACCATCCCTCTCTTCTCCAGCTCTTCCTTTCAGGATTGCAGGTTGGATTGAAAATGTGCCTCTGATTTAGCAATCAGGGCAACATCATCAGCAAATGCCAGCTCTGAAATACATACCTGTCTCATCTTCCAGTACCCCACTGAATACTTTCTTGTTCTCTCCTTACATGCCTTGATGACATCGTCCATAAGGAGTATGAAGAGGTAAGGTGATAGGATATCACCTTGTCTTACACCAGTGGTGGTCCTGAACTCTTCTGATTTATGGTTTGCTGTCCTCACATAATTTCTGCAAGACTTGTAGAAGCTCTGTGTAGCATGAATCAGAGGTGCTGGAATATTCTTCCTTGCCAAACAGTCCCAAAGTTTGCTCCAGGGGACCCTGTCAAACGCCTTTTCCAGATCTATGAAACAAAGATGGATCTTACTCTTATACTCAAAGGCCTTTTCACTCAGCTGTCTGAGTGTGAAGATTAGGTCTTGAGTACTTCGGTTTGCTCGGAATCCGCACTGGAGCTCATCCAATTGTGGCTCAGCTAGGCGTCGGAGTCTCTGCTCTAGGATTCTAGAGTAGATTTTACCAGGGACACTGAGAAGGGATATGCCTCTATGGTTTCCACACTGTCGATTGTTACCCTTTTTGAAAATTGGTGTTATGATGGCAATCTCCCAATCCTTTGGTATGGTCTTGTTGTACCACGCTGCCTGTAAAACCCTTAAGAGTAATAGGTCGCCTGATGCTCCCATGAACTTAACCATTTCTGGTGTTATACCATCATGCCCTGCTGCTTTGCCCATCTTGATTTTCTCCAGTGCTGCCTTCAGTTCTTCCATCTTTATGTCATCTTCACCATCATTGGTTTTCTCTTCTGTGCTAGTGGTTATCATTTCTGATGCTTCACCATGCTCACCATCTAGGAGTTCTGAGAAATATTCTTTCCATCTTTAAATTACTTCATTCGGGGCAGTAAGCAATTTGCCTTGCTTGTCCTTTATAAATTTGAGAGGGCATTGTTTTTCCTTCCTCGTGTTCTTTAGGGTCTTTTAGAACAATTTCTGATTTTCCTGTGCATCTTTTTCTAGCTTTTCTCCAAATTCTTCCCAGGACTTCTGTTTTGCTGCTAGCACTTTGTTCTTTGTTTCTGTTCTGAGTGTCACATATTCTCTATACTTTCCCATTTGTCCTGTTGTGTTTTAGCTCCTAAGTATTGTTTCCATGCCATTTTCATCTCTCTTATTTTCTCTTTGACTTCCTCTGTCCACCAAGGTGTCCTCTTTCTCTTGTTCCCAAGTCGGACTTCACCGCATGCTTCTGCAGCAGCTGTCTTTATAAATTGCAACAAATTGTTGATGCTGCCTTTGCCACATGTTCCAATAGCATTTGCACATGCTGACTTAGCAAATGAAATACCCTTCTATAGCATTTGTATATGCTGACCCCAGATTGAACACCCCATCACCGATGATACTGCATATGGCACATGAGATGATGAAGCAACTATTTGTTGATGGTGCATATGCCATTTTATATGGTACCCCACATGTCATGGTAGAACTTAATGATGATACAACTGATGTTTTGTTGTGATGTTTATGCACAAATGCCCCACATTAATGTTAAATAATGAATAAAATTGTAGTCTTTCGTGGTTACGAAATAAGACGGGGAAAAACATGGAATAATTTCATGGATTCTATAAACATAGAACAAATCAGAAACAATGATTGCCACATACGGGAACCATAAGAGTATGGATCATCCATGGACATAAGAAATACAAATGGATTATGATAATCCTATGAAATCACAAGTGTTACGTACACGTAATGAAAAGAAATAATGGAAGGAAATAATTGAATATTTGCTGCACCCAAAAGATGATAGATCACGAGCTACCTCCATATTGTAGGAGTAGATAATTCTTTGATTTTTGCCCATTGCCTCTGTTATGTAGACGTTGTTATATGACATGTATAACAAATGATTATTACTTCCTACTATTATGATGGTTGGGATACTTTGATATTTTAGTACACTCATAACATACCCAGATAAACCAGAGGGTCAAATATGATTGATGCATTTTGACGTACTGAGATCTGATCACCCCTGTGGAGGACGAACTCAGCTGACCCTGAAGTGTAAGATGATACGGATAACATCAGTGCCCTCGAATATTGTAGTAACTTTTCGTCAAACGGGAATGCTTCCACCTGGACTCATTAGCTATGCACAACGGAAACGTGGAACTACACGTTTGCTCATTAATATGGGTCTGAGCAGAGTAGACATGTCAACACGTTTGCTGATTAATATGTGGACAGTTTATCTACCGCACATTCTGCTCATCGCATTGATTTAAGGAGAGGTTAAATCACGCCCACGGATATCTCCTGAGCAATCATATGCAGTTATTTTCATTAACTTGGTCAGTACGCCGGCCCAGTGGGGGCGTTGCCAGAATCATACGAAAGTAGCGGCACACGATCAAACAGGCACTGAGGGATCTCAGGAAAGACTAGCGGCATGCTATCAAAGGCAGTAGTGGTCCCTGAAACGAACGACGCAAGTTTCTTGCCGGCATTTTGCATCTCTGTGTTAACCACAGAACCGATCACAGTGGACGCGAACGGGACAGCCGAAGCGGACGCAGCGAACGGAGATACGGAAAACCAGGGGCGGCATCTCTCCTTAGTCTGGCGGTCAGAACCCCGAAAGTCTCCTGAGATCTAAAAAGGTGTCAAATTCTAACATGTTCCCCCAATCTTGCATTCCAGTTAGATATATACAGACCATGTAGAAAGCCATTTTATCATTCGGTTGCCAGAGATTTAAGATTCACTAGCTATAGTAGAATTTTGCTAGATTTCCATCTGAATTGGTGGCTACATTGGAGTGATTTCTTTTTCTGTGCACGGTATAATATATTTGTTAAAGTGATCAGTGGTCTAGTGCTTTCATTTTATTTCACTGGATTTTGTGTTTATTTAAATCTATTAAATTAAACTCATCTCAAAAGTTCCAGTGGTAAATTTAATGATATATCTATTATAATATTTTTAAAAAAATAATAGATGCTTAAATGCTAAAGTAACTTTTAAAGTCGCGAAGGAGTTTATAATTAATAAATTTAGTTAAGTCCTATATATATATAGATGTGTGTTTTAACCATTAGACTCGCGAAGTGTTTCTTAAATACATAATTAAATACGCGAGTGTATATAAATAGTCTTAACGGTAAATTTATCGCGCGTTAGAATATTATTTGATTTTTGCGGTATGATTATGTTGTCATGGTTTTTCTATCTTTTTCTATAGAATGATCAAATAACCTTTGCGATCCCAGCAAGAAATCATACAGAGTCTTCCAGACTCGGTTCTTAAACTTCCAGATATATTGATGAAACATTTTAAATATAATCTTGTGGCGGTCCGATGCGGCCTAGCTATCATAATTACATGAAAGAAAGCACGCCCAAGAACATTTAAATAAACCATCAAGTTAAATTACAATCTGTAAGATAAACTGGAAGAAGAACAGTTGCCAGTAGCGATATTTTATTCACTGCTCTGCTGTGAGAGAGTACATATTTACCTGAACTGTGACTGGGCCTAGTTTTTCCTCACTGGATTTAAAAACTTACCGGTCAGTTGCTATCATCACGCATTGAAGGAATTTTACCACCAGCGGCGAAACAAAAGACACCACTCCATTCTCACCCCTGTATCGAACTGTGACAGTGCCATCCCATAGACTCCTTTTATATAATAAAACACAAGAACTCTTAGGCTTCACGTCCGGCGATAAGTGGGAATATTTGTTATCAGCCATCCTCGCTAAATCTGGGGCTGGACATCGAAGTACCAGACATTTTCATATGTCAAGAGTGTAATTGCTGTTTATATAATTCTACTGAGTGCCTGATGCTACAATCGGTAAGTGAGTGTGAGCATATGAGTGTGGGCCCTCACGAGCGTGCATGAATGACAGGAGATTTAATTTTTGCAAACCATTTGTTAACTTGCCTACCGGGTAATACATTTTCTGTATACCCTGCATTGTTCCTTTAAGTGGGATATCTTGTTAACGCTGTTTACCCCACCCCCCCTCCCCCCTTTCATTTTGCTTAGTAAAGGGAAAAACAATTGGGAATAACAGGATTTTTTTCTACCACCCACAAATAATACTGTAACACCTCTTTCAGAGTAATTAAATTTACTGTTGGGTTACATTACCTAAGTTCCTGATAACTATCTATCTTAGGACTGGGTTTATCTTTGTCTAATACAAGCGGGAAGGGCGTAGTCGATACCAATCTTCTTAACCCTTCACCTTGTTAATTGTATTTTCTGTACTTTTGATATTTTTCCTGTAACACATGATAATTGTTGTGATTGATCTTAATGTTAATAAACAGCATAAACTTATTTAGTACTGTGTTGGAATACCAAAGCCCAAATTTCCCATATCTGTTTAATATAGTTTGTATTCACGTGCGTCTGTGTGTTTGAAGCACCAAATCGGTGTGAGCGCAGGTGTGTGTCTGGAAACTGGCAAATAATTGTTTGACCAGGAGAGTTTGAGGAGAAGATTGAGAGGAACGATTGTCGTAAATAAGTCTGTCCTTACTCTCCCCAGCACTCTGTGAAGCAACTATTTACTTTCTAACCCTTATTATCACTGAGCTTTCACCATCATTCCCCACTCTAAACAGGACCACTATTTCTAAGACTCTTTCTCTCAAAATAAATTTACGACAATATTTGGCAGGCTCGCCGGGATAAAGATAATTTTGACTCTGATTTAAGTCTGGGTCTAATTAGATAGAGTGTGAATGATCTGTCTTTGTGAAGTAGGGAAATAAAAATAATTAATTACACCCCTAGACAACGCCTTTTAGTATTTGGGTCGTCCACACAGCATATTTACAGGTTATTTTCTTTCCACAGCAGTAGAAAGTACGGATAAACATAAATTCGTTACGTTTAAATTATTCACTGGCAGAGAAAATTAAATTTTTTCTTTATAAGATTTGCTGGGATTGCGTGATTGGTTTTACAGTCACTAAAGGTTTTTGAAGTTACTAGAGTTGAGCTTAGCTAAAGACGCCTTGTTCTGACTTTTTAAGTCTAGTTAACACGTCTCTTCTCATAAACTGATTTCAAAGGGCGGAGTTTTGTTGACGGAGAATTAAAATTTTAGGAAAAAATTTCTTTTCCTTTAAATTGTTTAATATAAATTTTTCTCTACTGTTAGCAAAAGTAGATTTTTTCCTAGTGTAACTTACCATTTTAAGTGGCATAGTCGCTTGCGTTAAGAGTCTTAAGTGACAATAATAGCAGCGATAAGTTTGCACATTACAAGGTAGGAGGTAACACAAGTAAATTCATACTTTGTGGTCTTTTCTCGTAGCGACTTTGAGTTTTTCCCTTCTTGTTCCTTCTTACTATTCTCTAGTAGTAGAAGCATACCGTTTTTTGACATGGCAGAAAGAATAAGGATGAGGTCCATGTTGAGACAGGAGGCGAAAGAGGCAGAGAGAAGCTGCAAACGCGTTTGTCAACCAGGAACTGGAAATATATGACGCGGAGCAACAGAGAGCAAAAGCTGAGAGGAAGGAAGAGAAAGAGAGAGCAGAAGCTGAGATTAAGGAAGAGAAAGAGAGAGCAGAGAGGAGAGAAGCACAGGAGAGGGCAGATAGGAAAGAAGCGGAAGAACGCCTATTGTAACACAAGAAAATTGAGGCAGAGATGGAAGCCCGCAGGGAAAGAGAGAAGAAGAGACAACGTGAGGAGAGAGACAAGGAGAGACAGCACGAATTGGCGCTCAAGGCTTTAGAGAGTCGGGGAGCCTCTGCTTCGAATAACGGAGAGCCGTCTTCGCCCCAGTCTCAGTCAATGGATCTCTCCAGCACTCAATCTGCACAATTAACTGCTATGTCTTTTGCTTTAGAGTCTTTTCCTAGCCCCAATGAGAAAATAGACACCTTCCTAGAGAAATTCGAGAGGCTCGCAAATCTGTATGGGTTAGAGAGTTTTCGTTGGGCACTTAAACTCTCAACGTCATTAAAAGGTACTGTTTATGACGCGCTGGTGTAATGGCTACAACGTTGTACTGGCGACCAGGTGTTCATGGTTCAAACCCGGGCGTCGGCGTTTGAAGAAATGTTTACGACCGGAAATTTGACTGAATAATCTGAACGGCTCCTGCACATAAACCCCGTGTGGATGGGAATGAGCGAAGCTCCTGACCGGGTTGGAAGGAAAGTCCACTGACCCCCCAGCCTCGCAATGACATGTCATTGGGCCAAAAGGGCTAGAAAGCTCGAGTGAAGCTGGTTATAGAAAAAAAAATATGACGTATATACATAGCTGGGAACCAACCGACATGATTACGACATGCTGAAGAAGGCCTTGCTAGAACGGTTTGAGATGACCGCCCGAAAATTTCTGCAAATGTTCAGAAACAGCCGGAAAGAGAGCACAGAAACATTTCCGCAGTTCTCTTCACGTCTCACGGGCTATTTGACAAAGTGCATTAAATTATCTGACCTAGAGCCATCTCGTAAACAAAATCTAGAGCAGTCCTCCTATTCCTCAAATTCCTCTCAGAATTATAACCAACGAGAAAATAATACCCAGAGACCTCCCCAGGAAAAATCGAAATTCTACAAAACCCGATTTCCCCCAAACAACAATTTTGATCAACCCACCAAGCCTACGTGGCAGGGCGGCCACCAAGGTCAAGGAAAAGGGAAGACCCCTACACCAGGAACGTCTGATCAGGGCAAACAAACCGGTCATAACCGCATCGGGTGTTTGCTTACAGCCTCGCCAGGTAGAATCAATGTCAGTGATTCTCAACCTGAGGGGGGCCGACCCTCAACGCAAGGAACTGTAATTTTGAATAGTACCTCAACTTCTTGTCTCTTTGACACTGGATTAAGTTTTAGTTGTATTGTCGCCAGACACCTAGTCAAACCAGGTCAGGAGACAAAGAAAACCGTCAAACTTAGTGGAGTTTTCAAGAGTGATGCACCCAGAACGCTTCCTATCACACTGGTAGAAATACACTCTGATTTTGTCAGAGGTGTTATTAAAGCGGCCATAATGGATGATCCTATCTACCCAGTTATCCTGGGATGTAGATACGTTTTTATTAGGAGACCTAAGGAGCCGATTGTGGCAGCGGTAACCACAAGAGGGCAAACTAAGAAGGAGAGGGAGCCTGCGCCAAATTTGTTGCCGAAAGAACTGAAGGAGGCGCAACAAAAGGACCCTACTCTGGAGCCCTGGCTCTGCTTTAGAAAACTGCCCATTGCTAAGGACCCCAGACACCACGGAAACATCTTTTCTAAGGATGGCGTATTGTATCGTAGAACGGGCGACCCTGAGACAGGGAATAACCAGCTCCTAGTACCGACGCAGTACAGAAGCCAGATCTTAGAAATGGGGCACTCTCTTCCCTTTAGCGAACATATGGGACAAAACGCCACTATTCAGCGAATAAAAAACCACTATTGGTGGCCAGGAATGAACTCTGAAATTATCAGGTACGTGAAATCCTGCGCCCAGTGCCAACGTGTAGCACCCAAGCACTTGACACCCCCAGTACCTATGGGGCAAATGCCAATAGTAGGTACTCCATTTAAACGGGTTGCTGTCGACATCATTGGACCCCTGGAAAGGACCAAAAGAAGGAACAGGTTCATCCTGACCTTAGTCGACACTTGCAAAATGTGGGCCGAAGCTATACCGCTAACATGCACAGATTCCAAGCATGTCGCAGAAGCTCTTGTGCAAATTTTTACACGGTTGGGACTCTCTCAACAAGTTTTGACGGATAATGGATCCCAATTCCGTAGCCTGTTAATGGAGGAGATCTTTAAGATCTTGAGGGCCAAACATATCCACACAAGTCCCTACCATCCGGCCGGAAATGGGCTCGTGGAACGTTTTAACGGCAGCCTCACCATGATGTTACGTAAGCTGGGTCAGGAGAAACCGGAAGACTGGGACCTATATATATCTGCTGCCTTATTCGCCTACAGAGAGGTTCCACAAGCGTCTACGGGATTCGCGCCAGCTACACTTTTATTTGGCAGACCTATTAAGGGGCCACTAGAAGCCTTACTTCGGTCCCTGACAGACCAAATGGCTGACGAGACAGTCGTCTCTGCAAGCAAGTATGTATCTGAGCTCAAGGAAAGGCTAAAGCTAGGATGGGATCTAGCTACGACCAACCTTAATGGCAAGGACCCTTTACCATCCTTAAAAAGATCTCATGCACCAATTACAAGATCTCCATTAAAGGAAAAGAGAAGGTCTTTCACGTAAATCTCCTTAAAAAATATTTAGAGAGACCAGTGCCATCCTCCGAGCATCTCCTGGCTGTCGCCATAGCAACGGAAGACGAGGAAGATGATGATGGTTGCATGGAGTACCCATTGCAACCCACAGAATCCTTTAAAGATGTCAAGTTCGGCGACAATCTCTCACCAGAACAACAAACAGAAACCAGGGCGCTACTAAAACAGTACAGTGCAGTCTTAACGGATGTACCTGGTCGAACAAATCTCATCGAATTTGATATGAAATTAACAAACGAGACCCCTGTTCGAACCAGAGTTTACCCCATCCCTTACGCTAAAGCTGATGCACTTCGCGGAGAAATAGACAAGCTGCGTCAGGCAGGAATTATCAGTGAGTCTACATCTCCTTACAGTTCCAGTGTAGTGCTGTTGCAGAAGCCCAACAAGGAAGTTCGGCTGTGTATAGATTACCGGCTGTTAAACGCTGTAACGGAATTCCAGCCCGAACCTCTCCAAACTGTTTCTGAGTTGTTCACCAAGCTCAGCAAAGCAAAGATTTTCTCCAAGATTGACCTCAGTAAAGGTTATTATCAAATACCAGTCAAGGAGGAAATTAAACCTTTGTTAGCTTTCAGCACTAGTGAAGGACATTACACATTTAATGTGATGCCGTTCGGATTGCATATCGCACCAGGAGTGTTTACCAGGATGATGAGGAAGCTTCTAGAACCTTTGCAAAGTCCCCATATCCATAATTTCATGGATGACATATTAATTGCATCGGAAAACTACGACGAACATATTGCTACGGTTGCCATGCTCCTCAGGAGACTACAGGAAACTGGTCTCACAGCCAGACCTAGCAAATGTCTCATCAGGTTTGAAAAGCTAGACTTCTTGGGGCATACTATTTTTCACGGCTGTAGTTGGCCCGTTAAGAAAAACGTGGAGAAAATAATTGCAGCTAAAAGACCCCGAACCAAGAAAGACACTCGTTCGTTCCTATCAATTTGTGCATACTATCAGAAATACATCCAGAACTTCAACGGACTGACTGCACCTCTGACTGACCTCACAAAGAAAGGTTGTCCTGATAAGGTCATTTGGGATCAAAAGTGCGAACACACGTACAGCACTTTGAAAGGACAGTTGTCTGCATACCCCATTTTGAGGTTGCCTGACCTCAAGAAACCTTTTGTACTGCGGGTCGACGCGTCAGGTCAGGGCATCGGGTCAACACTTCTTCAAGCCGAGGACAGTGATCCGAACTTGCTTTTTCCAGTTGCTTACGGCAGTCGGAAATTAAATAAAGCTGAACGGAACTACAGCGTAGTTGAAAGAGAATGTGTCGCTCTGATTGACGGTATCAGACGCCATCGTGAGTTTCTCTATGGGACATCTTTCACGGTGCAAACAGACCACGCTCCATTAGCCTTTCTTGGTGCCAATAAAGAATTTAACGCAAGGATCATGCGTTGGGCCCTTCTTTTAAGCGTTTATTCCTTCAAAGTGGAATATATTCCGGGAAGACAGAATGTCGGGGCGGATTTCCTGAGTGGAAACTGGACTACGGAGGAAGAGAAGGAAGTTGAAGATACCAATCACCCAAAAGCTACCGATCAGGGCAGCTTCATTGTCATAAATCAAACATGAAAAGATGTTTTCATGTCTCAAAAGAGGGGACGATTGTGACAGACGAACTCAGCTGACCCTGAAGTGTTAGATGATACGGTACGACCCTTCGTAACGACCCCTTCGGATAACATCAGTGCCCTCGAATATTGTGGTAACGTTTCGTCAAACGGGAATGCTTCCACCTGGACTCATTAGCTATGCATAACAGAAACGTGGAACTACACGTTTGCTCATTAATATGGGTCTGAGCAGAGTAGACTTGTCAACACGTTTGCTGATTAATATGTGGACAGTTTATCTACCGCACATTCTGGTCATCGCATTGATTTAAGTAGAGGTTAAATCACGCCCACGGATATCTCTTGAGCAATCATATGCAGTTATTTTCATTAACTTGGTCAGTACGCCGGCCCAGTGGGGGCGTTGCCAGAATCATACGAAAGTAGCGGCACACGATCAAACAGGCACTGAGGGATCTCAGGAAAGACTAGCGGCATGCTATCAAAGGTAGTAGTGGTCCCTGAAACGAACGACGCAAGTTTCTTGCCGGCATTTTGCATCTCTGTGTTAACCACAGAACCGATCACGGTGGACGCGAACGGGACAGCCGAAGCGGACGCAGCGAACTGAGATACGGAAAACCAGGGGCGGCATCTCTCCTTAGTCTGGCGTTCAGAACCCCGAAAGTCTCCTGAGATCTAAAAAGGTGTCAAATTCTAACATGTCCCCCCAATCTTGCATTCCAGTTAGATATATACAGACCATGTAGAAAGCCATTTTATCATTCGGTTGCCAGAGATTTAAGATTCACTAGCTATAGTAGAATTTTGCTAGATTTCCATCTGAATTGGTGGCTACATTGGAGTGATTTCTTTTTCTGTGCACGGTATAATATATTTGTTAAAGTGATCAGTGGTCTAGTGCTTTCATTAGTAATACCGCTTCCAAAGAAAGGAAATCTAAAAATGTGCAAGAACTACAGAGCCATTAGCCTTATTAGTCATCCAAGTAAGGTGATGTTAAGGATACTTTTGAACAGAATAAAACAGAAATCAGAAGAAATCTTGTCAGAGGAACAGGCTGGCTTTAGACCAAAAAGAAGTACCTCAGAACAAATCTTCAATATTAGATTACTGATCGAAAAACATCTCCAGCATCAACATGATTTATACCATAACTTCATCGATTTCACAAAAGCCTTCGATCGAGTCTGGCATGAAGGTTTATGGCAAATAATGAGAAAATTCAATTTTGATACCAACATCATAGATATCATTGAAGCACTATACAAGGACGCAAGCAGTGCTGTTTTTGCAAGCAATGACATTGGAGAATTTTTCAAAACAACTGTAGGAGTTCGCCAGGGATGTATCCTGTCACCAGTGCTCTTTAACATTTATCTAGAACATATTATGCAGGAGGCTCTCTACGATTATAAATCAACCATATCGATTGGAGGCCGACCTCTGTGTAATCTACGTTTTGCTGATGATATTGATCTGATAGCTGGAACAGAATCAGAACTTCAAGACCTTACCTCTAGACTGGAGAAAGTAACAAGAACATATGGGATGGAAATTAATATAGAAAAAAGCAAGATATTGGTGAATAGCCATAAGAAACATGTTCCGACCAACATTACTTTAAATGGGCAAACGTTAGAAGAAGTTAACACCTTTAAATATCTCGGGTCCACTATATGTAGTGATGGAAGATCAAATAAAGAAATCAAGACAAGACTTGAGATGGCCTCAGCTGCCATGACAAGGTTGAATGTGATCTGGAAAAGTAACATCAGTTTTCCTGTGAAGATCAAATTATACAAATCACTTGTATTATCTATTCTCTTGTATGGGTGTGAGGGCTGGACACTCACTGCAGATACGGAGCGAAGGATTCAGGCTTTCGAGCATAAATGTTACAGAAGAATTTTGCGCATTTGCTATAAAGAGCACAAAACAAATGTCTATGTTAGAGAGAAGATAAACACCTATGCAGGCCATCAAGAACC
Organism: Oreohelix idahoensis; assembly: GCA_024509875.1. Classification (NCBI taxonomy): domain Eukaryota; kingdom Metazoa; phylum Mollusca; class Gastropoda; order Stylommatophora; family Oreohelicidae; genus Oreohelix; species Oreohelix idahoensis. The sequence goes on from JAMPIV010004362.1 coordinate 139,194, forward strand.
ACTTTTGTCAATAGTGAAACGTCGAAAGCTTGCCTGGTTTGGGCATGTAACTCGTCATGACTCCCTTTCGAATACGATCCTCCAGGGAACAGTCGAAGGTAAACGGAGAAGAGGAAGGCAAAGAAAATCCTGGGCTGATAACATCAAAGAATGGGCAGGACACGGTTTCTCCACACTTGTACGCATTGATGAGAATAGAGAGCAGTGGAGGACCCTGTCTGCTGATGCTTCCACCATGGCACCCCTACGACCCATGACGGGTTATGGGTTGAGATGAGATGAGATGAGTGCTTTCATTTTATTTCACTGGATTTTGTGTTTATTTAAATCTATTAAATTAAACTCATCTCAAAAGTTCCAGTGGTAAATTTAATGATATATCTATTATAATATTCAAAAAAAAAATAATAGATGCTTAAATGCTAAAGTAACTTTTAAAGTCGCGAAGGAGTTTATAATTAATAAATTTATTTAAGTCCTATATATATAGATGTGTGTTTTAACCATTAGACTCGCGAAGTGTTTCTTAAATACATAATTAAATACGCGAGTGTATATAAATAGTCTTAACGGTAAATTTATCGCGCGTTAGAATATTATTTGATTTTTGCGGTATGATTATGTTGTCATGGTTTTTCTATTTTTTTCTATAGAATGATCAAATAACCTTTGCGATCCCAGCAAGAAATCATACAGAGTCTTCCAGACTCGGTTCTTAAACTTCCAGATATATTGATGAAACATTTTAAATATAATCTTGTGGCGGTCCGATGCGGCCTAGCTATCATAATTACATGAAAGAAAGCACGCCCAAGAATATTTAAATAAACCATCAAATTAAATTACAATCTGTAAGATAAACTGGAAGAAGAACAGTTGCCAGTAGCGATATTTTATTCACTGCTCTGCTGTGAGAGAGTACATATTTACCTGAACTGTGACTGGGCCTAGTTTTTCCTCACTGGATTTAAAAACTTACCGGTCAGTTGCTATCATCACGCATTGAAGGAATTTTACCACCAGCGGCGAAACAAAAGAGACCACTCCATTCTCACCCCTGTATCGAACTGTGACAGTGCCATCCCATATACTGATTTTATATAATAAAACACAAGAACTCTTAGGCTTCACGTCCGGCGATAAGTGGGAATATTTGTTATCAGCCAACCTCGCTAAATCTGGGGCTGGACATCGAAGTACCAGACATTTTCATATGTCAAGAGTGTAATTGCTGTTTATATAATTCTATTGAGTGCCTGATGCTACAATCGGTAAGTGAGTGTGAGCATATGAGTGTGGGCCCTCACGAGCGTGCATGAATGACAGGAGATTTAATTTTTGCAAACCATTTGTTAACTTGCCTACCGGGTAATACATTTTCTGTATACCCTGCATTGTTCCTTTAAGTGGGATATCTTGTTAACGCTGTTTACCCCCCCCCCCCCTTTTCATTTTGCTTAGTAAAGGGAAAAACAATTGGGAATAACAGGATTTTTTTCTACCACCCATACCTAATATTGTAACACCTCTTTCAGAGTAATTAAATTCACTGTTGGGTTACATTACCTATGTTCCTGATAACTATCTATCTTTGGACTGGGTTTATCTTTGTCTAATACAAGCTGGAAGGGCGTAGTCGATACCAATCTTCTTCACCATCCCCCCCCCCACCTTGTTAATTGTATTTTCTGTACTTTTGATATTTTTCCTGTAACACATGATAATTGTTGTGATTGATCTTAATGTTAATAAACAGCATAAACTTATTTAGTACTGTGTTGGAATACCAAAGCCCAAATTTCCCATATCTGTTTAACATAGTTTGTATTCACGTGCGTCTGTGTGTTTGAAGCACCAAATCGGTGTGAGCTCAGGTGTGTGTCTGGAAACTGGCAAATAATTGTTTGACCAGGAGAGTTTGAGGAGAAGATTGAGAGGAACGATTGTCGTAAATAAGTCTGTCCTTACTCTCCCCAGCATTCTGTGAAGCAACTATTTACTTTCCAACCCTTATTATCACTGAGCTTTCACCATCATTCCCCACTCTAAACAGGACCACTATTTCTAAGACTCTTTCTCTCAAAATAAATTTACGGAAACCCCTATGATATTGGATGAAAATAATGTTGCCCAGAGACAGACGTGTCACGGATACACACGATGGAGATATTGTAAAATAAGAAAAGAATACCTGGATGGAAATACATGTAACTGCGTCATGGATACCATAATACATATACCCTCATGCCCCACACTTATATATTATGGGACTTAAGAGATTTGAATTGAAGTACTATAGACTGCCCATCTAGCTGTGTAGTCAGCAGATGTTACAAACACTGAATAGCTTTGACAAACCTTTGATCTGCGAAGGCAAAGCTAGTGTTGACAATACTGCATATAGTGTACAAAGAAATAATTTTGTTGCATGTTGTCATAAAGTTATGACATTTTAGTTGATTGTTTTATAAATAATTGTTTGATGTGTTTTTGATAAATGTATTGTTAGCAATAGTATGTAAGGAGTTACTAATGATGAATTTCTAGAAATAACAGGAAGACTAGAAAGGATCCCATGGTATAAAATATTGGAGCACCATAAATGATACATTGAAGTATGAAAAAGAAAATTGTAAACTGTATACACAGATGCCCAGAAATGACATGGATACATATTGTCTGGAGTACCAGGAACTTTGTTTTAACGGAGAAAATAAAGTAATACAGAAACCAATATGGAAAATTCATGATGATTTGAAAATTTACTTTTTCTTCCCTTGTATTTCACATATTTATACTAACATGTTGTAAACATATTGGTTTAATAATTGCTGAATAATTTGATGTCTGATAATTGCAGAATTCTAGTTCAAGAAACAATTTTTGAAATAAAATATATATATAATTCTAAGAATTTATCCACATGGACAACAATGTGTTGACAGAGGACAAGGATACATTTATGAAGGATTGGACATAACTGAATCATTTATGGACAGGATCACCACCAAACGTTTTACTTACACATTTCGGAGCAAAACATTGCATATTTTGAAAAGAAAAATAGAATATTTTCTACGGTGTTGGACACTTGAAACGAATAGCTACACATATCACTTGGAGAAAATCCACTACATGAAGAAAACTCAGATACAAATAAATAAGGATCAGTCAAGAGGTTTTGAAAAATTTTTATTGTGAAAACTATGACTGCATGTCAAGATGTATTGTTACATTGTAGTTTGAAAATGTTTGCACATATATGCCTAGAAATATTTTATACTAGTAATAATGAGTAAGTAAATCATTCACTGAAAAAAAAAAGAAGAAGAGATAAACATGATGAATCACCACGAATGAATTGACTGTCTTATACAATTGGATCATCATTGCGAAGATAATGTGGATTATTTTGAAAAGAATTTGAATACTTTATACTGGAATAAAATGGGAATGCGTACCAAATAAATAATTCACGCCCATGATTATTGGAATACCAGGAGGAATTTAACATGGACATTTTTGAAGTACTTGGAGTCTTGTGATATGGAGCCAATCACAAGAACAGAGATAATATAAAATTTTTCCCCCCATCATGTCTCATAAAGTGTTGTCACCCATATCTTAAACGCAACGCAATTATGTTGTCCAAAGAAAATAATTAAATGTTTAATTGGTACAGTGTTTCCACTCTTGTAAATTTTTGAGTGATGACCTTATAGAATACATAGATGTTTGAAAATTTTGTTAGCCAGTGTTGCCAATTGGAAAATTTGGTTGAAATATGTCCGGATATGAAAGATAGTTTACATTTTTGAAAATGGTGTCCATTACTAAGGTTTTTTTTTAAGAAAGACAGTCCCATATATACATAGGAACCCAGGTTTAGGAATTTAGTTAAATTTTTCTGAAATATTTTTGGACTTTTAAAAAATTTTGGGATTTTAAAAATTTTTTCTGAAAATTTTTTGAACTTACGAAATTTTTGGGATATTTTTTTAGAATTGGATAGTACTCAAATGTCTCCCTACGGGATACATTTGCAGGGCCATGGGATCTATATGTAGCCGTGTACACCGTTGTTTCTTCGGGAACAGGCTATATTCTAACCGAAGACAAATAAAACCCAGATTAGCATAAATTACTACCTTCCTAGAAACAGATTATAATGTTCAATTCAGTGGCATAAATTTTAATTAGGCTAAGAGTCGCGTTCGATATGTCAAAAATTAGTCACGTGATTCCTACACCCAATGATATGGCTCAAAGGTTACCCCGGCGAAAAAGAACGCGAAGCCATGAGCAGTCCGAATATTTGGAGCGATGAAGAAGGACGCATTTTGTCCAGCTCCGTGTATTCATGTTTTGAGGAAATCAACTAAGTCTTTTTATGATTTGTGATGCATTCTAGGATGATCAATTGGTTGTGTAATTTTTATGATTCTGACATTATGTAAGTATGCATAACGTTCATGCTTTAAATTATCAGAGCTCTCAGCCATAGCTGTAAGCAGATGCACGTTCGAAGATGTAACGCATAGAAACCTGGTCCAGAAACTTAAAGCCTTGTAAGGAAGAAGGCCAAAACGTCGGAAGGTATTAAAACTCTGAAATGCCTAGAAGTTAAAAGAAAATTGAAATAAGAAACCAAATCTATGAGATGAGATAATGTCGTCCAATAAAGGAAAATGGATAATAAAATATTAGAACTCAGTGGAAATGAGTATGGCGCCCTAGTAATAAGGCATGATGAAATATATGAACTTACCAATCTGCTGTATATATGCAAAACCTAAGGTTTATACTTGTTAACCTTTGATGTTATTGACTTTCAACTATTTGAGAACTATTAAAGGTTGCACTCTTACCAAATGGATGCAGTTGAAGATTTCATTGCCTGGTTTGAATTTCCATATTGAGATAAATGCTCTACCTAATTAGTTCATAACATCTGCAATAGAAGGATAAACATAAAATCGAACCTGGATGACCAAGGATTTGTGAGTTAACGAAAATCTCTGGCGGACAGGCCAGTTGGGAAACCCCACCACAAACTCACGTCACAAGTAAAAGGGAACATAACGGCCACATATACCCTGTACTTACTAATTTGCGCCGTGCCCAGTCCTACTAAGGAAACACTGAGAAGGGACGGGACGGTCACAGCGGCACCCTGTCCCCAATGTGTGATCAGCAAGACAAATGATTGTGCGAGATTTTGACCTCTGTGTCAGCCCCAGAGCAACGCGCGGTAATTACAATGTCAACCTTGTTGACACTAATTGACGTGACCTTCTCGTTACCATTTTATATTTTTATCATTCTTATTCTTCATTGTTTAAAAATTTTTACAACGCCTTTGGACTATTCATCCTTCTTGTGCAAAATCTGCATCACTCGTTCAACTTTTTTTTAGCTTTTTGCCCCATCCAAACCGTTGCAATATTACTAGACTGCACACAATGTAGTCTCAATGTTTATGAAATCAAGTGACTTCAAAAAAATAGCTGGCACAAACCCGTATTTCTTTAGATATAGAAGACTAATGGATGAATTTTGAAAAACAAACAAACAAACTAGTGCCTCAGTAATTCTGTACAGTGCCTGTAATTCTTCGATCAAATTTAAAACTGACTGACATATCTGTTGCCTATCTTAAATAGACAAATTGTTGTCTAAGTCTTAAAAAAAGACAAATTTGTTGCCTAAGTCTTAAATTGACAAATGTGTTGCATGTGTCTTAAATAGACAAACTTGTTGTCTAAGTCTTAAATAGACAAATTGTTGTCTAAGTCTTAAAAAGACAAATTTGTTGCCTAAGTCTTAAATAGACAAATTTGTTGCCTCATTCGTAAATTGACAAATTTGTTGCCTAAGTCTTAAATAGACAAATTTGTTGCCTAAGCCTTAAATATAAAAATGTGTTACCTAAGTTGTAAATAGACAAATTTGTTACCTTAAATAGACACATTTGTTGCCTTAAATAGACAAATTTGTTGCCTAAGTCTGAAATATAAAAATGTTTCGCCTAAATCTTAAATAGATAGATTTTTTCAAAATCAATGCGGTGATTCCTCAGCTGTTTCACTCCTCAACGGCAGTATTTGCTATGGGACTAAGTTAACCTTTATGTCATTGTCGCGAGACGCGCTGGGCTCGATATCTTAATGTAATCGAACACTGTGTAACGCGTAGGTTTTGACCAATGAGAGCAGCGCTAACCATTTTCTGCGAAGCTCGTTTGTTGTAGGCTATAACCAAGATGGAATCTTCGGGTGTGCTTATGTGTTTGTCTTTCCATTGGAGTTATGAAAATTCGGATGGATGAATAATAAATAGACCATCACGATTAGATATTAGAGAGCCTAAATTTCGTCCAGATACCTATATCTTCATATTATGTGCAGTACATCCCAAGATAATTGAGGTTAAATGCAGAAGCACATGAATCGCACAGTTTTGCACATTCTCGTTTGCCATAGTGAAAGATACAATGGTTTGAGGTGAAAGAAAGTTACATAGAACGACAGCTCTCAATCGTCCGGTTTTAAAAAGCCCAAGATGAAGAGAATCTGATATATGATAAAGGAGCATGATATAAGGGAAGTTGTAACAAAAACACACTTGGCTCGATTCAGCACGATTTGCAGAAATTGAAACGAATCGAATAACCTATGACGTCAGTGCTCCCTTGCTCGCAGGATACAGAGGATCAAAAGGAGAGAAGCGGATGAATAGGCACTCACCGCCAAAATTTTCAAACACAGCAGAAAAGGACAGAGCTCGCCACCAAGCCTTTTGCCATTGTGATGTGTGTGCAGCCTGCCAGGCCTATGATGCTCTGTGTGTATTTCTGAATTGAGGGTAAGGCTGACTTGTTTAGTACTAACTTACGTCATTGCCCTTCTACCGTGAGGTGTAGAGGATTGTAAGAGAGCGCCATACTATTCTATCGGCTGTCTTCCTACAGGATTGGTTCCATTCTAGTCCTCGGTCTTTCAAAGATTGTCTAATGTTGTCCTACCAGCGGACTTTGTGTCGTCCAGCTGGTCTGGATCCCTGGCTTTTAGTTTCCCATGCTTACCGTGGTAGCCGATCTTCTCCCATTCTGCAGACATGGCCAAACCATCTCAATTTGGACTGTTCTACTTGGGTCTGCAGAAGTTGGGTTTTTAGGTCTTGACGTATCGTTTGGTTGCGGACCATGTCTCTTCTTGTTACTTCAACCACTTTCCTCAGATACCTCATTTCTGAGGTTTGGATCTGGCTTTTATGGGTTGTAGTCATTGCCCATGACTCATACGTCAAGACTGGGACTAGGTGGAGCGGCATATGGCCATCTTCGTCTTCTTACCAACTTCTTTTGATGAATCATCGATTTATGGCCTGAAAAAGTCTCCCAGCTGCTGCTGCTCTTCGGGTAGCCAACTCTTCTTTGATGCCTCCCTCCCGGTCTATGACAGCTCCAAGGTATTTAAAGTGGTCGACCTGCTCCAGGACCTATTCTCCCAGCTTAATCTGATGGCCTCTTTCTTCTCGTGATATCACCTTGGTTTTTGTTTTCGATCTGCTTATGATCATCCCTCTCTTCTCCAGCTCTTCCTTCCAGACTTGCAGGTTGGATTGGAGATTTGCCTCTGATTTAGCAATCAGGGCAACATCATCAGCAAATGCCCGCTCTGAAATACAGACCAGTCTCATCTTCCAGTACCCCACTGAATACTGTCCTGTCCTCTCCTTACATGCCTTGATGACATCGTCCATGAGGAGTATGAAAAGATAAGGTGGCAGGATATCACCTTGTCTTACACCAGTGGTGGTTCTGAATTCTTCTGACTTATGGTTTGCCGTCCTCACATAATTTCTGCAAGACTTGTAGAAGCTCTGTATAGCATGAATCAGAGGTGATGGGATGTTCTTCCTTGCTAAACAGTCCCAGAGTTTGTTCCAGGGGACCTTGTCAAATGCCTTTTCCAGATCTGAGAAGCAAATATGGATCTCACTCTTATACTCAAGAGCCTTTTCACTCAACTGTCTGAGTGTGAAGGTTAGATCTTGAGTATTTCGATTTGCTCGGAAGCCACCCATGTGGAACTGGAATCCAGACCCCAGAACACATTCTCAAAAACTGTCCAACCCATGATGACCCGCGACGTGTGACCTGGCCAAGGGGTGCGAGCTCCAGCAGAAGCTATGGGGCTGCCGCGCCGACCTGGTAAAGACTGTGGACTTCGTCCTGGCGACAGGCCTGCAGATTTAGCATGACTACAAACTGAACGCAGAAGAAGAAGAAGAGAAGGCAGTTCCTAGGCCGAGTAACTCTTTCACAGTTGTTCTTTTAATTGTTAACAAGTAGTGGTCACTTCCAATCTCTGGCAACCTCCACACTCTAGCATCCCGGACATACTTGAGCTCTTCCTAACTATCGCATAGTCGATCCCTGACCTCATTCTTTGTTGGTTCACACCTAATGTATGCATGTATGCTCTTATGGAGGAATTTTGTGTTTGTAATGATCAGATTCTGCTCAGTGCAGAATCTAAGGAGTCGCTTTCCATTGTCATTAAGAGTATCTCCTCCATATCTTCCGATAACTCCACCACATCTAGTTTAGTAAATATGTATATAATATTATTTTATTGCAGATTTAAATTATATTGCGTAGAATCATATCGTGTAAGGAGGAAAGAAGCCATTGATGCTGTACATTTTTTAAATGAACCAAAGGATAAACTGGAATGCAGAGTAGCTATCCGGAGACTTACAAAGCCTTGCTTGATTACTGGATGGAATAAAACATGAAGGAAATGTGAAAGAATATGATGAATTAACTAAATGAATAATGTGTATATACTTATGATACCATATGCTATATACTATACCAGTGAAGTGAAAATGTGAAAGAACAGGAGGAATTAATTCAAATGAATGATGATGTATATATATATCTATGATAAAATATGCCTGTAGTATGTCACTGAATTGATCTGTCTAGTCTGTCTTAACAAATGACATCTGATGACTTACTAGCCTCACATCTGTGCTGGATAAAGTTTCTTCTAGCAAAATACTAGCCTAGGAACATTATGTTGTTGCAGGTTAAATCATACCTTACTGTCAGCAAGGCAGAAGACTGTTTTATACCTGTGATAGCCAGAGAAGCATTCAATCACCAAGAGTATACCTCAGATCAGGTCTGGGAACCCTAATGCATGGGCTTGCCAGCCACTGTCTAAACCAGATTGACAACCCGGTGAAGTCAACCAAGACAAGTTATCCATAAAAAGGACTGACTCAAAATATGGGGTCTACCACACCTACAACATTCAGATGATGATATAAGATTTTGTTAAATTCACTACATGTGTAAAGACCGTATCTTAAGTCAAAGTGACTATATTTAAAGTTTGAGAACAGTGCTTCAAGAACTATTAGTTCAAGTCAATTCAACAGTGAAAGTCAATATAAGTGACATTATAACGTAAAGTGACATTATAACGTAAAGTGACATTCCCAAGAGGAAATGTACACCCTTTGTTTAAAATTTTCATAGTGTGTGTGTTACCCCTTTGCCTTTTGTAAATTTTAACATCTTTTTATTTGCATCCTTCATTCTTTTTCTAAAAGAGAAAAGAAGAAATACTGTATATATAATAAATTGATTAATTGTATCTAAGGACTTGAGTAACTCATTCCAGTTTTGTTTGAAGTTTCTTTGTTTCATTATTTCCCCCAGACATAACATATCAAAGGATAGTTGTTGAGAGTAGACGACTTAGTATCTGGTACTTCTTATTACCATCTGGGCCAGATAACTTTATAGTCTGACTATTTCTATGACAACTATACACCAATGCTTATTTCTAAGACTGTGGTATTTATTATAACACCAGAACTCTTATCAGGCAAGTGTATCCTTGTATCATCTGATACACCTTTCTATCTACTCATCATCTACACAAATTAACCTCTCATGACAGTCATTTGAAGCTCGCTCGCTCTAAAAACGGCAAGACTCGTTTCTAATTTCACTTTAAGGTAAAGTAATTCTAATTAGGTAAAGTAATTCTAATTAGGTAAAGTAATTCTAATTATGTAAAGTAATTCTAATTAGGTAAAGTAATTCTAATTAGATAAAGTAATAGAAACAACCGAAGTGAAATTAGAAGCGAGTCTTGCCGCTTTCAGAGCGAGCAAGCTTAAAATGACATACAGGTTAACTTAGTCCCATAGCAAATACTGCTGTTGGGGAATGAAGTGTTAGAGACTTCACGAAACTAATTCTAGTCTTTTTTAGGTGAAATGACTTGCTTCTTTCCTTGTTAGCTTTATCTTTCCTAACTCCAGAGTAGATTTCTGCTTCTTCTTCTTCTCTGATCTTTGGCAGCTGACTGACACGGCAATCAGTGACCAACACGCCTGGTGGCGTCTTGCAGAGCAGCAATAAACTCTCGTCACTGAGCTCGGTCGGCAGCCATCTCTCGTATGGTGCCCCAGCACTGGTTCATGCTCTGCATCTTTGCCTCTACAGTTCTCCGCCAGGTAGCTTTTGCTTGGTCTCGCTTTCGCTTTCCTTCTGAAGTTTGCAGCATTGCAGTTCTGTTTGTTTGTTTGTCCCCTATTATGGAGTTTTAATACCCTGTTCAACCTGACCCAATGTGGGGCCTTAACTGGGGTACATTGTGTGATTTATTCCATTCTGATGCTAGTTTTGTTTGCTTTTAAGGACTATCTTCATTGCACACGGACAACTCCATCAGTGCTCCCATCTCCTCCCTTAGATCACACAAGGAGGATCTCAGCAAAGTGCACGAACTCCGTAGCACCGACGAGAATCCAGCTGTGTGTATATAGGAATCACACAGTCTATAAATATTTTTGTGGTTGGTAGGTTTCAAATTTTTAAATTTTGCCAGGGTAGCGGCTTTATGACCTGCTCTTTACGATTTCCAACTGCCGTGGGATTTTTTAACGTGCGCAACTTGCACACGGGACCTCCTATTTTTTCTCCCTTATTCGAAAAGGCTAGGCATCCGATCTCACTACCCAGGAAGGGGGGGGGGGGAATTATGACATCATTAGGACTACTGGTTCTGAGAAAAAAAAGTCTATAATTATATTCCCTCTACTGGGAATCGAACCCGGTATCTTTAGAGTTCGAGGCGGACGCCATAACTCTTAGCCACTCCGATCCCCTCTATTATGTTAGTCCTGGAGAGGGCTGATAATGAATGTAGCGTCAGTTGTCAGTAGTAGTTACTGATAGAACAAAAGAGAATTCTGTCTGAAAAGAATATAGTCCCAGTGTCAGAGAAGAGCACTGGTATCACAGAATAGTCACGGCTGTGAAGGTCTCTACTTCAGATAGTAATCAGATTAAAATTAGAGCCTAAGATACCACCTTTGCTATGTAACTAACCTATGATAATTAACAATTCAGTAAAACTCAAATGTAACAATATAAAATTGATAAGTCAGAGAATTACAATTACTGAATCATTTATTATGTACATCTATCTTTTGTTTTCTTCTTGTGCAATTTATGAATGATGAAAAATTATGAAATTGGATGAATCAAAAATTAATTACAACATTATTCAATAGCTGAATTACAATTATTAATTAACAAAAGTCCTCGCTAGAATCTTCAAAATTAACTGAATGTTCTTTCAAATTTCCTTTAAACTAAAATGTCACGTCTTGCCTATCTTCTAGATCAGTTTCTTCATCATGACACAATAGTTTAATTCTCGCTTGACTCTCACAATGGCCGTGTGGATTGTAACACTGAATACTTAACATAGAGTTCTGTGAATGTCCTGTGGTTATACTTCACAGCAATATCAGTTATAGGTCTTGTACCCGGCCACCATGCACTGATGGGACAGATTACACGAATCAAGATGTCAACATATGGTGCTCCTCTGTTGGTCCAGGAGGCACTATTGATCTATAGTTCTAGACCTCTTCTGGAGCATGACACGAATGAACCTGGAGACAATATGTGACAAGTGGCTAGCCTTTTGTCATAGGTTCCACAAGCCTACGTGTCCATGAATGAGAGTGTTCAGAATGTGTGCACGTATTTGAATGATACATGGATCAGTTCTGATCAGAATACCGAGACACGACAGGTGTCTATCTGCTTAAACATTCTAAAACAATACATGAATAAAATATAATACATTTTATACATAATTATGATGCTACCTTTGCCTTTCACATTCTGGAGTGCCAAGTCCATTATTCCAGTATAACTACTTTTAATGGACTACTCCAATGACAATCCTGATAAACGTTGATAGGCATCGAATTCCTTTACACATTCATTACTTAATTTCAGTTTAGTCCTCTGGTCTGATCCTGATACAATTTTATTAAAATAAGCTGCAATAAAACAATTAGTTATTCATAAATTTACATACCGTCTTAGAATAGATGCAAAGTACAGAACAGACTCAGTTTGGTGAAGTAGAGCTGCAAGGCAACACATTCAAACTTTACACATACACAGCAGAAGACAGATTGACTGAAGGAAGCAGAAGCTTGCCAAGGCTATCACCTTTACCATCTGTGTTGCCGTAGTCCGCTGCTTGCCTTGACATAGTGAGAAAGCGGGCGTATCGGGGAGCAATACGGTGTCACAGTTTTCCAGACTGTGTATTTTAGTGTTTTGCGTGTATTCTCAAGCAAGTGTGTTTGTTTCGTCCAGACATCTTCTTCACGCTTCTCAACCCTGTTATCCATGACTTTTATCTATATCTCCTTTTACTTTGCATAACTTCTGCTTTCCTTCTATATGAAGTATTCCATATTTGATTCCGACTTCGATTTAAACCAAATTTTGACAGACGATTGACACAGCAGTTTTCATCATGCTGGCGTCTTTACCTTCAATTTTCTCCAAAAGTAATGCACACAGCAACTATTCCTTTGGAACGAATATAGTTGGTCGTATCCCTCAAAAAACGAAATCACTGTCATTACTTTCTGTCACTTCATTCACTTGTACGACACACGAATCCATTTTATACTAACACACTTTCCCTTCCTCTGCAGATCACCATAGTAAAAACCGGTTCATCAACAAGCGAGCTTCGCGGCGTCTGATTGGTTGCCAATATTTCCTTTCTTTATATCATAACAAAGCATTTGATTTACATCACGCTACAATGAAAAGGACCGCTAGCTGAATGTCTTGATTTGTCCTGCTGGTTGCGTATTCCAAATATTGTTGCTTGTTCAATCAGTTGCTGTTACTTTATTGCAATTGTGCTTTTTTCCACATCTGTTTTCGCTAAATTGCTGGCAGCCCTGAAAAGGGTTAGTCATTAAAAGGACTCCCAGCTGATTATTGTATTCCTGTGTATGTTGGTGGGCTAGATTATGTGTCTATTTCTTGTGCCATCTTCCTTGGTTCCATCTGGTTTAGAACGTTCTTGATGATTATTGGGAGCAGCCCCACTAGAATGTCAATGATTTCATCGCTGTTCTGGTGGTGGTATGCACATCTTCTTGGTGGCTTCGTGTTATTAGTTCTTGGTTGGTAGTGGTGTTCGTCCAGGTAGTGAGATCGGATGCCTAGCCTTCTCGGATAGGAGCGAAAACATAGGAGGTCGTGTGTGCATGTTGCGTACGTTAAAAATCCCTCGGCAGTTGGAAATCGTAAAGAGTAAGCCATTCGGTTGCTGCCATGGCAAAATTTACAAAATTAGGAAAACCTACCCACCACAAAAATATTTATAGAATGTGTGATTCCGGTATACAGACATTTGGGAGCCTCGCCGGTGCTACGGAGTTCGTGCACTGTGCTGAGATCCTCTTTGTGTGATCTAAGGGAGGAGATCGGAGCACTGATGGAGTTGTCCGTGTGCAATGATTATGATCCTTAAAACCAAAACCACACCAAAAGTTAATGTGCTGCCAATGTTGTATTTACTGGAAGTAAGAACGGGAGATATTCACTTTTGTACCGCGCCGATCTTGTTGTATTAATGTTATTGTTATTGTTAATCAGAATCGACCTCACTGCACTCCAGGCAAACCCATAAGTGCTCAGTCTCCCTCAGCAAATGTCGAAGAGTATGAATGCTAATTGTACCTGTAGCATACTGGTTGTACATACGACAGATGCATCAGTAGTATGTCATGTTCTTTACGAGACGTATTCAGGTGGATGCGCGTGACTTTTATATATAAGGAAATACTCCGGATCGATTCCGCAGGTGGCGCGGCAGGTGGATGCGCATGACGTTTTATATAGCAATATATTTTAGCCGGGGTGACTTCCTCTGACGATCAGCTTGCGTCCTGTTGTCCTATCATAGTTTGATAATGGCGGGCGTGTTGTTGTTGTGTTATGTGTGCTGGTAGTGTGTTGTTGTGTTTGGTTGTAGGTATTTTAATTGTGTGTTGTAGTTGGTCGGTGGGGTATTGCCTTTGGTTGGCGGGGCTGCCGACTCGTGGGGTGTAACTGGTGGGTGTGGGTTTTTGTGTGCTTGTAGAGGTGGGAGTGAAGTGTTAGTGACTTGCCTATAACAAGTCCAGCATCTAGAGGTGGGAGTAAAGTGTTAGAGACTTGCCTATACCAGGTCCAGCATCTAGAGATGGGAGTGAAGTGTTAGAGACTTGCCTATAACAAGTCCAGCATATAGAGGTGGGAGTAAAGTGTTAGAGACTTGCCTATACCAGGTCCAGCATCTAGAGATGGGAGTGAGGTGTTAGAGACTTGCATTTACTGGGACCAGCACCGAGAGGTGGGAGTGAAGTGTTAGAGACTTGCCTATACTAGGTCTACCAGCTAGAGGTGGGAGTGAAGTGTTAGAGACTTGCCTATACCAGGTCCAGCATTGAGAGGTGGGAGTGAAGTGTTAGAGACTTGACTATACCAGGTCCAGCATCTAGAGATGGGAGTGAGGTGTTAGAGACTTGCATTTACTGGGACCAGCACCGAGAGGTGGGAGTGAAGTGTTAGAGACTTGCCTATACTAGGTCTACCAGCTAGAGGTGGGAGTGAAGTGTTAGAGACTTGCCTATACCAGGTCCAGCACCGAGAGGTGAGAGTGAAGTGTTAGAGACTTGCCTTTTCTAGGGCCAGCATCTAGAGGTGGGAGTGAAGTGTTAGAGACGTCACTATAGCAGGTCTAGCAGCTAGAGGTAGGAGGGAAGTGTTAGAGACGTCACTATACCAGGTCCAGCATCGTGAGGTGGGAGTGAAGTGTTAGAGACTTGCCTATACCAGGTCAAGTATTGAGAGGTGAGAGTGAGGTGTTAGAGACTTGCCTATACTAGGTCTACCAGCTAGAGGTGGGAGTGAAGTATTAGAGACCTGCCTATACTAGCTCTAGCACTGAGAGGTGGGAGTGAAGTGTTAGAGACTTGACTATACCAGAGACACCATCTAGAGGTGGGAGTGAAGTATTAGAGACGTCACTATAGCAGGTCTAGCATCGAGAGGTGGGAGTAAAGTGTTAGAGACCTGACTATACCAGGTCAAGCATCGAGAGGTAGGAGTGCAGTGTTAGAGACTTGACTATACCAGGGACACCATCTAGAGGTGGGAGTGAAGTGTTAGAGACTTGACTATGAAAGGTCTAGCATGAAGCGGTGGGAGTGATGTGTTAGAGACTTGACTATACCAGGTCCAGCATCTAGAGGTGGGAGTGAAGTGTTAGAGTTCGAGAGGTGGGAGTGAAAGAGACGTGTCACTATTCTAGAGCCAGCGCCTAGAGGTGGGAGTGCAGTGTTAGGGACTTGACTATACCATTTTTTGTGAAGGTATTTTAATTGTCATGTGTTATTGTATTGTGTGTTGGTGTGTTTGTTTATACATAAATACATGCAATATATATATATATATAAAATATAAAAAAATTGATAATGGCGGAAAATATTTTTTTAAATCGATAATGGCGGGCTAGTAGGTTACTAAGGGATTTTTTAAGTGAGAGTGTAGGGCTTATTGATTTTGACTGGTTGGGGTGATGACTCATAGATGTGTTGAGGTGTAGCGCTGGAGTAAGACAATGTAAAAGCGGTGGGGTGTAGGTGGTATTGGTTTTGGTCTTGTCTGGTAATTTTGTGTGTAGGTATTTTAATTGTTGTGTGGTGTGGTGTAACTGGTGGGTGTGCGTTTTTGTGTGCTGTTGTATTGTGTATGATTCGGCATTGTGTTGTGTTGTCTTTTATACAATATTTATACAATATTTATTTTACAACAGATATTAATATGTATACACACGATATTTATACATACCATATTTAGACAGCATAGATAACAAAGGTTCTTTAAGTGTAATAAATATATTTAATTCTTTTAAAAGAAGACGAAATGTCAAGCTAAAGCTCTAGTCTCAGCCGATTTGTAGGTCTCTGTTTCTTCGGTGGTAGATTAGAGACATCGGCTAGGTGGTTGTCGGTGGTTGCTGTAGGGGGGACAAGGGTTGGTGTTAGGAAACCAACTCGGTTCTGGGGATATTGGTTGATAACAACTGGAGTTGATGTAGTGGTCAAACGTGTTACTGGGGCAAGTAGTAGGACAGGTATCCGTGTTTGGTAACTGTAGTCGGTCAAATTCGGCAAGGATCTCACCCTGTAAAGCCAGCAGATGTTCAAACTCAGGGCGAGTTAACGTAATGCCGGTTTTGGTAGGAAACTTTAGATATGATTCACCAAAGTATTTTCGCACGTGTAGTAAAGGTTGGCCTCGGTAAAAACTTACAGACGCGGCCTTCAACCCGCTCTCCAACGGTACAAGCATTTCATCACTTCTTTTCATGTACACCCAGTTGGTGGGAACAGTGGAAGTCATCTTCAGTGCGTTGTGGGCGCGAGCGAGTGTCTGTCGTTATCACACCACCTCTTCAGTAAAGTATGAACGTGAGTGTCTGGGCGTTGGTCTCCCAAGTGTCTATTTATATGAAGGAAAACTAGTTTAATCTGGTTTTTGAAACGCGTCCAGACATGTTGCGCGCTAGCCAGGGTCTTGATTAGTCAAAAAACTAATCGATAGTTGACGCGTTGTCACTGTAAAAAACGGGTTTTTGTGTGTGCTGGTATTGTAAGTGGAGAGGATACAAATGTATGCAAAGTGAGGCAATTTATAAGCACAGACATGTAATAAGTGTTTATATTTAAATTTTTATTATATTATTATTATGAAGCGAGGAAATTGTCAGCGTGTACCTGGTTTGTGATGTAAAAATAGGACAGGGAATTTCCGTTGTTGGGTGAGTACAGCTAAAAGACTAGCTTATTGTGATGTTTATTGAGACCATTAGTACATTTTTCCCGCCCCGCGTTTGTTGTGTAGTGAGAACCGCCAAAAAAATAAAAAGTGTGTTTGTCTGGTGGTTTTTTTGTGCAGGTATTGATGAGAATTACAACTAATTGGTGTTAGCTTTCTTAGTTTGATAGTCCTTTTCACAGTGTAAAATCACTATTGGTTATCTGTCGTGTTTTAAATAGTTTTGTTAAGCCATTATTTCTATAATATTTAGGGCCATCTCGTCGCTGAATATACACAGAGGGCGGATGCGCATGCGCGCATAACTTCACACGGCCAAAAAAAAAATCTTTACAGGAGCGATTATATGTTGATTTTTCACTCTCGCTGTTAAGGAGGCCATACCGCAGACTTGTGTAGATTGACCAATTATTGTGGAGGTAGTTGTAGTCTTATTACAAACAACAACAAGCTGATTTAGACGTAGCTTTAATATTGTTCATTGGAAGAAGTTGTGCTTTTACCCTTTTTACATGAATATAACAACCGATTTGTTCCAAAACCTTCATGCAACTATGTTGCTGCTTGACATGAGAAGAAGGACTTTTTATAAGCAAGCACTAAGGGAATTCCCTTTTTCCTGCCCGCTATAGAATAAAGAGGAAAATATAAAAAAGGGATAAATTTTATAGAGGAAGATGACTAAGGAGTGGTGGTGTTGATGTTGGTTTTTGTGTTGTGTTGGTGTAGGTATTGAGAATATAGGGTGGTGAGAGGTGACGTTTGTAATTGTCGGAGGCAGCTATTCTTGTGATGTAAAAATATGACAGGGAATTTCCGTTTGTTGGGAGAATGTAATTACATAATGATACGGGTTCTGGGCCACGGGGTAGTTTTTAAATTATTTATATTATAGCATGAGTAATACGTCTACTCACCCCAATGTCCAGCTAGTGGTATGTAAGTGACCCCGCACACAGCCGCATTCTCCACATAAAAAATACTAGCAAAGGCCAGGCTGAACAATGAAAAATAGACAGTTTTATTAAACACAACAACGCTCCGTAGAGATATATGTCACAGGCAGACTAGATTATGGTGGCAACTAGACACGCCTTAGTGTTGCAGACTGCAACCGGAACAATGTCGAGGCTTTTTTCATTCATTTTTAATAAAGTTCATACACGTGCTTTTACCCTCCCTAGTAAGAAACTCGGGTCGATGGTCCGCGCGAAGTTTTGCTAAGTGGCTCGTACACTTTTATAAAATTCCGTTACCATAGAGGGTGACGTCAGGGCTAAATAAAGCTATCTAGAAAAGCGTAATAAAAATCTAGCATGCAGAGCTTTGCGTATTGGTAGACGAAAAATCCTATCTGCAACGGGATTTACCTTTGTAAGACTAACATTTTACCTTTGTAAGACTAACCCTGCTGCTTATTTCTGTTCACGTCACAAGCTCAAAACACAAGCGATCAATAGTAGAAATTTATAAAAGAAACATTCCTTTGTTCGTGTGTTCGAACCCCTGCGACTTAAGGTTTCACTTTTTTCACACGGGCGACATCTGCTGATAGGTTTTATATTGTCTCCCAAGCGGTTCAAACATGCGGCGACCACGGAAATGTTGTACATTAAATAATTGTAATTAAGTATTTGTTCCAGTTATCAAACGGTTATCTACGTTTTTGTCCTGCAATTTTCAAACTTTAGTAAAAACTTTTCTTCCAATCAGCAAAGATGGTCCCAAAATTTTCTCCCAGGCCTGCTCAAAGGTTCCAACCTGTAGGTAAATAGATCAGCTGTCAAATACTTTTTTAAATATTTCTTTAAATATTTCTTGCAGTTTTCCAAACTTTTCATTAAATATTTTTTTTCATTAAATATTTTTTCGTGCTGTCAGTACTTGACAATGCAAATAATTCTTGCAGCTGTCAAAAACTTTCTTCCACTTGTCAAATATTTATGCAAATATTTTTTCCAGTTGCCAAATATTTCTTCAAATTTTTCCCACTTGGCAAGTATTTTTTTTTTCAGCTGTCAAAAATTTCTTCCACTTGTCAAATATTTCTTACCGTTGTCAAAATATTTCTTCTACTTGGCAAAAAAATGTCTTCCACTTGTCAAAATATTTCTTCCACTTGACAAAAATTTCTTACACTTGTCAAATATTTATGCAAATATTTTTCCCACTTGTCAAATATTTCTTACCGTTGTCAAAATATTTCTTCCACTTGGCAAAAAATATTTCTTGCACTTGACAAAAATTTCTTACCCTTGTCAAATATTTATGCAAATATTTTTCCCACTTGGCAAATATTTCTTACAGTTGTCAAAATATTTCTTCCACTTGTCAAATATTTTTTCAAATATTGCTTCCACTTGTCAAATGTTTTCCCACTTGTCAAATTTGTGTGTGTGCATGTGTCAAATATTTCTGCAAATTTCTTCCCGCTTGTCAAATATTTCTTACAGTTGTCAAACGTTTCTGCCATGTGTCAAATGTTTCTTCAAACGGGTCCTCCATGTGTCAAATAGTTTTTGCCGTTGTCACATATTTCATCACATGACTAATCTGGTTGTCAATATTTCGCACAGCTGTAAAAAAAATGTCTTCCAGTTGTCACATATTTCTTAAAATATTTCTGCTAGTCGCCAAACATCTCTGCAAAGGCGATCATCTTTCATGCGGTGGATATGACCAAGCCAGCGTAGGCTTTCCTGTCTCAGCCGGGTATACAGACTTTGAAGGCCAACACGTGAAAACACCTCAACATTTGGCACTTTATCTTTCGACGAAATCCCGAGGAGATGGCGCAGACACGGTAGATGGAAGGTATTGAGCCTTCTTTCTTGCTTAGCATAGACTGTTCAGGTCTCACTGCCATATAGAAGTAAGCTGATGATACAGGCGTTATATATTGCAGCTTTGGTCATCGTTGCGAGTTTGGAGTTTCCCCAAACGCGTGATGTGAGGCAGGCAAAGGTAGCTGCAGCTTTGTTAATGAGACTTGCAATTTCTGTGGCCAGAGAGAGTTTGTCATTGATGATATACACAAGGTATGTGTGATGCACGTGGGGTTAAGTCAGCCGGCGCGATGCTGTGATCAGCATCCTTAACCATCCCAGAGTTCCTCTGGTACCCAGTCAAAACTGGGTCTGCCCTGCCGGGTTGTGTGCGGTGCATCACACATACCTTGTGTATATCATCAATGACAAACTCTCTCTGGCCACATAAATTGCTAGTCTCATTAACAAAGCTGCAGCTACCTTTGCCTGCCTCACATCACGCGTTTGGGGAAACTCCAAACTCGCAACGATGACCAAAGCTGCAATATATGACGCCTGTATCATCAGCTTACTTCTATATGGCAGTGAGACCTGAACAGTCTATGCTAAGCAAGAAAGAAGGCTCAATACCTTCCATCTACCGTGTCTGCGCCACCTCCTCGGGATTTCGTCGAAAGATAAAGTGCCAAATGTTGAGGTGTTTTCACGTGTTGGCCTTCAAAGTCTGTATACCCGGCTGAGACAGGAAAGCCTACGCTGGCTTGGTCATATCCACCGCATGAAAGATGTTCTCCTTTGCAGAGATGTTTGGCGACTAGCAGAAATATTTTAAGAAATATTTGACAACTGGAAGACATTTTTTTTTTTACAGCTGCGCGAAATATTGACAACCAGATTAGTCATTTGATGAAATATGTGACAACGGCAAAAACTATTTGACACATGGAAGACCCGTTTGAAGAAACATTTGACACATGGCAGAAAAGTTTGACAACTGTAATAAATATTTTACAAGCGGGAAGAAATTTGCAGAAATATTTGGCACATGCAAGACACATTTGCATGAATATCTGACAACTGTAAGAAATGTTTGACAAGCGGGAAGAAATTTGAAGAAATATTTGACACATGCACACACAAAAATTTGACAAGTGGGAAAAAATTTGACAAGTGGAAGCAATATTTGAAGAAATATTTGACAAGTGGAAGAAATATTTTGACAACTGTAAGAAATATTTGCCAAGTGGGAAAAATATTTGCATAAATGTTTGACAAGTGTAAGAAATTTTTGTCAAGTGGAAGAAATATGTTTTGCCAAGTGGAAGAAATATTTTGACAACGGTAAGAAATATTTGACAAGTGGGAAAAATATTTGCAAAAATATTTGACAAGTGTAAGAAATATTTTGCTACGGCAGAGCCGTGTGGCCTACTCTTTACGATATCCAACTACCGTGGGATTTTTAACGTGCGCAACTTGCACACGGGACCTTCTATAGGCTAGGCATCCGATCTCACTACCCAGGAGACCAGGGGCGAGTATGATATCATTAGGACTACTGGTTCTGAAGAACAAATGTTGTATATTATATTCCCTCTACTGGGAATCGAACCCGGTACCTCTAGAATAGGGTGGCCAGGCGTCCGGATTTGGCCGGCTTTTTGCGACAAAACTGAGCGTCCGGTCGGATTTTTTTATTAATGTTGAAATATCCGGCTTTAATGTGATTGGCTAAATTACTAACGTGAAAAACACCATTTTGAAAAATCTTTCCTGGAATCCGATTTCTGAGTACAGAAATTCTGTCAGAATTAAGAATTTTTATTCCGCAAAATCGACGGATAGAGCAAATTGCCAACAACACTGCCGTATGTTGTCATATTGTTCGATAGTTTATAATAGATTACTATCATATTTTAACCCAGGTGAAACGATGTTTAGGTTTATTGGCATTTGTTAAGGTAAAATTTAACAGACAAAACGGCATGAATAAGAACTTGTGGCTGGATTTAGTCACTTATAACTTCGTTGTCTATTGCAAATTACAAATATTAACCTTAGTTCGTACTGCTTTTATATTTATTGCAAATTGTTTATTATAAAAAAATACACGAGTAGTTACTAGTATAGTAATGGGTTTGTTAAAATTAAAACCTCGTCTGTTGCATTTTACAAATAATTTTAACTTTAACATCGAATGTACCATTGATTAATGGCATAATTATACTTATGTTACAGATACCCGCTCAAAATGCCAAAACGGAAGTGTGTGTTCACGGATGAATTGAAACACAAATTTCAGTGCTTTTCCAGTGGTCGACAAGAGTATGAAGCAGAATGTCTTGTATGCAGAGGCGGCACATTTGTATCAGTAGCAAATAAAGGTGCAGCTGATTTTTAAAAAAAAAACATATGCATATGTTCTAAAAACATATAGAAACAGAAAGAAAGCACCTGCGTCTGAATGTTTGCAATCAAAACTGACATTTTTTACTAAAGAAATAAGCGAGGAAAGGTTAGAAGTTGCCGCAGCCGAGGATGCTGTTACTTATCATACTGTAAAACATCACAACTCTTACAGATCAATGGATTGAACTTCAGTGTTACTCAAGAATGTTTTCCACGATTCAGAAATTGCCAGCAAATTCTCATGTGTCAAAACCAAAACAGCTGCTATTATCATTTCTGTGATTGCGCAGCATTCTACTGAAGCAGCTTTGGAAGCACTGAAGGAAAGATTCCATTAAAGGCACTCTACTTGTGCAGTACAATTTCAAGGAGTTTTCTTGCTCTGATTTCTATGCATATTTAAAACGTAGCCCAACTTTGTTGAAGAAGATTTTATCATCAGAAAAATATAAGTAGGCCCAAAATCAATGTGATTTTATTAGCTTATTGTTTGAATGTTAAAAAAGAAATGTTTCAGCGTCTTGTAGTTATTTAATAAATGTGTCCTACTTTTTAGAAATATTGACCTTCCTTGTCCTCCTTTTTATGACCAAAAAATTGCATTTATTCTCGTTTTTGTGTTGAACAAAGTGGCAACCCTACTCTAGAAATCGAGGTGGACCTCTTAGCCAATCCGAATGTTAACTTCACATACAAGAAATAATGTCTTTCTATCTTATGTAGTTGGCGAATACAGTGAAGTTTAGTCAGCCAGATTGTGGGTTATTACATGGAACGTTTAAGGTATCTTTAAGCCTGGGGACACCACACACTTAATTAAGTGACGGCGTAGTTTGACATTTCCTTGGTTAAAACAAATCACCTTCCCCCCCCCCCTTCCACTCACATAGATATCTACAACATGATCCCCTGGCATCTACCTGTAGACCAACATTGACCACTCCTGACCTAGATCGAGTCTTTCATAAGAGTGCCAACTATTGACCTAACCTAAGAGTGAGTGCCAACTATTGACCTAACCTAAGAGTTGCCAACTATTGACCTAACCTAAGAGTGCCAACTATTGACCTAACCTAAGAGTTGCCAACTATTGACCTAACCTAAGAGTTGCCAACTATTGACCTAACCTAAGAGTTGCCAACTATTGACCTAACCTAAGAGTTGCCAACTATTGACCTAACCTAAGAGTTGCCAACTATTGACCTAACCTAAGAGTTGCCAACTATTGACCTAACCTAAGATTGCCAACTATTGACCTAACCACCTAAGAGTGCCAACTATTGCCAACTATTGACCTAACCTAAGAGTGCCAACTAGACCTAACCTAAGAGTGCCAACTATTGACCTAACCTAAGAGTGCCAACTATTGACCTAACCTAAGAGTGCCAACTATTGACCTAACCTATGAGTTGCCAACTATTGACCTAACCTAAGTGTGCCAACTATTGACCTAACCTAAGAGTGCCAACTATTGACCTAACTTAAGAGTGCCAACTATTGACCTAACATAAGAGTGCCAACTATTGACCTAACCTAAGAGTGCCAACTATTGACCTAACCTAAGAGTTGCCAACTATTGACCTAGCCTAAGAGTTGCCAACTATTGACCTAACCTAAGAGTGCCAACTATTGGCCTAACCTAAGAGTGCCAGCTATTGATCTAACCTAAGAGTGCCAACTATTGACCTAACCTAAGAGTTGTCAACTATTGACCTAACCTAAGAGTTGCCAACTATTGACCTAACCTAAGAGTGCCAACTATTGACCTAACCTAAGAGTTGCCAACTATTGACCTAACCTAAGAGTTGCCTACTATTGACCTAACCTAACAGTGCCAACTATTGACCTAACCTAAGAGTGCCAACTATTGACCTAACCTAAGAGTGCCAACTATTGACCTAACCTAAGAGTGCCAACTAGACCTAACCTAAGAGTGCCAACTATTGACCCAACCTAAGAGTGCCAACTATTGACCTAACCTAAGAGTGCCAACTATTGACCTAACCTAAGAGTGCCAATTAGACCTAACCTAAGAGTTCCAACTATTGACCTAACCTAAGAGTGCCAACTATTGACCTAACCTAAGAGTTGCCAACTATTGACCTAACCTAAGAGTTGCCAACTATTGACCTAACCTAAGAGTGCCAACTATTGACCTAACCTAAGAGTTGCCAACTATTGACCTAACCTAAGAGTTGCCAACTAGACCTAACCTAAGATTGCCAACTATTGACCTAACCTAAGAGTGCCAACTATTGACCTAACCTAAGAGTGCCAACTAGACCTAACCTAAGAGTGCCAACTATTGACCTAACCTAAGAGTGCCAACTATTGACCTAACCTAAGAGTGCCAACTATTGACCTAACCTATGAGTTGCCAACTATTGACCTAACCTAAGTGTGCCAACTATTGACCTAACCTAAGAGTGCCAACTATTGACCTAACTTAAGAGTGCCAACTATTGACCTAACCTAAGAGTGCCAACTATTGACCTAACCTAAGAGTGCCAACTATTGACCTAACCTAAGAGTTGCCAACTATTGACCTAGCCTAAGAGTTGCCAACTATTGACCTAACCTAAGAGTGCCAACTATTGGCCTAACCTAAGAGTGCCAGCTATTGATCTAACCTAAGAGTGCCAACTATTGACCTAACCTAAGAGTTGTCAACTATTGACCTAACCTAAGAGTTGCCAACTATTGACCTAACCTAAGAGTGCCAACTATTGACCTAACCTAAGAGTTGCCAACTATTGACCTAACCTAAGAGTTGTCTACTATTGACCTAACCTAAGAGTGCCAACTATTGACCTAACCTAAGAGTGCCAACTATTGACCTAACCTAAGAGTGCCAACTATTGACCTAACCTAAGAGTGCCAACTAGACCTAACCTAAGAGTGCCAACTATTGACCCAACCTAAGAGTGCCAACTATTGACCTAACCTAAGAGTGCCAACTATTGACCTAACCTAAGAGTGCCAATTAGACCTAACCTAAGAGTTCCAACTATTGACCTAACCTAAGAGTGCCAACTATTGACCTAACCTAAGAGTTGCAACTATTGACCTAACCTAAGAGTTGCCAGCTATTGACCTAACCTAAGAGTGCCAACTATTGCCTAACCTAAGAGTTGCCAACTATTGACCTAACCTAAGAGTTGCCAACTATTGACCTAACCTAAGAGTTGCCAACTATTGACCTAACCTAAGAGTTGCCAACTATTGACCTAACCTAAGAGTGCCAACTATTGACCTAACCTAAGAGTGCCAACTATTGACCTAACCTAAGAGTTGCCAACTATTGACCTAACCTAAGAGTGCCAACTATTGACCTAACTTAAGAGTGCCAACTATTGACCTAACCTAAGAGTGCCAACTATTGACCTAACCTAAGAGTGCCAACTATTGACCTAACCTAAGAGTTGCAACTATTGACCTAACCTAAGAGTTGCCAGCTATTGACCTAACCTAAGAGTGCCAACTATTGCCTAACCTAAGAGTGCCAACTATTGACCTAACCTAAGAGTTGCCAACTATTGACCTAACCTAAGAGTGCCAACTATTGACCTAACCTAAGAGTGCCAACTATTGACCTAACCTAAGAGTGCCAACTATTGACCTAACCTAAGAGTGCCAACTATTGACCTAACTGCATTATTCGTTTTTTAACAATATATTGAACTTAGCCTTTGTTCTGAATCTTTTATTCCCCCCACCCTCTCTCGTTATATACGGGTATGTGAGTGAGTGTGTGTGCGCGCGCGCGCGTGTGTGTGTGTGTGTGTGCGTGTGTGTGTGTGTGCGCGTGTGCGTGTCGGACCAAAAAAAAAACAAGAGAATAACAGAAGCTCACCCCAACCTCCGCCAACTTATCTTGGCTGCATCACTGGGAGATATCTGTGTCATTTGTATTGAACGCAAAAAAAAAATTAAGGTCAACCAAGTGAAACAGTTCTCAACCGTTGACAAAAGAACAAGGGATAGATAACACGTTCTTTGATCTCAGATTACGGCGACTACGGAAGCTTTGATGTTCCACCCCGTCTATGATAAGACAACTCTTCTCGGGTACGCGAGTTTTCTTTTCATGATTACCTCAAGTATCACAAGAATTACCTCCCTGGCAGACTTCAGTCCTACCTACCCCTCCTGGGAAAGTTTGTTGTGTATAACACGAAACAATGAGTTATGAGAGAAAAAAGATAGTGTAAGGGATGAAAAGAATTATTTTAAAAAGAACATGGGTGACGGGGAGTGCGCGTGCTGTGAAATTTTCTTTGAAGTCCGGAGGGAAACAATCAAAACACAGCAAAGTTTTTTTTTTGTGAATTTGAAAGAACCGCGCTTCGCAGCAGAAAATTGAAACAGATTTAAGATAACTGTTGGAGTCTAGTCAAATAGGTGTCTTGTTTTGTGGCGTGTCGATCATGTTCCCTTACAGATCATAATTTTTATGCTCTCCGTCAGTTTTCAAGGGTAAAAACGATATAGAAAGACCCCCTACCCTCCCTTTCCCCCCCCCCCTCCCCCCGGGCCAAACAAAAACACGCACACATATGAGGGGAACGAGAAATAAATTGAAAGGATAAAGATGACGTCTTGAGTTGATGGCACAGACTAGCATCATCTGGCATATGTTATGTTGAAGGCATATGTTATGTTGAAGGCATATGTTATGTTGAAGGCATATGTTATGTTGGAGGCATATGTTATGTTGAAAGCATATGTTATGTTGAAGGCATATGTTATGTTGAAGGCATATGTTATGTTGAAGGCATATGTTATGTTGAAGGCATATGTTATGTTGGAGGCATATGTTATGTTGGAGGCATATGTTATGTTGAAAGCATATGTTATGTTGAAGGCAAATGTTATGTTGAAGGCATATGTTATGTTGGAGGCATATGCTCCCTGAGAGGTGAAATAAATTATTGAACCAGTTCCGATGTTGATCTCTTGCCCTGTCATACTGTCCCACATACAGACTCTCTTCTGTTATGGAGCATAGAAGCACCACTATAGTTGACCCCCAAGCTAGAAATCAGTAACAAAAAACTTGTTATGCCCCTTTGATGGTGTGTTTTCTGTAGTAGTTTCTTTCACACGATAAGGTTGCCAGCCTCATGAATGACCTGACGTGAGTCGAGTCTTTCATTGACTCCCTGAAACCAAAATGTCAGGTTCGTATATTATCTCTTCTCTCTATCTTCCTCTACTTCCCTGTCCCCCGTGATGTCCTCCATGCTTCCTCATCTAATCATGTGACAAATAAAGGTTGATTGTCTTCTCTATATTTGTTATTATATTTCTTTGTTCATTAGATCTTCTTAAGCATTCGTCGTTAATTATCTTAGCTGTCTGTGTAATTATAAAAGCGCATTTTTCCTTGGTCTAGAGACTTTTTGTGTGTGCAATAGTTCGTTCATTGTACAGGACTCATTTCTATACAATAATATTGTTTCTATATAAAACAAAAGGACAATCACCTGTTTGTCTTAAAACCTGTGTCGTGGAATATTCTAATCCACATATATAAATTATCAAGTAAATATAAAGCCTAATAAATACATATAATAAATAAAGGAAGAAGAATGGTAAAGAACAGTGCTGTCACAATGACAGTACTCGAAATCCCCCTTCTTTTCTACTTCGTCGGCAAATTGTAACGCTTTCACGTTGATATTAAAGGCCTTCTGCAACATACACGCGTTTCCCAAACACACAATAAAATGTGCTGCCTTTCTAAGAAAAACCTTGAAATATGCAAGTTGACCTAAATTTTAAATTCCATTCATGTCTTTTTCTACACTATGTTACCAAAAACAAAAGACAGATGGACTAAAGGATAGCGAGAAGGGAGAGGCAGAAAGCCGAACACTAAACACGCGTCGCGCGATACACAAATGCTGCCATCACGCGTGTAAGACTACATGCACTAACTTTTTTTCAGACGGACAGTGATAAATTCACTACCCTTCCCAGAGTTAGGTTTTAAAATCACAAAAAACGCTTATTAGGAAAGATAACATTATATGGGTTTACGTTTGAAAACATTACAGTACCCAGACAGCACATCTTCGAAACAGGAGGTAGAAGGAATTGCATATTTTGAACGCAGCCACGTAGCTCTTTTAAATTTGGATATTTGGGTTCCTTAGGGCTTGCTGACAAAGAATATGTAAAAAGTTACGCAAATAGTCCAGGAATTAATAAATTATAACCAAAATAAAATAGTGGGGATGCCTGACAACATGGAATCATTTCTGCTCATAAAATTTTTTTATAACGTGTTTGAAAAAACCTTACGTTACAGAAATAGCCTACCATGTAAACTCCAAATTGATTGGAGCGCAACAAATGAAAGACTAACCACGATTGGTCGGGCTATAAATACTATCTTGGTTGTTAGGGAGACGTAGGAAGGTAACATTTTTTCAAACACTTGTCGAAACGTGGCTCGATTGGCCAGACTCGCTGATATAATCACTTAGGAGCGTTAGTTCGAAACCACTTGTTTAAATAAGCTTGATAAAGCAACAGTGCGTTGAAGCCAGCTCATATTTTGCTAAATAAAAGCCTGGAACATAAGCAGATGGGAATTTGTGCCAGTAAATGTGCCAGAATTCATTGCTAATCAACGTATCTGTGTTTATTCTATGAATTGTGGTAAGCTTGAACCATTCAGTATCTTTTAATGAAAATTGAATGTGAATTGTTAATTTATGCCTGTATATATATGTGTGGTTCAGTGGCAAACAGGAGATAAAGCCTATAATGCTCCAGCCTGAACAGAGGGTGTCGGAGGAAAGTAAAACGGCATGGAATGGCCAAATAGTACACTGACACCTGGATGATTGACTAGAAAGAAATAATGCTGGAAGTGCAGAGGCGTGGTAACCATTAAGGAGGTAAATACTGGTATAAAGTATTTCAGATGAAGCTGACAGTTGGCCTAACGCTCTGAACTCAATGTTTGTGATGTATTGTGATCAGTGTAAAAAGAGAGTATAAGTTAGTTATGAAGTAGAAGGTACATCCTTCTTGTTTACAGGGACCGTGGTCTTGATGGTACTGAGCAGCACCTGGTCAGAGCTTTGCTGAATCCAGAGTCGGACAGCATACTCCTTGGTCTTTTTAGCTATCAGTGAGGTGTCTCCAGAGCCCAGGGGAGAATTCGAGCAGAGGAGTCCTTTCCTGCCGCCATCACGCAAGATAAGCTGATTTGGCCAGCTGAGCTCAACATTATGTCCCCTCATCTTGAAATGACTTTGTAAAAATAACATTCAGAGGGGAATTTAATTGTCTTAATATCAGGAACTGAGAACATCTCCAATACTAGTCCCAAAAGACAAACTATTGAAGTCATGATGACAAATACCAACAGAGCTTGAACAAAACAAAACCAGTATTACCTCATATTACTACTACACAACTGACACACATAGGATATTTTTAATAATATATGTCACTACAATATTCATATTGATAAAGTCTGTACATATACTTGTAATTAAAATTGATTGTGATCCCTGGTTCCTTTGTATTTGAATCAGGACACATATACCTTTATAACAACAATGAATACATATTGTTATTTGAAAAGTTATCAGTGACTCCTTAAGATATTCTCATAGAGTGTTATATGTATGTGAGTGTCACAGTGTTGTCAAGAGTAGTGGATTAAATTAAATTGTTTATCTGTCTGTTGTTGTGACTTACACTTCATCATACACATACCCTAGACACATAACGTAGTCATCACACTATTCCAGAATAATTCTGACTGAGATATATAGATATGTGGTAGCAAGTAAGGTTATCTATAATACACTACTCTTAATAGATATAGATACCTTCACAGCTGATCTCAGTCAGTACACTAAGTCCCCTATAAATATTTATAACATCCCACTTCACCACAACCTGATTGTGTGAAACATAAGAGAGAAAACCGGACTGATTCAAAAGGCGACGAACTGGAACGGACTACGACTTGCGGAACATGGAACACAAGAAGTATGAATGGGAAGGAAGAGGAGCTGGTGGAAGAGATGAGGAAAGCCAAATTATAAATCCTGACTTTAACAGAAACAAAGAAAAAAGGACAAGGAGTTATGGATCTCGATGGCGACACGCTGCTCTACAGTGGTGTCCCCACATCTGAAAGAGCTAAAGGGGGCGTGGGTTGTATTGTGGCCAAAAACCAAAGGGATAATATCAAGGGATGGAACTTTGTCTCAGAACGCATTATGGTCCTAAAACTAAAAGAAGGAGAAACCATAGTCAACCTTGTCATTGTGTGTGGGCCAAATGAAAATGAGCGAACAGAGGTCAAGGAGGAATTCCTGTTTCAACGGACAGTGGACGACTGCCTAGATGAAATGTTCATGCTCGGAGATTTCAATGCCAGAGTTGGAAATGACCACGCTAGATATGGAAAAGACGCTCTTAATGACAATGGAAAGCGACTCCTTAGATTCTGCACAGAGCAGAATCTGATCATTACAAACACAAAGTTCCCCCATAAGCGCATACATGCATAACAAGGTGTGAACCAACACAGAATAAGAAGTCAGTGATCGACTACGCCATTGTTAGGAAGAGCTCATTCAAGTATGTCCGGGATGCTAGAGTGTGGAGGGGGCCAGAGACTGGAAGTGACCACTACTTGTTAACAATTAAAAGAACAACTGAAAGAGTTACTCGGCCTAGAAACTGCCTAACATCACGCAAGAAAGTAAACGAACAGGGGAAACAAGCATTAAGACCTACAAGCTGAGAGAGCCAGAAGTGAAGACCAGAAACCAGGGGCTTATTGCTACAGCGGTGAGAAACACAGAACAACAACCTGAGGACATGGAAACACGCTGGCTGCAATTCAAGGACATAATAAAGACAGCTGCAGCAGAAGCATGTGGTGAAGTTCTACTTGGGAACAAGAGAAAGAGGACACTTTGGTGGACAGATGAGGTTAAAGAGAAAATAAGAGAGAGGAAAATGGCATGGAAACAATACTCAGGAGCTAAAAACACAGCAGGAAATACTGTGGTAAAGTGGGATGTTATAAATATTTATAGGGGACTTAGTGTACTGACTGAGATCAGCTGTGAAGGTATCTGTATCTAATAAGTGTGGTGTATTACAGATGACCTTACTTGCTACCACATTTATACCTCAGTCAGAATTATTCTGGAATATTGTGATGACTACGTTAAATGTCTAGGGTTATGAAAATGATGAAGTGTAAGTCACAACAACAACAGACAGATAAACAATTTAATTTATTCCACAACACTTTACAACACTGTGACACTCACACACATATAACACTCTATAAGACTATCTTAAATGAGTCAAGTGTATAGTTTCAAATATATATGTAATGATTCTTTTCAATAATGGATATCCTGATTCAACTACACAGTGAACCAGGAATCACAATCAAATGTAATTACAAGTAGTATGTACACACTTTATAAATATAATCTTTGTATTGACATATTTTATTATTCTTATCCTATGTGTGTAAGTTGGGAAGTAGTAATATGAGGTAATACTGGTTTTGTTTTTCAAGCTAGGTTGTTGTTTGTCATCATGACTTCAAGTGTTTGATTATCTTGGAAATAGTATTGGGAAAAGTTCACAGTTCCTGTCATTTGCAACAGCTTATTGTCCCTCTGTGTTAAATATACTGTCAATTTTTGAGGGGGGGGGGGGGGGACATAATGTTGAGCTACTCTGGCCACAGAAGCTTATATTTCGTGATGGCGGCAGGAAAAGACTCCTCTGCTCGATTGCTTCCTGTGTTCTGGAGACACCTCACTGGTCGCTATCTGGACCAAGGAGTATGCTGTCAGCCTCTGGATTCAGCAAAACTCAGACCAGGTGCTGCTTCAATAACTTAGGACCACGGTCCCTGAAACAAGAAGGTTGTACCTCCTACTTCAGATCTAATTTATAATCTATTTCCACACTGAACACAATACATAACAAACACTGAGTTCAGAGCGGTAGGCCAACTGCTAGCTTCATCTGAAACAATTTACACCAGTATACTCCTCCCTAATGGTTACTACGCCTCTGCAATTCCAGCATTAGTTCTTTCTAGTCAATAAGATAGGTGTCAGTGTACTGTTTGGCAATTCCATGCAGTTTTACTTTTCTCCGACACGTCCTGTTCAGGTTGGAGCACTATCTAGGCTTTGCCTCATGTTTGCTACTGAACCACACACATATACAGACATAAATTATCAATTTACATTCAATTTTCATTAAAAAGATATCAAATATGTCAAGCTTACCACAATTCATGGAAATAATACACAAATACGTTGACTGGCGATGAATAATGGCACAAATTCCGATCTGCCTTTGTCCCAGACTTTTATTTAGAAAAATATGATCTGGATCTCAACGCACTGTTTCTTAGTAAGTTTATTTTAAAATGTGGCACTGAACTGACGCTCCTAATTGACTATATTGGCGGGTCTAACCAATCGGGCCATGTTTACACAGCTTTTCAAAAAATTTTACCCTTCTCACGTTTCCCCTAACAACCAAAATTAGTAGTTGTAGTCCGACTAATCGTGTTTAGCCTTACATTTACTTCTATCCAATCAAATAGGATTTTACATGGTGGCCCATTTCCCGTAAAATAGTGGTTTCAAAACATGTCACTGTGCGATTATTATTTGGTGTTGTCTGACACCCTCACTATTTTCTTTTGGCTATAATTTGTTAATTCCTAGACTATTTGCGTAACACTTAACATATTCTTTGTCAGCAAGTCCTAAGAAACCCAAATATATAAATTTTATGGGGCTAAGGGGCTGCGTTCAAAATATGCATTTTCTTCTACCTCCCGTTCACTTCGATACGATGTGGTGTCTGGGTACTGTCAGGCTTTCAAACGTAAACCAGTATAATGTCATATTTCCCAATAAGCATTTTTCAGGTTTTTAAACCTAACTCTCGTATGGGTAGTGTTTTTTATCACTGTCCATTTGAAAAAAAGTCAGTGCTTCTGGCCTTACGCTTGGGGTGGCATTAATTATCGCGAGACGCGTGTTAGTGTTGCATGCGTTCCTGCTTTCAGCCCTCACTCTCTTTCTATCCTAAGTCCATCTGTCCTTTCGTTTATGTTAACGTAGTGTATAAAATGAAATTAATGGAAGTATTAATTTAGGTCATTACGCAGTGTGCCTAGCTCAAAGTTTTCTTAGAAATACAGTACACGTTTTATTGTAGAAAGCGTGTATTGATGCAGTAGGCTTTACTATCAACGTGAAAGCGTGAGAATATGCAGACGAAGCATAAAAAAGGGTTTTTTATTGTTCAACTAGCATGACGTTCTATTAACACAGGCGTACGCTATTGGAAAGCACGGGTCTGTAACCATTTCTCTTTCCTTTTTATTGAATTTATGTGTTAGGCTTTACATTTACCTTTTAATTTATATATGTGGATTTAGAATGTTTCACGACAAATTCTCCCCTCTTAAAACAGACGTTATATGTCAGTCTATAATTCTATATACACATAGAGAAATTTATTATTATTTCTGGGGCTTACGGTGATTCTCATCACATGGATGGCGGCTTAAAAAATCCGCTCCCAGATTTGTCTTACCAGATATATACTCTATGCTAAACTCAAATGGCTGCATCAGTAATGACCATCTGAGTAACCTAGAATTTTCATGCCTACCCTGCGCTAGAAACGACAAGGGTTTGTGATCCGTCTGCAACTTAAATGCCTTCCCATACAGATAAATATTGAATTTCTTTATCGCCCATATTACTGCAAGACATTCTTTTTCGCTAGTTGAGTAGTTGGTTTCAGCTTTATTCAACTTTCTGCTAGCATATGCCACTGGGCTTAATTCCCCATCCAATGCATCTGATTTCTGTAGCAGTGTCGCACCTAGCCCGATGTTACTGGCATCCGTTCTTACAATGAATTCTTGACTTAAGTCAGGTAATTTCAAAATAGGTTTGCTTGTGAGCTTTTCCTTCAATTCCTGGTAAGCCAATTCACATTGTGGTGTCCATGTAATTCGATCTGGATTTCCTTTACGTGTCAAATCAGTTAACGGTGCACATATGGAATTAAAGTTTTTGATATACTTTTGGTAGAAACCACATAATGAGACAAAGGATCTCACGTCTTTCTTGGTTTGTGGTCTCGGGGCTTTCTTTAGTTTCTCTAAATTCTTGGGGTCAGGGGTCATGTTTCCCTGATGGACTGTGTGTCCCAAGAATTCTAATTCTTTACATCCAACGCAACATTTGGTTGGTCGGGCTGTTAAATTCGCTTCTCTAAGTCGATTAAACAGCATGTTCAGAGAGTCAATGTGTTCCTCAAATGTTTCTGTTGCTATAAGGATATCATCCATGAAATTTGTGATGCATGGATTATTCAGAGGGTCCAATAATTTTCTCATCATTCTAGAGAAGACACTAGGCGCATTCTTCAATCCAAATGGCAATCTGTTAAACTCATAGTGTCTCTCTGAGGTACTAAAAGCTAGGTATGGTCTAACCTCAGGCTTTACTGGAATCTGATAGTATCCTTTACTCAGATCCACTTTTGAGAAATATTTAGCTTTATTTAGCCTGGCAAACAACTGATTTGTATCCGGCAATGGATCCACCTGTCCTTCTGTAATAGCATTCAGTCTCCTGTAATCTATACAGAGTCTATGTTCTCCAGAGGGTTTCCTTAAGAGCACAACACTGGAACTATACGAAGATTCACTGTGTGAAATAATTCCTTCCTTCAACAAATAGTCTATCTCTTCCTTCAAAGCTTTCTCCTTAGCAAAAGGAATCGAATATGGTTTCATACAGACAGGTGTGGGGTCTATCAGTTTCATATCATATTCCAATAAGTTTGTATGCCCCGGTCGGTCTGTGAGCACCTCTGTATGATGTTCTAGAACCTGTTGCACTCTCTCTTTCTGATTTTTCGTTAAATGTGTACTGATTTTCACCTGTGCCGCTGTCTCACGGGGATGTAATGGATATTCAAATGATGAAAGTGGTTCCTTTTTCATCTCCATTGCAATGGACAAGGTCAACAAGTGTGTCTCTTCCTGATTTTCTCTTTCCAAATATTTCTTCAGGAGATTCACATGATAGATTTTTTCTTTCCCCTTCTTATCTATCTTATAATTGGTTCTAGACACCTTCCCTAGAACTGTATATGGACCTTGCCATCCAATTTGTAACTTATTCTGACTACCGGGGAGAAGAAGCAGTACCTTCTCTCCCACAGCCAAATCTCTGTCTTTAGCCTTCCTGTTGAAATAGGCAGCATGTTTCTTCCTGGCTTGTCTCAAATTTTCATTGGCAAGTTTCCAGCCAGTTTTTAAACGAGTGGTCAGCTCATTCACATATTGGTAAGAGGATGTGATATTTTCCTCTGCCTTTTCATCAGTCCACGTTACATATGGACCTTTAATTTTGTGGACCTATTTGTCCATGCACCGGTATGGTCTCTTCCACTCGAAGCGCTATAGTGATGATTTTTCTTCCCAGTATTATCATGCACAAAACGACCGCTACCAATTCTTTTCTTGGGGCTTTCTCCCCACTTAGAATTCTGGATGAGAGATTTCCTCTCTACATCCTCTTCCTCCAGTTTGTTTAAATCCGATTGAGGGATTTTTGGCTTATCCTGGGGTAAGACATCTTTTTGCACTCGCTGCATAGTGGCCATTGTAAAACAGTTAATTGAAGCTTGTCCGTGAAAAGGGGCTTCCCATTCCATTTGGTCCACTTTATCAAATTTATTTTTCTTTTCCGTGTCAGGCCTACGTTTGCCCCGTGGCGTGTGGAGGTCCTGATCACTGTTCCCACTTTTGGGTGTTCCCTCATGTGCTATGCTGCACCTTTCTACAAAATTCTCAATGTCCCACCTTGCCTTGGGCCAATAATAATTGTGAGCCACCTTTTGGATGATGGTACCAATTTTCTCATGGTCCCCATCTTGTTTCACATGTAGGCTCCTTATTAATTCTGCCCTATATCTTTTAGGAAGAACCAAATGTCCGTGACCATTGGCTCTAGTTCCGGCCTTCCTGTAAATCAACTTGTTTTTCATGTAAAAATCTCCCTTGCCTGGAGTTGTATGACAAGTTGACAATTTCCTGAAACAAGGCTTGAGGGTCTTATCCCCAGCCTGTGCCTTCCTCATCTCTTCTGGAGTGGTATCTATCAGAATATCCTCCTCCTTTCTTGAGGTCGACCTGACCTGAAGGGTGGCCATTACTATAGGGTTCCTTCTACAATGGTCAATGTCATGATTGTTCATCTTACAATTTTTACACCACCTCCTTCCTTGGTTGAAAGATTTTCTTTCATCATATTTCCTTTCATCGAATTATGGGGTTTTAATTTTATTGTCATACCGTGGCCTATCAAATTGGTGCTTACTTTTGTTTTGATCTCTAGGATCAAATTTATTAAAGTTCTGTGGTGCCCTAAAATTATCTACCTGTTTTTTTTTATTACCTGATACCTCTGCCTGAGCTGCTTGATACCTTTCTGCAACATTTAGTAACTCACCCAGTCTCTCTGCACCTTGTTCCATGAGAAACTTTCTCACGTCTGGAGCCATGGACTCTCTTAATTGTTCTATAAGGATCATTTCCTTAAGATCTTGGGTTTTCCCCAGAGAAGTCCATTTCTCCAAGTATGTCTCTAACCGTGCAGAGAACTGGTGATAGGTTTCACCTGACAGTAGTTTAGCATTCCTAAATTTTTTCCTATAAAATTCTGCGTTCTTTTCATATCTTAACAAAAGAGCCTGCTTTAGCATGTCATAATTTTCTTGATCACCTCTGCTCATTTTGGCAAAAACTTTATAAGCTGCCCCACGAAGCCCTTGAGATAACTTTAAGCTCCACCTTTCTCTCTCTAACCCATACGTGGTAGCTAATAGTTCATATCTTTTTAGATAGCTCTCAATATCATCGTCTTTCTCAACAAAATGATCTAAATGAAAATTCATAGCTGAGGTTGAGGCTCCCTGACTAGCAGTAGCATCGGAGGCAAAGGGACTGGCACCATTGTCAGGAGCATGGCCTTGAAATTCCAACTCCCTTAGTCGTAACTCATGTTCCCTTTGTAATCTCTTATCCTCTGCTTCCCTCTCTGCAGCTAATCTCTTGTTTTCTCCTTCTGCCTCCAGCTTCTTCTCTTCATACTGGAGCCTTTTAATCTCCTTATCTGCCTCCAATGCTTTAGCCTCTTTGCTTCCTGTGTTCTGGAGACACCTCACTGGTCGCTATCTGGACCAAGGAGTATGCTCTGGATTCAGCAAAACTCAGACCAGGTGCTGCTTCAATAACTTAGGACCACGGTCCCTGAAACAAGAAGGTTGTACCTCCTACTTCAGATCTAATTTATAATCTATTTCCACACTGAACACAATACATAACAAACACTGAGTTCAGAGCGGTAGGCCAACTGCTAGCTTCATCTGAAACAATTTACACCAGTATACTCCTCCCTAATGGTTACTACGCCTCTGCAATTCCAGCATTAGTTCTTTCTAGTCAATAAGATAGGTGTCAGTGTACTGTTTGGCAATTCCATGCAGTTTTACTTTTCTCCGACACGTCCTGTTCAGGTTGGAGCACTATCTAGGCTTTGCCTCATGTTTGCTACTGAACCACACACATATACAGACATAAATTATCAATTTACATTCAATTTTCATTAAAAAGATATCAAATATGTCAAGCTTACCACAATTCATGGAAACAATACACATACGTTGACTGGCGATGAATAATGGCACAAATTCCGATCTGCCTCTGTCCCAGACTTTTATTTAGAAAAATATGATCTGGATCTCAACGCACTGTTTCTTAGTAAGTTTATTTTAAAATGTGGCACTGAACTGACGCTCCTAAGTGACTATATTGGCGGGTCTAACCAATCGGGCCATGTTTACACAGCTTTTCAAAAAATTTTACCCTTCTCACGTTTCCCCTAACAACCAAAATTAGTAGTTGTAGTCCGACTAATCGTGTTTAGCCTTACATTTACTTCTATCCAATCAAATAGGATTTTACATGGTGGCCCATTTCCAGTAAAATAGTGGTTTGAAAACATGCCACTGTGCGATTATTATTTGGTGTTGTCTGACACCCTCACTATTTTCTTTTGGCTATAATTTGTTAATTCCTAGACTATTTGCGTAACACTTAACATATTCTTTGTCAGCAAGTCCTAAGAAACCCAAATATATAAATTTAATGGGGCTAAGGGGCTGCGTTCAAAATATGCATTTTCTTCTAGGATAGTCGTGTATTTTTATTTTTATTTTATTTTTATCGATTTAGAACCGCCACCTGTCCTGCCTTTTCGACTGTTCTGTTATACTAATGTCAGGATTTCAGACATAAAACAGTAGAATGTCATGTTTCCCAATAAGCATTTTACAGGTTTTTAAACCCAACTCTCGTAGTTGTAGTGTTTTTTATCACTGTCTATTTGAAAAAAGTTAGTGCTTCTGGCCTTACGCTTGGGGTGGCATTAATTATATATCGCGAGACGCGTGTTAGTGTTGCATGCGTTCCTGCTTTCAGCCCTCACTCTCTCTATCCTAATTCCATCTGTCCTTCCGTTTATGTTAACGTAGTGTATAAAATGAAATTAATGGAAGTATTAATTTAGGTCATTACGCAGTGTGCCTAGCTCAAGGTTTTCTTAAAAATACAGTACACGTTTTATTGTAGAAAGCGTGTAGTGATGCAGTAGGCTTTACTATCAACGTGAAACGTTACAATTTGCAGACGAAGTAGAAAACAAGGGGGATTTTTGTACGCCATTGTGACAGCACTATCCTTTTACCATTTCTCTTTCCTTTTATTGAATTTATGTGTTAGGCTTTACATTTACCTTTTAATTTATATATGTGGATTCAGAATGTTTCACGACATCTGAGTGTAGAGATTTACCTATAAGTAAATATTTAACACCGACAGCACGAGTGATACGTTAACGAACTAGATAACGATCAAACGATTATTGGGTTTATTAATTAAATATCTACACATAAAGGGTTAGTAGTGATTAGAACGTGATGATGGTAAAATATGATTCACACAAAAACACACAGATGAGATATTAATATTGTCGTTAATTAAATAGAAGAATGAACTTGTGTAAAGCGAAATGATGCTGATGTAATATGATACGAGTTACCAAAATGGTGAGTAATCAGCACTGTCCATGTGTCTCTAAATGCTTCACCCGGGTAGGATGATTCACATGTGTGCATAGAATGTCCCAAGTGGTTTTAAGTTATGTCGAGTGGGGTATCTCTAAGTCGAGGACGTTCTGATAAAAACTTTTGATGTACTGAGAACGTTGACGATATATAGTCCTTCACTGTTTGACAATATCTCATGTAGCGTTGACCAACAGTTAACAGTTGTCGTATGAAAAATGTCTGTTGTCTAATCTCTGAAGGGTAGTGGCCGGACTGGATATCTTCACTAAATATTCTTGATATGTAGACTCATTAAATTGAGTATGTAATAGTGATTCATGAAATATACTTTTGAGTAGGCTGCATTTGATATAAAAATGAGAATCAACTTTTGAGCTCTTTAGCTTGACTTCAGATGGTAAGCTTCCGATTGAGCTGAACTTGATATTTGAATAAGTAATCAACTGTGAGCTTTAGATTGACTCATGTAGTAAGCTTTCGATGGAGCTGAACTTGATATAACTATGAGAATCAACCTGCGAGCTTCAGCTTGACTCATGTAATAAGCTTTCAAGTGATTTGAATTTGGTTTAAATTTGTAGTGAACTTGTGCGCACGTGATATAAGGTGACGAAAAATGCTGCGTCCACCATCTTAATCGTGGACGAGAAATATTCCTTTTTAATTGAGGAATTAAGGATGTCCTATGGCGAATTCTGCTATCCAAATGTCCGTTTTGATAGCTTCTCTCTGGTTAGACGTCAGACACGTAGCGTGTAGACTCACTTCTGATAGACTGAAGACACACAAAAGTCTTCTTACGTTTTCACACTTGATATCACTGGTTGATTTTCATTTATACTACTCCTTACTAAGGATGATTTCTAAAGTAATTATGTATGACATGAGATGATAAGTGTTAAATATATTGTGACTGGGAGTGTGTGCATATGTAAGCCTGTTAGGATGATGTAACAATTCAGATGAAGGTGTAGTAGGACTATCAATTACCTCCTTAGAGTAAATCTTCTCATTTAAATTAATCATTTATAGGAAGCATTAATTGATGCTAAAGGCGAAAGGGATCTTACTAAAACTAAGAAAAATTATTAATAGTTTTCAAAAGATACACTAACCTGTTTCCCGTCTCAAACTCCTGTAAGAATACTATAAATGCCACATTTGAATTCAATATCTACACAGGAATAAACCTGTGTATTAAGGCTAGGCGTTAGGGATTTTTCTCTGCCCGACAATGTTGAAAACTGAACTAATATCTAACAAACTACGCGGTACATTATATTCCTAGAACGCCCATATGTTCCCAAATCTTGCCTGTGACGTAAAATTCCGCCTCTATCCAATAGCTAAGAGGCCATCTGGTTGCTCATGCCTTGGATCTCTGTTGTCCCCTGTTAGTCTAAAAGTGGGTTGGGCAATTCGCAACCAACTGTCGTTGCCGGGCTTGCCTGACAAACAGGTGTTTAGGTAATTGGCTGGCCAATGCAAATATGCCCCCACCCCCCGTTCCAACTGTCATAGCGCTCTCTGTCTGTCTATCGCCCCGCGTGTCAGCTTTTTCTGTGCTGCTGGCGGCGCCTTTTGTTCCCTCGGTACATTATCCCGTTCTCCGTTTTCCTGCCTGGCAACAATCTTATGCCCGTCCCGAAGCCATTGCCGCCGGAGTCTATTGTCGCTTGGGTCTATTGTATTGCGCGCGACGGTGACCGTGTTTTGTTTGAACAGCGGCTCAGCTATGAAAGATGTCCACCTGGCGCCTCTCAAAATAATAATATCCCAAGCTGGTATGTGTGACAATTATTTACACAGGGATTAGTTATTAAAGAATGTTTTCTTAAGTCCAAGCTGAGGTTTCACCCAATTCCTCACGAGACAATGTGGTGTCGGCACAATTACTCCAATCGGAAAAGTAAATAAAAGATTACAGTTTAAAGTCCAGTCGTGATTAAAAGATTATCTGAACAGCGATGAGATAGCAAAATGTGGGATGAAAGAGCACAATGTGGGAGAAAATAAAATAAGAAAGATGTAGGAAAAGATAGAGCGATAAGGTGTTGGCGCTCGTTTATCATATTTATAAATATAGATGGGTATGTATGCACAACAATTCAACAGTTGGAAATTAATAAAAATTTCATTGTCATTTCCATCATTTAAAACAAAATACGGCCTTGGTGACTTTTGGATTCCATTCTCGATACCACAAGAAACTTATCTTCTTGGGTCAATTTAGTTGCTGGATGGTGGAATTGACTTCCCGTTGAGAGAATGAAACTGTTCCTCGGTTTGACTGTGCTTATGGACTTATTCACCTGATATGAAGTCGTAATGCTTCTGCCAGGAATGCAGTGGTGCTCGTTGAACACTGCCAGTGTGTGTCTCTCTTCACAATATTTTGTGTTCTCATGAACTGAACGGATCATTCAGGGGAGATAACACTAAAAAGTATGGTATGTGTAAGTTAGCTCTGGGACGTCCATCCAGTGACTGACTGGCCATACAGATCAGAACCATCATTTGTGACAACAATGTCATGAGGTTGTGATTCTATCAGTGAAGGGAATACGTCAAATCGTTATATGTCAACATTGTAATATTAAAAAATACAAACATAAAAAGACACTGAAAGCTATTAACATCATTTCGAAATTATTTGGGTACCCTTAAAATTATTTACCTTTGGCATTTATTTTTGCAAACGTAATCTCCATTACTAAAATTACAACATAAACCCTGATAAGGACTGCTATAGTGCGTTTCACAATGATTGCCGCTGTTTAATATTCAATATCTCTGCAACCACTTGATCGTAATGGTTGCAACTTTGCATATGACCTAATGATCGCTATGTCCCGAGGGGGACATTTTTTTCCTCGTTAACAAACTTATGGTTTTAAATTTTCTTTATTTAAAGTATACAAAATCGACCACCTCCTAGTCCAACCATGTATTGAAAGGGCTTACCCCTTCATATTTGTGAGCTAATTCGATTTAACATCTTGAACGTACTTTCTCGTGATTTTCCCCGTGTTTGAGCTCACTATCGCACTGTTTTGAACATTACATTGATCCTTCCGGTGCGTTCAGTTACAGTGGCGTATCCTGGTAATGCGAGCTAGGCGTGCTGCTACTTAAAATGAATATGTACGCCTACTGTTTAACCCCTTCCCCTCTTAATTTAAAAACCAACTATATTCGATTACACAACGATAGTTATTCGGCTGGAAGGAAAACATTAACTAAATAATACATATTTTCACTTACAGGTTTCACTTTAAGATGAGATCTATTCTTCTTTCCTTTTGCAGAAATTTCTCTGTCACAGCATCGTAAAATGTATTCTTCATTCTAACCTTGCTCAAAAGTTCCTTTTCAATGGACAATAGGCTGAGACTGGAGAGTCGATCTTGACCTTGTGTAGATCTGTGATAACTGTGGATTCGCTTTAAAGCTGAAAACGATCTTTCTACAGAAGCAGTAGTTGCTGCAATTGTCATTATCAATTCTGCCAGTTTGAACACTTCTTTAAAGCCTGAACTGAGATCATTTTCAACTAAGAACTGCAGTAACTCATGAACTGACTTGTTGCAGAACTCATCCGAACAATAAAGTACAACAAGTTCATTCTTCAATCTTACATAGTCGAACATTTCTCCATAAACGTCTTTTAATTTTTTGATGAGGTCCTCTGGAGAATTTTTCTTGTACCCAGTGGAAAAGGACAACGTATGATAATGGCACATGCAGGCAGCAGACATAATGGGCTAGTGAAAAATGCTGAACTTATTTTCACTTCCA
The DNA here is from genome assembly GCA_024509875.1 of Oreohelix idahoensis. NCBI lineage: Eukaryota > Metazoa > Mollusca > Gastropoda > Stylommatophora > Oreohelicidae > Oreohelix > Oreohelix idahoensis. Next base: position 182,658 of record JAMPIV010004362.1, read on the forward strand.
ATTATACGGACAACCGAGACTATCATACCGAAATGAACGGTAACATATTTAGAGAGAAGATTGAAAATACTCTTCTTCTGTCCCTAGACAGACCATCCTGTCTGATAATGGACAACGCATCATACCACAACGCTGTGGCAGAAGAAGACAAAATCCCGGCATCTTCGAGTACAAAAGATGCTATAAAGCTTTGGCTCAGAAAAGAAGACATTCCATTTAACGAGGGGTTTCTGAAACCTGAATTACTGTCCCTTGTTAAGAAATCACAAAAGACCAAGATATTCCACATAGACAAGTTGATTCAACAGCATGGTCATATGTGTTTGAGACTGCCACCTTATCATTCACATTTAAACCCAACTGAACTCGTTTGGGCAAAAGTTAAAGGACAGGTGGCAGCTGAAAATAAAACTTTCAAACTATGCAATATGGAAGAACTAACATATGCCGCCCTCTCGCAGATAGACAAAGATTATTGGTGTAAATGTGAAGACCATGTCTTAAAAGAGGAAAATGACTATTGGAAAAAAGATGGACTGTCGTTCGTTCAGCCCAGAATAGTCATCAATATGTTAAACTCGTCAGACTCAGAATAAGTGTGTAAATATCTTATATGTTTTATATGTTTTATCCTCCATCTATGTGTATATGTAAACCAATTCATTTCCTTTTTATCTCCGCGATTTCACTACTATTTTTAACATACACAGTACTTTCACCTCTTCATGCATCCATTCACGTTTTAGTATAAAAAGTAACATTTACAACGAGTAGGCGTTATTATTCTCTCAAATATTTCGAAGAAATAAAAAAGGACCTCACGCAGTAAACAGTTACCAAACCCCTATAACATTCGAATTGTATAGACGCCTATGCCGAAAATATGAAACTTCCTTCATTTACGGTAAATTATTTTCTTCCAGGACAAAATAATTACTTCGTTAAAGAAGATCAAAGGAATTAGCCGTTGCAAGAAAAGAACACTACCTGCAACATTGAATTTTATAAAAAACTTTGGGACATTGAAAATATAAGACCACATGCAAAAAATCATGTTTATCAGTGCAAGGAATATGGAGATATTTGAAGTCAATCGTCGACCGATCTTTTTGAAACGCACTATATCTGTGTTTCGATAGTTCTTGACATTTTGACTTGTTTTCCTAAACGTCCATAACCATACCAATGATTTTTTTTAGACTAACTTTCTTTCAATGGCGTAAAAGCAGGTTTCCGGTGATTTACTTTTTATAGCTGAACATCCAGTGAAAAGTGGAGAAATCACCGTGTAAAATAACAGATAGAATAATTATTTGTGGTTAAATCATAAAGATACTTATTTTCCACGACTAAAATTCTGTGATAATGGTATTTATAATCAAAACTCAGAGAAAATTATTTTCATTTACCGTGCAATTCCTGAGTGTTTTTTCCCGTCTACCTTCATATACCTGTGACGACATAAATGTCCTATTCTTTCGTTCAATTTTCCTTCCCACACTCCTCTCGGCCAGTACACGTTCGACTATTCCTTTTTTTATCTTTATCCGGTAATTATCTTAATTTGACGCCTACATCTATCGATATTACCTTATCTTAGGCAGGTCACACCTCGACCTCCCACACGTTTAGGCTTGACCACACAAATCACTTATCCATTGATTGTGGACAGTAATCGAGCAGCCTAAAAATAATAAGAACAATAAGAATACGAACAATAAGATTAATTCAACATTTGCTTTGGCCGTTGACGCTAGCAGACGTGTATTGTTTAAGGCAGACGGACTATTGATAGAAGCAAGTATTTCTTTAGCCAAGGCTGGGGTGTTTGTTATATTAACTCACGATGATAGTCTGGGAGTGGTATTATCAGCAATGATGTATTAGGACACCAGATTTAGATGACGTAACGAGTTACGGCAGCATAGTTGAAGGCGTGGAATTAAAGATAACGTGCGTTTATTTGGCGGGCATGACTTGCAGGAAATAGAACTTCCAAGTTATCGTGAATGCAACAATCTGGACATCAGACATATCACATAATGATTTCCGGCAGGTCTCATAACAAGATTGTGGAATTAGGACAAGGAATTTGACATAAGAGTTCCAGTAAATGCAACACTGGGCTGCAAAACCTTATATTGTCATATCAATAATGTTCAGAATGAGGGGAGGAGAAACATTTACTAAAATAAAATACCTCACCTTGTGGTTGGTTTGAAATTAGAACATTAAACTAAGTGTAGCGAAAGGTTTTCCTAGTATGATAATAGTGGTAGAGCAGAAGTAGAATCTCTCTCCTGAAAGTATGAAGTTCCAGTGCCCGAGAAGTACACTGGTATCACAAGTGAGTTACGGCTGTGAATACTCTGAGCTGGACAATAGATTTAGGCTTCAGAAGTATACGGTGCCACTTTCGCTATAGTAACCCTATGTGATAATATAATTAAATTAGAAAAAGTAACTCAAAATGTAACAGTTAAAAATTTTAGCAAGTCAAATGAATACAATTTCATAATTTATTATGTACATCTATATATTCTTGTAATGAGAAATGGGTGTTGGAAGATGGTAAAATGTATGATTATTTATAGTTACAAATTAAAATCATCATCTCATCATCTCAGCCCGTAACCCGTCATGGGTCGTAGGGGTGCCATGGTGGAAGCATCAGCAGACAGGGTCCTCCACTGCTCTCTATCCTCAGCAATGCGTACAAGTGTGGAAAAACCGTGTCCTGCCCATTCTTTGATGTTATCAGCCCAGGATTTTCTCTGCCTTCCTCTTCTCCGTTTACCTTCGACTGTCCCCTGAAGGATCGTTTTCGAAAGGGAGTCATGACGAGTTACATGCCCAAACCAGGCAAGCTTTCGATGTTTCACTATTGACAAAAGTGGTTCTTGGTGGCCTGCATAGGTGTTTATCTTCTCTCTAACATAGACATTTGTTTTGTGCTCTTTATAGCAAATGCGCAAAATTCTTCTATAACATTTATGCTCGAAAGCCTGAATCCTTCGCTCCGTATCTGCAGTGAGTGTCCAGCTCTCACACCCATACAAGAGAATAGATAATACAAGTGATTTGTATAATTTGATCTTCACAGGAAAACTGATGTTACTTTTCCAGATCACATTCAACTTTGTCATGGCAGCTGAGGCCATCTCAAGTCTTGTCTTGATTTCTTTACTTGATCTTCCATCACTACATATAGTGGACCCGAGATATTTAAAGGTGTTAACTTCTTCTAACGTTTGCCCATTTAACGCAATGTTGGTCGGAACATGTTTCTTATGGCTATTCACCAATATCTTGCTTTTTTCTATATTAATTTCCATCCCATACGTTCTTGTTACTTTCTCCAGTCTAGAGGTAAGGTCTTGAAGTTCTGATTCTGATCCAGCTATCAGATCAATATCATCAGCAAAACGTAGGTTGCACAGAGGTCGGCCTCCAATCGATATGGTTGATTTATAATCGTAGAGAGCCTCCTGCATAATATGTTCTAGATAAATATTAAAGAGCACTGGGGACAGGATACATCCCTGCCGAACTCCTACAGTTGTTTTGAAAAATTCTCCAATGTCGTTGCTTGCAAAAACAGCACTGCTTGCGTCCTTGTATAGTGCTTCAATGATATCTATGATGTTGGTATCAAAATTGAATTTCTCATTACTTGCCATAAGCCTTCATGCCAGACTCGATCGAAGGCTTTTGTGAAATCGATGAAGTTATGGTATAAATCGTGTTGATGTTGGAGATGTTTTTCGATAAGTACTCTAATATTGAAGATTTGTTCTGAGGTACTTCTTTTTGGTCTAAAGCCAGCCTGTTCCTCTGACAAGATTTCTTCTGATTTCTGTTTTATTCTGTTCAAAAGTATCCTTAACATCACCTTACTTGGATGACTAATAAGGCTAATGGTTCTGTAGTTCTTGCACATTTTTAGATTTCCTTTCTTTGGAAGCGGTATTACTAATGACTGCGTCCATTCTTTTGGCCATTTTTTTGTACTCCATATCTTCTGGCAAATTGTTGTCATGATTTTTACTATATCTGGTCCTCCATATTTCAAGAGCTCTGCTGGGATATTATCCACACCCGGTGACTTCCCTCCTTTCATCGAACATATAGCCTCTTCCACTTCTTCCCGTAATATTGCTGCATTTCCGAGTTCCCTGTTTTCGCACTTAATGTTGTTTAATATGCCTAAGTCAGTGTCAAGTTTACAGTTATATAATTCTTTACAATATTCTGTCCACCTTCTCATTACAGCTGTTTTTTCATTGAGCAGAGCCCCATTGCTATCTTCTATGACAGTTACCCTGGGCTGTTGGGGTTTTGATAGTTTTCTTAATGTGTCAAAAGCTGCCTTGCTGTTACCTTTTATTAGCCCCGTATTAATGGACTCACATTGATCAGCTACCCATTTTTCTTTGGCCTGTTTCATTTTCTTCCTAATATTTTTATTCACCATACTGTATTGCCATGCTGCTTCAGGAACCTCTTTCTTAACCTTTTTCATTTCCCGCCGTGTATCACATAACTTCAGAATGTCATCTGTAACCCATGGTTTGTTTATTTTCTTTCTTTTACCAAGTATTTCTGTTGCTGATTCAATGAGCACGTCTTTCATGTTCTCTGTGATTGAGTTGATATCATCCTCCAAAAAATTGAGAGCTGCGAATTTTCCTCCAACAGTTGCCTCAAAGATTCCCGCGATTTCTGGATCTTTCAGTTTGTCTAAATTGAATCTTAACTGAGAACATCTGTTTTGATTATAGTTCTTTTTAAGTTTAAGCTTGAGCGTCATCAATACCATGTCGTGATCACTACCAATGTCGGCGCCAGGAAAAGTCCTAGTCTTGGCTTTATTAATACTAGACTTGAATCTTTTGGATACAAGAATAAAATCAATTTGGCCATGTATCTCAGTTTTTGGGGCATGCCACGTTGTTCTTCTTGATAACTTATGAGGAAATAGTGTATTTGCAATGGTTAGTTTATAGTTGCTGGCAAATTCTAGTAGCCTTAGTCCTCGATCGTTGGTTTCACCTGTCCCAAATCTCCCCACTGTACCAGCCCAGTGACCGTATGCATCTGGCCCTATTTTAGCATTCCAATCACCTAACACGATGAGAAGATCTTTCTTTGGAATTTTCTTAATTGCTTCATCCAGATTGTCATAAAATGTATCAATTGCCTCATCCTCATAGTCAGTAGTGGGGGCATATACCTGTATAATGGAGATGTTCTTTGGATGTGCTGCAATACGAATGGTGATAAGCCTGCTATTTATTGGGGTGCAGCTGATGACAGAGTTCAATCTATCTTTATGTACGATAAAACCTACTCCATGCTGATGTTTAGACTCATCTCCACTAAACCAAATTTTGTGACCATCATCCGTTATTGATTCACCTAATCCTGTCCATCTGACTTCTGCTAGGCCCAGGATGTCCCACGAGTATCTAACAAGTTCATGTGTTAGTTCTTTGACTTTTCCACACGCATATAGCGTGCGTACATTCCAAGTTCCAACAACAAAACTTTCTCTTGGAAGTTTCAAAACAGGTGTTTTTACCCTATTCGCTGACTTATCACTCTCAAGGGGCAATGAGAGCGCGGTCGTTGTTAATCCGGGCATCGGCCGATCCGGCAAATTATTACTGAGTTGACTTTCCATCATAGCATTTCAGTGGGCAAGAGGTTTGCTTGGCGGTGCCCATCTCCTCTCCAAGTATCCTTGCAGGTACATACAAAAATGTACCTGGAGCAGTAACAATAGCCCTCAATAAATCTGTAATGTTTTGAAACACTTTCCGATCGACACATCACAAAACCGCCATCTTGGCTACTTGTATCAACACAAACAGCGAACTCACATGATAGGCAAACTTGATGTTTTCATCTTTAAAATACTTAGCAACATAATCCAGAAATAGCCAAACACACTACAAACTCATACAGCCTTAATGAGGGCTGTTACCACTGATGCAGACTCCAAAACGACGACATGAAATGCACAACACAAAAGTGCGGCCTACCACGCCGCCATCTTGACCTACATTAAAATAAGTAATAGTAAAAAATATTGGATGAATCTTCCAATGAATTTTTAAAAAGTATGTCACAGTATATCTTTGATATATATTGCTATCTAGTTCTCATCATCGACAGTCGTTTTAGAAACTGCTCACAGGATTTGTTGGATTGAATAACACATAAACTCATCTGGTATTTGTTCGACGTTTCTGAGACACACTGATGATCATGAAGAATTTCCTTCAGCCCGCCCTATAACTACGGGGGACTAAGGTGTTGAAGATTGGTTGACCTCTAGGCTTCGGTTAGCAGGATCAACGGTCCTCAAGTCTTTAGTTACTCGAACATGAGCTTGATCAGAAATGATCATAAAACTCGATCATAAAAACCTGGAACAAAAGGTAATAGGTGGCCATGGTGTTCCAACAATCTCACCACCCACTGCTGTTCATGAGGCGACCATGTCTTCAGTGTTTGTATTTAATGAATGATTCATGCTAGTATGTTACAGAGATAGCATGATAAAATATTGTCCACTGTGTAGAAAATAACAAAATACATGAATAAATCACATGTTATGTTACATGGGAAAGATATAACCTTTGCCTTCCACTTATAGATGCCAAGTCCCTTATGTACTTGCTGGTATGTCGTAAGCTTCCAGGCAAGAACTAGCCATGATATATTTGGCTAACCAATTAATGGTTATGCTTCCTGACAATGCCGGAGAAGGTTATCTCTGGTTAGCGTCATTCCCTTTTTATTATGTCTGATACAATTAAATCGTAAATAAAATCTGAAATAAAATGATATTAGTCATACATATATCTTTAATAAACTTACATACCCTCTTAGGATTAATAAGCTCATGGTGAGGCTGTATTGGTTGAAGTTAATCTGCCCTGCATGCAGCGTGAAAAAAGAACATTTCTTGCAGATACTGTCTTCCAGTTTCTCACTCTGGCTTCTGGAGTTGGTGTGTGTGATTTTCAACGCGCCCCTCTGTCCTTATATTTGGCTCTCTCGCCCGTCCGAGAAAGCACCTCCTAAAGTCCCATAAGATTTTCGTTTAATCTCTCAGTTTGAGGCGATTTTGAGGCGATCTGTGCTTTTTCAGTACTTGTTTTCTCTTCTTTTCACTACACACTTATATCCTTCCTTCTTTCCTAGGTATCCTTTCATTTTCCCCATATGAGACTTTCATTCTATCTAAGTTTTATCAAAATTCGTTTAGGTATGTATGTATAATCAATTGTTAAAGATTATTAGCTAACTTTTAGCAGATGTGATAACGATGAAAAATGTTAATTATTTTTATTTATATTTGAATAATATCCTTTTGGATATCATTTATAGTATATCTCCTTTGGTGAATTATTATTATTTAAATGTATTCCAACCAGGCGTTCTCTTGTAGCTTTAAATTTAATTTCCTGTAAATGCAAACTTTTAAAGTCGGCCATTCCCTATATTAGCTATTTCCTCATTCTTCAATACCGTCCGGCTAAACGTAATTCACATTTTTCCGTCTTCTTCAAACTTCAAAGCAAGATCCGTCACGTGTTATCCCTGCGCTGTGTGTGTGTGTGTGTGTGTGTGTGTGTGTCGCGCTACACATTTTTTCACAAACGAAGCAAGTGGTACCAAATCTCGCTACACTAAGCTTAATTATTATTGGGTTTCATCCAAGAGAACCTCACGAGGTTACATTGTGCGTGGACAAAACTTCAGCTTTAAAGCCTAGCGCGTTTTGAAGATTTCCCCCTCTGCATTTCTTACCTTCGTCAGGAGATCACGGGCATCCAGAAGAGAAGTAGTAAGAATGTGTCAATGTGACTTGAAGTATCTTTTAAAATAAAAAAGTGTAAAACTTCAATGATAATACTTTGCGCCACAAGCCCGGGGAACCTTCCTCAAGTGGCAATAGGTGGGACTGATGGAGTTGTCCGTGTTCAATGAAGATAGTCCTTAAAACCAAACCAAACCAATAGTTAGGACTGATGGAGTTGTCCATGTTCAATGAACATAGTCCTTAAAACCAAACCAAACCAATAGTTAGGAATATACATAAATCAGTAAACTTAGCTCAGTAAGGGACGACTGCACCTTAAACAGTTGCAGGATATGCTACGGCCTTTCTGTGCATCAAACGTCTGGATATAATCACCCAATTCATTGGGGTAAGTTGTAACATGTACATTTTCTTATTTTATATTTGCATTTAACACGCTTGAATTTCTTATTGATTTACACTTGCATATGGGGCTGGCAACCTCATATAAAAGAACTTGCTACAAAAACGATCACTGCAAGAGCTAGTGACTGCTTCGTGCAGGTTTCCTCTCACAAGGAACCAACAGCAGAGGTAGCCTCAGGCTCCATAAGGAGCAGAAAGTAGTTGGTGATAACATCATAATCGTACTTATATTTTTTTATATGAAACAAATTATGTCAGATTTTCTGTGTATATGTATATCTTAAAATGATGCATTTGTCTTTTCTCATCTCCTGAACACTCTTTCATCCGTCTCGATCGCCTGAGAATTCCTTCTCATGTACATCTGAAACATTCAGAGAGAGATGAAATGGTGGAGGAAAGTGGAGGTCGCCTGATGCTTACGTCAGGAGACATGATACTTAAGAGAGATATTGTTCGTCTCTCAGTGGCTGGTACTGGTCACCGGAATTCATTGCTGGACACCATCTAAAACAGACGTGTCTAAAGGATATTCCAAGAGGCTAAAGCAGTTATTCCGACAACACAAAGAACGTACTGCTACCATGCCACTCAACTCCTGAGGAGAGAAGGAACAGTCAAGACGTCACTGCAGAACCAGCATCACTATACCAGTCTACAGCCAAAACCCGTTACTGGGCATTGACAATTAAGTGATCTGAGCAACACATATTCTGGACCTTAAAAAATATTGCAACAGTAACATTTTCAATAACGAAAATGTCTTTTCTGTAAAAAAAAATAATTGTATATTAAACTGTTTTATAAACTTTAACCATTTTCATTCTTCACTCTTGTTTTAACAATATTTCATAAATAAATATCTTGTTATCTGTGTAGATATAAAACCATAATTGGAGTCTATCTGTGGATTGGGTGAATTTGATGTCTGCACCCGTATGACTCATTTTTTAAAATGCATATGTACAGAGCTATTAAATTAATATTTTGCTGAATCACCTTCAGGTAGGTGCCATTAAATACGAGTCAAAACCTATATTTCTCACGGAAAGAGCGGATGAATATAACGTTTATTACAAATTTAGATGACTCAGTTGCTATAGTTACCATTCTAAAAATCCACGTGTTTCTCTGCCAAGGGTAGTTTTGGGCGAAGGTTGCTACCTTTGAAAAATCTCATTCTTTTTACTCGCATTTTGGCCATAATTGGACCAGTGCAGCAGAACAGGGAAGACAACCCGTGACAATACCTAACACGTTTGTCATATCTTTTTTTGGTTTCTGTTGTTAATATTGTTGTTATTTGCATTTATTGATACATTATCCTTCAACTTCTTCCGGAGCAGAGGCCACCAACAAACTCATGGCCTCTTGTCCTGTACCATCCGCTCAATGTCTTTCTTTATGCCTTTCAGTTAAGTCTCCAGTTCTCTTCTCCGCGCATTTTTATCTATCTCCGTCTACCAGCTTAGATCTGGGGATCCAAGAACAAGAACTGTCAGGTAATGCTATCATCAGAACAAGAACTGCTAGGTAATGCTATCATCAGACCAAGAACTGCCAGGTAATGCTATCATCAGACCAATAACTGTCAGGTAATGCTATCATCAGAACAAGAACTGCCAGGTAATGCTATCATCAGAACAAGAACGGCTAGGTAATGCTATCATCAGACCAAGAACTCTCAGGTAATGCTATCATCAGACAAGAACTGCTAGGTAATGCTATCATCAGAACAAGAACTGTCAGGTAATGCTATCATCAGAACAAGAACTGCTAGGTTGTGCTATCATCAGAAAAGGAACTGTCAGGTAATGCTATAATCAGACCAAGAACTGCCAGGTAATGCTATCATCAGAACAAGAACTGCTAGGTAATGCTAGCATCAGAACAAGAACTGCCAGGTAATGCTATCATCAGAACAATAACTGCTAGGTAATGCTATCATCAGACCAAGAACTCTCAGGTAATGCTATCATTAGAACAAGAACTGCTAGGTAATGCTATCATCAGAACAAGAACTGCCAGGTAATGCTATCATCAGACCAAGAACTGCTAGGTAATGCTATCTTCAGAACAAGAACTGCTAGGTAATGCTATCATCATACAAGGAACTGCTAGGTAATGCTATCATCATAACAATAACTGCTAGGTAATGCTATCATCAGACCAAGAACTGCCAGGTAATGCTATTATAAGAACAAGAACGGCGAGGTAATGCTATCATCAGACCAAGAACTCTCAGGTAATGCTATCATCAGACAAGAACTGCTAGGTAATGCTATCATCAGAACAAGAACTGTCAGGTAATGCTATCATCAGAACAAGAACTGCTAGGTTGTGCTATCATCAGAAAAGGAACTGTCAGGTAATGCTATAATCAGACCAAGAACTGCCAGGTAATGCTATCATCAGAACAAGAACTGATAGGTAATGCTAGCATCAGAACAAGAACTGCCAGGTAATGCTATCATCAGAACAAGAACTGCCAGGTAATGCTATCATCAGAACAATAACTGCTAGGTAATGCTATCATCAGACCAAGAACTCTCAGGTAATGCTATCATTAGAACAAGAACTGCTAGGTAATGCTATCATCAGACCAAGAACTGCTAGGTAATGCTATCTTCAGAACAAGAACTGCTAGGTAATGCTATCATCAGACAAGGAACTGCTAGGTAATGCTATCATCATAACAATAACTGCTAGGTAATGCTATCATCAGACCAAGAACTGCCAGGTAATGCTATTATAAGAACAAGAACTGCCAGGTAATGCTATCATCAGACCAGGAACTGCTAGGTAATGTTATCATCAGAACAAGAACTGCTAGGTAATGCTATCATCGGAACAAGAACTGGTAAGTAATGCTATCATCAGAACACGAACTGCCAGGTAATGCTATCATCAGACAAAGAACTGCTAGGTAATGCTATCATCAGAACAATAACTGCCAGGTAATGCTATCATCAGACCAAGAACTGCCAGGTAATGCTATCATCAGACCAAGAACTGCCAGGTAATGCTATTATCTGAACAAGAAATGCCAGGTAATGCTATCGTCAGAACAGGAACAGCGAGGTAATGCTATAATCAGACCAAGAACTGCCAGGTAACGCTATCATCAGAACAAGAACTGCTAGGTAATGCTATCATCAGACCAAGAACTGTTAGGTAATGCTATCATCAGAACAAGAACTGCTAGGTAATGCTATCATCAGAACAAAAACTGCTAGGTAATGCTATCGTCAGAACATGAACTGCCAGGTAATGCTATCATCAGACCAAGAACTGTGAGGTAATACTATCATCAGAACAAGAGCTGCTGGGTAGTGCTATTTTCAGAACAAGAACTGCTAGGTAATGCAATAATCAGAACAAGAACTGCCAGGTAATGCTATCATCAGAGCAAGAACTGCTAGGTAATGCTATCATCAGAACAAGAACTGCTAGGTAATGCTATCATCAGAACAAGAACTGCTAGGTAATGCTATCATCAGAACAAGAACTGCTAGGTAATGCTATCATCAGAAAAAGAACTGCCAGATAAAGCTATCATCAGACCAAGAACTGCTAGATAATGCTGTCATCACAACAAGAACTGCTAGGTAATGCTATCAACAGACCTAGAACTGCGAGGTAATGCTATCATCAGACCAATAACTGTCAGGTAATGCTATCATCAGAACAAGAACTGCCAGGTAATGCTATCATCGGAACAAGAACTGCTAGGTAATGCTATCATCAGACCAAGAACTGTCAGGTAATGCTATCATCAGACCAAGAACTGCTAGGTAATGCTATCATCAGAACAAGAACTGTCAGGTATTGCTATCATCAGAACAAGAAATGTCAGGTAATGCCATCATCAGAACAACAACTGCCAGGTAATGCTATCATCAGAACAAGACCTGCCAGGCAATGCTATCCTCATAACAAGAGCTGCTAGGTAATGCTATCATCAGAACAAGAACTCCTAGGTAATGCTATCATCAGAACAAGAACTGCCAGGTAATGCTATCATCAGAACAAAAACTGACAGGTAATGCTATCATCAGAACAAGAACTGTAAGGTAATTCTATCATCAGACCAGGGAGCCGCGCTGGTGTAATGGCTTCGGCGTTGTACTGGCGACCAGGTGTTCATGGTTCAAACCCGGGCGTCGGCGTTTGAAGAAATGTTTACGGCCGGAAATTTGACTGAATAGCCTGAACGGCTCCTGTGATAAACCCTCTGTGGATGGGAGGGAGCGAAGCTCCTGACCGGGTTGGTAGGAAAGTCCTCAGGTTCCCCAGCCTCGCAATGACATGTCATTGGGCCGAAGGGCTGAAAGCCCAAGTGCCGCTGGTTTAGGGAAAAAAAAAATCATCAGACCAAGAACTGTCAGGTAATGCAATCATCAGACCAAGAACTGTCAGGTAATGCTATCATCAGACCAAGAACTGTCAGGTAATGCTATCATCAGACCAAGAACTGTCAGGTAATGCTATCATCAGAACAGGAACTGCCAGGTAATGCTATCATCAGAACAAGAACTGCCAGGCAATGCTATCATCAGAACAAGAACTTCTAGGTAATGCTATCATCAGAACAAGAAAAGCCAAGTAGTGCTATCATCAGAACAAGAACAGCCAAGTAATGCTATCATCAGAACAAGAACTGCCAGGTAATGCTATCATCAGAACAAGAACTGCTAGGTAATGATGTCATCAGACCAAGAACTGCTAGGTAATGCTATCATCAGAACAAGAACTGCCAGATAATGCTATCATCACACCAAGAACTGTCAGGTAATGCTATCATCAGACCAAGAACTGTCAGGTAATGCTATCATCAGACCAAGAACTGTCAGGTAATGCTATCATCAGACGAAGAACTGTCAGGTAATGCTATCATCAGAGCAGGAACTGCCAGGTAATGCTATCATCAGAACAAGAACTGCTAGGTAATGCTATCATTAGAACAAGAACTGCCAGGTAATGCTATCATCAGACAAGAACTGCTATGTAATGCTTTCATCAGACCAAGAACTGTCAGGTAATTCTATCATCAGACCAAGAACTGCCAGGTAATTCAATCATCAGAACAAGAACTGCCAGGTAATGCTATCATCAGAACAAGAACTGCCAGGTAATGCTATCATCAGACCAAGAACTGTAAGATAATGCTATCATCAGACCAAGAACTGTCAGGTAATGCTATCATCAGACCAAGAACTGTCAGGTAATGCTATCATCAGACCAAGAACTGCCAGGTAATGCTATCATCAGACCAAGAACTGCTAGGTAATGCTAGCTATCATCAGAACTTCCTCAATGTGTATCCTATTCATCATCAGCGTTTTCTTCTAATCTCGTTATGCACATGGGCTCTTGCCTGGTTTCTGTCATCAGTTCCACATTGGTGACCTTATCGTACCATGGCATTCCTTTTTAACCCTCCCGAGCACCCATTTATCAAAATCTGTGACGTCTTGTTTGTCGTTTTTGTTAAGGGGAGGAGCTGCAGGCATTTTTCGGTCTAAATCGAAAAAATTAAGAATTTGGGATTAGTCCATTTTCTGATACTTTAGCATCTCCTGAATCTAAATATAACAGAATTAAATGTCAAAATGCATTCTAACAATATGTATTTTGACTTTGAAAAAGGTATGGTATGGAGAGATTTTCTCAAACTCGAGAAAATATGTCTAATTAGACCTGGTTTCTTACATAGCAACCAAGCTTACACCCCTACGTATTATACATCATTGGAATTGCCTAGATCTCGGGAATCCGGTGATGTAGTTCATTTATTTCGGTAACAAAATTATACCCGCCAAGATCGAGAATTTATAGGTCGCTTTTTTACCGATTACTTCCATATATGGAAATCGTCGGGCGTTCGTTGACATCGGCCTTTTCCGTACACTATTCTAAACTGTTCATTGGCTACGTGAATCCACGTGACTTGTAACGGCAGTGTTGACATTATGGCGTCCAATTTATTCTGTATACACATTTAGTTAGGTTTAGTCTCATTTTTCAGAACTTTTTGTGTGAAAATGCCTCGAAAAAAGGATTTCTTTCGTCATCTAAAACTGGAAACGGCCAGGGCGAAGCGATGGAACCAAGATAGTGCAGGTAAAAGTCGCTAATTTTGTTATGGTAATGGTACAAAATGAATCACTGTAGAAAGCCAGGCAGTCCACATGTGGTGGGGCCACGCACAAAAACATTTAGGCTACACATATTTAGTTTTGATTTACTCTGTTAGGACTGAGTGGAGGGGGGAAGAAGGTACTATATTTGGATATTGGAAATCTGACTTAATTTTCTTGAATTAATACACAATATGTTCTAATTATAACCCATAAAGGGTTCTTCTTCTTCTTCCTTCTTCCTTGTTCGCCCTGAAAAGGACGGTGGTTGCGTTGTGTCTGTTTGCGCCTAAGCTGTGATATCTGCACCTTTCGGTCGACACATCCGACTTCTGCACGGCATTTTTTAGGGACCGGGTTTGCCTTCCCATTTCGATCCGTACTCGCTCAGCCAGACTGCACTGCTGCAGACTGTTTCCAGGACCACCACGTGGAGGTGGAGTACAGTCTTGACCAGCTCTGGTTCGCTGGTCCTGATGCAAGCAGTCAAGCTATGGGTTCAACGATATACTTTAAAAAAAATGTCACGTGAATAAGCTATTATTTTTTAAATTTATATATTTGCAAGCTATTAGTAAACGCGTTGGCAGTAAAGAGTGATCACATTTTTCTGGTTTGACAAAATGACATGATTCCACATTATACGATAAATTATCATGGTATTTATAAGCATATGACATATGTTTCTTGAGCTGTGATTATTTCTTAAGTACTTTTTTTCAGAACCATAAGGTCCCACTAATGAGCCTAGTCTGCCTGAGATGAAGCAAGGATGTGATATAAATTTTGAAGGTATTTACTTCTTAATCTTATTTTTGTTTCTCCTTGTCTAAAAATTTAAACTAATGCAATTTTTATTTCTCCATAAGTATCAGTTTTAATAACATAATTTATTAATATTACTTACATGTGTTTGCTTTGCTTCCATTGTACTACATTTGCTTCTACATTGTAAAGGAAAGTGTTCAATGTTTGCTTACATCATTTTTTTAAGTGTTACTAATTCATACCTTTTCTTCTTTCTAGGAAGTTCAGGTGTGATGGAGGCTGAGGCAGCTAGTGTTTTATGGAGCCGGTCTGTGACACGACACAAATTTCGCTACACCACCATTTTAAGATCATGGAAATTAAACCATATGGCCCTAATGTTGAAATCATCAAAGAAGAGTGTATCAATCATGTAGGAAAAAGAATGCATACAGCTCTTCGTAATTTAGTTGCTGATTGCCGCAAGCAAAAAGTTACGCTAGGAGGCCGTGGCCGTCTGACAGATTAAGCCATCCAAAAGCTTGGCATTTATTATTCCAGGGCTGTCAGGCAACATGCTACTGCAGCTGATATGAAGAATGCTATTATGGCTAGCCTACATCATTGCTATTCAACTGATGATTATCCCCAGCATCAGTTTTGTCCTACTGGCCAAGACTCTTGGTGTTTCTATAATGCAGCCTTATCTAGGAGTGAGTATGCTTTTGGGCATCAAAAATGTATACATACGCCCCCGGACTTTAAGCTGTTGAACAGACATTTGACACCAGTGTATGACAGGCTGACAAATCTGAAACTGTTGAGTCGCTGTGAAAGAAAGGCAACCCAAAACTCCAATGAGAGCCTTCATTCAGTTATTTGGAGTAAAGTGCCAAAGCATATCTTCCATTCACGAAAGCGCGTGGAATTCTGCCTTCTAAGTGCAGTTGCTGAATTTAATGAAGGACCTGAGGCTGCCATATTTTTTTAAGAAAGTCCTGGGGCTGAACAGTGGAAAAGAGGCTTGTCGACTGGCATGAGCAAGAAAGCGTAAACGTCTCGTGCTCAGCTCTAAAACGGCAGAAAACTGCACTAAGATAAGGAAGGAAATTAGGCACAAATCTCAACGGAAAGCCAGATAGGAAGCTGCAGAGGAAGCTGGCTATTCTGCCAGTATGTTCTAAATGACAAGTAAGCAATTTTTCAGGGGCAATATTACATACTTATTTAATTGTAGTAATGGAGAAAAATGCGATTTTCTCAAAATCTATTTTTCTCATCCTAATTTTCCTAAAACTTCCACACTTATGTATTAATTGACATGAGAATTGGCACATATGTTGCCCATAATCTTTTAAAACTTTTTATGTGATGGATTTTTAGTATCTGATCAAACTTTTGATTTATTGCATATTTGGTATTCATAGCTTAATAAATAAAAAAGCCTTAGCAAATTGAAATAGAACAATAGAATCCAATATGGCCGCCATTTCTATGGCAACCAGTGGTGCAGTGCCATCAAACTCTTCATTTTGCGTATCTAGTATTGATATAGGTTAAGTCTGTGCATTTTCATTGAAATCCAGCAATTAATAACGAAAATAGCATTTTAGTGTAGCTCCTCCCCTTAATGTTGTTCTCCATGTTTTACACACGTAAGGTAGGACTGACTTGACACTTGAGTTCAAGGTTCATATTTGTATATTGGACTTGATTTCTTTTGATTTTCATGTTTCACCTAATGCCGTGAAAACAACTTTTGTCTTTTCTTTTGTTTAAATTATTTTTGTAACATCACTGTCTCTTCCTCTAACTGTGTATTACTGTCAAGTTTTATGTTATGATTCTACATTTTGTAGGGGTGTTTCTTC
Source organism: Oreohelix idahoensis (assembly GCA_024509875.1). NCBI lineage: Eukaryota > Metazoa > Mollusca > Gastropoda > Stylommatophora > Oreohelicidae > Oreohelix > Oreohelix idahoensis. The sequence goes on from JAMPIV010004362.1 coordinate 199,655, forward strand.
AAGTACAATGTTATCATTTCCCGCCATGGCAGGATTATCATTTCCGGCATGGCAGGATTATCATTTCCGGCATGGCAGGATTATCATTTCCCGCATGGCAGGATTATCATTATAATTGTCCATATTTTTGTTGCCTGTTTATTTCCCCCTTAACAGGCCGGTAGGCAATCCAGGACACATGGAGTCAACTTTAGAAAGACGAAGCTCTCTGTTGCGCACATATTTTTTGGCGCACGGATTACGCATACCATGTAAAATGTTTTAATTGTCTGATGAAGATATATTCATCTTTGAATGCATGTTTTGGTCTTGAGGGACGAAACTCAGATTGGGCAATAAGTAGTCATTCTGTGAGTTATCGCTCTTTGTAGCGTTCTTAAAAATAGAACTCGGCGGAGGAATTTAGACTTACTTGAATCTATTCTGTGTTTGGTTAGGAATAGATTGTTCTTGCTTCAGAACGTCTATGGCCCGAATCTATGTGTAGTGCTTGTCTATGTAGGACGAGTATGTCTTATATCTTGATATCTTAGTATGTTTTAGTGGAACTATTTGTTCTTGTACTGTACTGAAGGGGGTCAGGTGTTTTCGGCGGATGAAGAGAGGTGAGAGGGTTCTTCGGTTGTCAAGGCCTAGGGCGGGAAGTCATGTCGGAGAGATGCCCAAGAGTTTGCGATCTCTTTAAGTTATTCTGGGGACGAAGATAGTTTCTTCCAGGATCGTTTAGTCCATGAGTTCCCCAGTTGTGATTCTATAACGCCGGGAGAGCGTTTTTGTGCTTGCTAGTGTATTTCTTATGTCCAGGTAAAAAAAAGTACTTTTGCTGACTTCGTTCATTCCTAGGCTTAAGATGGGCAGACGTTTACATGAACTTACCTATGAATATGTCGGGACGACATATTCTCTAGCAGCACTAAATATGTTTATTTGCAGCAACTATGAGGACAGAATATGCTGATCCTTGTAGAATCATTTATTGTTGATGAACAAAGCTTCGATTGAAGATTTGGCTATACACCCGTATAGTGAGTGATGCTCAACCGGGAACCAGCAGCCATTGTGGAATTCGATTGATTTTGGAATTCTACTTATTGTAAATCATTAGCAGAGAACGGGAAAACTTCCTTATTATCAGGTGATGATTGAGAGATCACTATTATAAAGAAATTAACATTATCTTCACAGAGATTTGCTGTAATTTACCTGAAGGAATCGTCGCTAGAAAGAGATCCTGTTTAGGAGTCAAGTTTGAACAGTATTGCTTAATTGACATGCTCGGTCAGTAAGGTCTACTGACTGTATTTATAAACTATGGAAATCTTGGTGTTTACAGATGTTCCATTGCAAGATTATTCTTCATGAATGCTAATTTAGGACGGTAGTCCATTGATCAATATTATGCTGTCTATGTCGACTCATGTTCCTGTAACTGTACCCAATCTGTCAAGTGTGTGCGTCCAATTAAACTATTGAAACGACTACAGTGATCTGCATTGGTGACATAACGTAATGAGTGAATGAGTGCCTTATACGGGTCAACACACGAACAGTCCACCATTCGCCTAACTCACACTTCACACTCACACTCCATATTTGCATAATCCTGCGTTGGTTGAGTTGACCTTTGCTCCCCCTGGAGCCTCCATCATATTCACCACTGGTTTGCGTGAGGAGAATACACAGTTACGATCAAGAAGAAAAAAAGAGAGTTATCACTCTCTAAAGAACTACCTTGATAAAATCATGTTTGTATTCAGGTTTCGGAGTATTAGGAAATTGGAGTAAGTGCAGACTTTCTGTAATCTTTACACTGTGCCAGACTTCCTGTAGTTCCATCGACAGAACGGTAGAAAATTCACAACAAATTATACTTTACCTAATGCTAATATCACTTAAAAGAAATAAACCTGGTTCCTATCTTTATGTAGTTCGTGAATAGAGTTCATGTTGGTAAGCTAGTGCAGGGGTTTTTAATAGCAATGCGGACAAAAGTACAGTGAGATCCTGGGAATACCGCGCAAAAATGGCTTCGGGACAGTTTAAAAGATCTATAGCTTAAAAATACTTTCATTATGTTTTTCACGATCACCTAGAGATCTACCAAATTATCCTCTGTAGATCGCTAACGACCAGATACCGACCCTACCGTATAGTTTTTACAGGACAACGTATCCGGCAATATGCCTAACCCTCCTTAGTCTCCTTTCACGACACGCTTGGTAGGTTACAGTGTTACTACTATTCATTGCTTCCACATCTGGTCCCGGTAACGCGCCGGCGGTGTCATCAGCACAACGTCAGTTAATTATATTAGATAACAGTCAGACAGCTCAAAAGCTGCCTGACCCACAGAGGTCAAACGTAAATGAACTGTGCGTGTCAAGTGTGCCTCTTTTCACTTCTTAAGATTGTGATACCGCTACTAGAATCCCGCTACACCCCCCCCCCCCCTTAAATGTCTCTTTCCCCCCTCCTACCCTTCTTTTTTGCAGCTCAGTCTGTAGCAAAAAAAAACGTAAATCTTGAAGTGATGATTACTATATCAGTTTGTTTTATATGATGCAATCGTTTCTCGTTTGTTTAAAACAACAGATAATGATAATAAAGTAGAGGCAGAGATAGTCATAGAAAGACATAGAAAGAGAGGAACCTCAGTATTTTAGTTGCTGTTAAGTTAGTGCTAGTGTAGCAGCAGCGGCGATCGGCACATCCACATAATGTTACGCAGGTTGAGTTAACATTATTAATCATAGCCAACAATGTATAACTGATTATAATAAACACTTGGACACTCAATAAAACAGTTGCAAAAAAAGGTTACATAATTCGAAATGAAATGCTACAGAAGGATGTTGAGAATACCCTGGACAGGAAAAAAGACCAACAGAGAAGTACTGCACTCACTAAACGTAGAGGAAAATTGGCTCCTAAATACCATCGCAATAAGGAAGCTGACATTTTTCGGTCATTTAAAAAGACATAATAGTCTGGAAAAATTAGTGATGGAAGGCATGGTTCCTGGAAAAAGGGGAAGGGGTCGACCTAGACGACGGTGGACCCAGGACATCACAGAGAGTCTGAGCTTGTCTTTGGCTGATGCAGGTCGACTTGCCAGAATCGTGATGCGTTCAGCGCAGCTGTAATGGAGACAACGTTCTGGAAAGAATACGTCACATGATGATGAATAAACACTTCAAAACGTAGCCAAATTTAACACGTCTAATGAGTGGACTCAACTTTCTCGTAATGAATATAACAATATCTATTTTCCCACACGTTGGCTTCTATTAACATAGTTGCTCCACATAAATACATATATACGAGTATATATATATATACCATTTGCTTATCATTCGTCCTTGCAACTCATTTAACTATTGTGTCTTCCTGTACATATTCTCAATCAAATGTTTTGTTTACATTACGTGAAACGTGTCCATTTTTGGGTCGTTTTTTATAATATTCCTTAAATCATGTAGCTGGAATGAGACACATCGATGTACATTTCTGTGTGCACAAGGTTAATTTTTTTTTTAAATGTCCAAAAACTGGGTCACTTTAACCCGCACGTGAAAATTGCCATTGTTGCTGCAAAAACTCGTGGTTTTTGCAACACGCCCCACTAGTTCAAAAGGTGAAACAGTGAGTGGAATTTCTTTTTGTTAGTAAGTCACACATTATTAAAAAAACACTTGACTGATCTTTTCCATTGATGAATCAACTTTATTTTGTAATAAATTGTTTACATCTGGTTCCATTTAATTGGTCCATAGTGGAGTTTTTCTTGGTGGCCCTTAACTTTTGTCCAGTCGTATATGAACACAAGCGGTGAATACTTCCAAGTACATCAAGAACATTATCCCAACACTAGGATCCATACGAACACAAAAACAATTTGTCTCACTCGACCCTGAGCATAAAACTAAACTGTTGCTATATCAAACAAAGATACGTCATTTCCCAACCGCACATAGAAACATTCGCAACGACCCCTTTGTGTGCACCACATAGCGTTCAAATACAAATATCCATCTAGTGCACAAAAAAAGGGCAAGAACAACCATTAATATTTATATTTCTGTCTCCATTCTCGAATTTACACGTTAATAAAATTAGATGCAAGATGTATCTTAGATGTCAGGAGTAGAACAGCCCAAAGCCAGAGCAACGATCCATAAAATGAACAGAACTTTATTCAATAAATCTCTTGTCAGTGAAAGTAAGAACGGCTGTTTTTCAGTGTTACGTAGAGCCAATGTTCTTAATGGAAGTGAGGCATGGACAATCGGTATGCAAGCAATAGTATCCATGGACGCTTCAGATACGTAGCTTAACAGAAGAATGTTAAAAATACCATAGACAGCTAAAATGAGTTATGAATATGTTCTGAAAAAAGCCAATGCGTTCTGAAAGTTTATTGCGCTTATAAGAAGGAAGCCGTTCATTGTTTTAGGCATGTTATGAGAGGAATAGTCCTGGAATGTATTGTCATAACCGGAAAGATTATAGGAAAGGCGCCTGATCTAAATAAGGTCATTCTTTGCATCTCAGCATCCACAGTCCTCCGCCAAGTCGTTTTTGGTCGTCCTCTCTTTCGTTTTCCTTCAGGGGTCCAAAGCATAACTGTTCTTGTGATGGCATCGGGGTCTCTTCTGAGGACATGGCCAACCCAGCTCCAGCGTCTGCCAGCTATGATGGTGTGCATGTCCTCTTGCTTGCTCCGAGTAAGCAGATCTTGGTTGGTGATGGTATTCGGCCAAAAGATTCGGTGAATTTTTCTTAGGCATGTTGTGTGAAAAGAGGACAATTTCGACATTTCCTTCTCTGTAACTCACCAGCATTCCGCACCAGAGAATCACAGAAAGCACACAGCTCTGATATAATCTTAATTTTGTGCTTGTGTTGTATTGAGAGGACTTCCAGATGTTGTTTAGACTAAAAAAGGCTGTTCTTGCCTTATTCATTCTGATGTTGATGTCTTTGCCTGCCCCGCCGTCTGGTGACTATGCATCCTAGGTATGTGAAGGTGTCTGTCTGTACCAGTTGCTGATTCCTTACTTAACTTAATGGGCTCAGGGTTGCTCACATTGAGCGTCATGACCTCTGACTTCTTTAAATTGATGTTCAAGCCCACCTGCTGGCTAAACTTATTAAGTCTATCCGTTTCTTCCTGGATGTCTTGATGTGAATGTGCTAGTAGTGCAATGTCATCTGCATATTCCAGATCGTCCAATGTAGAAAATGTAGTCCATCTTATTCCTCTTGGACTGCCCTCTGTTGTCTGGCGCATCACCCAATCTATGACTGTTAAAAATAGAGTGGTTGATAAGGGGCATCCCTGTCGTACTCCTGTCTTCACCTCAAAGGTTACATTGCTATGCCCAACACTACACGTAAAGTTGGCATAGAAAGATCCCTGCCTTGACCGAAAGCGGTTGCCTCGAGAATCCTTTGGAGACGTGCCCTTGCCACAGAGACGAATTGACGGAACCAACAGCACCAACATGTCAGCAATTTAGAAGCTAAGTTGTAAGTTTGGCAGACCGCCTCAGAAGACTATATTTTCATCTCCCAAACCGAGGTCTATGATGAGCCATAATTTCTCATAATTACCATTTCATATTTATTTACATTTGTTTCAAAGTAACTGAGCATTAAATTTGTATATGTTGATTTTGACTAGTTCATAGTTGAATTAATCATTAAAGAGAGTGTCACGAAGTGGATTTAAGATTAGAGCTTGTCCGAGTATATAGACAAGACACTAGTATGAGAAAGTCTGAGAATATAGATCTTGTATGAGAAATGACAGTGACTGTGGAAAGATGAGACTTATAGCTTCGAGGGTGAGAACCTAGTTTGACTCTCCCTCGGCACTCGCGACTTAGTTAAGAGCTAAGGACTCACCACCTCTGACTACCAAAAAGGAGATAAGGTTTCACTAAAAGTCCACAGACACCACTATACAGACAAGCATATACGTACAGTATAGTTATAGAGAAATTGATACAGTATACATTTCATAGTTTATTTAAACAACAGAATAAATAACACATCGAAATAAATAACGTGCGAGGTCGCACACCTGAAAAGAACCAAAACAATTAAAATGACAGACAATATAACCCAACCCTTTCACCCACTCTTTCAACCTGCATGGGAAAAAGAATTAAGGATTAAACACACTGTACTTGGTGGGGGTCTCTAAGTACGAGCCACCAATCTTCTTAACTATAGGAATGATGATGATCCTCTCTCCTTCCTTGACTACTGCTGCTGATGACTTTGGTAATAATGACTATGTACTTGACTGGGGATGTATATGCTTCACTGCTGCTGACAATTCCTTAACGGCTGATTTAACCCTCTTAGGGTTTAAGGACAAACGGCATTATTGTGGCCGTATATACATAAAACCAACCTCTAGGCCACGCGCCTTCTTGGAGTGGTATAACGAGCTAAGAGCTCCGGATTTTAAAGGTAAACCTTTTCCCGCTGAAGCATGAGCTTCACTGCATGAGAACTTTTCGTTTACTGGTACAGACGTACTGGCGCCGGTATTTCCGCGTCAACAGTTTTCTCGAGCCCTCGGCTCCTGAGAAGGCAAATCCGTGTTAAGTTGTAGAGCAGGTTACAACTTGCTCTATGTGCCGTGAAAATGCTGTAAAACGAAAAAAATAACAACAAATATACAACACTTCAAAACATTCTCATCCCTAACGTATAACCACCTTAAATTAATACCTCTCCCGTCTTCCCCTTAAATTAACACACACGCGATAAACAAAAATTCCTACCCAAAGGTCAAACAAATTTACAATCTCCTTCCCCGCTCCCACTTACTATCTGTCTGTTTGTGAACTCCCAGACACAGGCTGACCTAAATCTGTTTTGCTAATCTTGTCGCAGGTGTCAAAACATTTTGCTTCGTTAAAGCGAACCGTTTCCCGGCCCTACTTTCTATTAAAGACTGACCCGGGAAAGTCATCAATTAACACTATATTAAACACACTGACGCTACACCAGCTCAGTAATATTAATTACATCCCTTACACCCATGTCTCCTGACTACACAACAAATTAATACACAATTAAATAAAGTACACAAATACGCTCGCGTATTTACACTGCAAATATCATAATCAAATTGCGATTTTCACAACTTACTACTACATATTACGGAGCGCCCGTGTATCTAAGCGCTTATCCTCACACAGTTAATATCTCAAAGCCGCTACACAGTCAAAGATACTACTAGCTTATTTCCAAGAAAATTATAGACACTACTTACACTACATTCTATCGTTTAGCATAAGTAAGCAACTGATGGCACTTCTGTTAAATTAAATTAAATTAACTCCCAGAAGAAAAACTTACTCTATCGTGCTAAGATCTATTATAAAACGAACTATCTACGACGCTAATTAAGATGTACACATACCCAATTATCGAATTTCTCACAAAGAGCAGACGATATGACGTAGTCTTTCACGGCAGTAAATTATGAAACCAGAGAGACCGCTAAGACTACAACGCTGTTATTTATCATAGAAAAACGACGCTATAACCCACGCCATGAGCCATCGCGTGGTATTCCTCTGGGTCGACCTCAGACCAATAATATTGCTGCAAGTAAATAATATCTTACCTCCGCCAATGATATCGTAAACTAACTCGTGACTCGTGTATATTTCTGCTCACGCGGTACTAATTGCGTCACGTTAGATAATACTACTACCGTTCGCGTTAGCAAAAATAAATTTGATTGGTTATAGCGTTTGTTCGACGTACCTGAGTCGTGTTTCTGCCCCCCACCCTCGTTTAACCATAGTAAGTACGGGAGTTATGGAATTTCTCCTAACTTCGGGAGAATTTATCCTGCCTAATAATAACTACGCACTCAACTGCCTAATAAATTAAATAAACGCAATTATTTTACAGAGAAAAGAAGACTGGTGCGAATTAAAATTAAAACCCACAGTAACTCCTCACAAATAAACGCAAATAACTACCTAGAGAAGAATAATGGGGCCCATTGAAAATAAAAATACAGTACTCCATCACAGAGAGAAATGCATACGTATGATCCAGAACCTCTAGTACATATTCATTAATATATATTTATACATATCTATATCGAGCTAATAAAAGGAATTTCGCTGAATTAAATCAGCTGGTGGCTTGAACGAGCAAATCATTTTTATCCATCTTCACAAAAGGCGGCGGGTCAGATACAAACTTAATGTGCTAAGACTCATTCAGCCTTGTTCTTGACTTCTGAAATATCTTGTCATTACCCCCTCGAGGTAGAAGCATCATTATTCTTCTATCTACAACTCTGCCAAGAGTAATCTTTGAAGACCTATATTAGATACTCTAGGTTTTGGTCACTGTTGGACCCCTACTGCAGAGCAAGGGGGAAGAAACCCGTGACAGATGCGACCATCTTCCATGCGGCGGACATGGCCAAGCCAGCGTAGCATGCGCTGTCTAAGCAGTGTATACATGCTTTGAAGGCCAGCACGTGACAACACCTCCACATTTATCACTTTGCCTTTCCACGAAATACCGAGAATATGGCGTAGACACCGTAGATGGAACGTATTGAGCCTTCTTTCTTGCTTTCCCATTACACACTGAGAAAAGTCCAACGATTTCTTCCCGATGTGTTTAATCAACTCCATGTACAAATATATTTCTTTTAATGACTTCCTCGTTAATCTTTATTTCTGACAATTGCTTTCTTTACTTCTGTTTGCAAAATTGCATCGCCTCCAGCGATCTAATTGTGTGTATTTTGACCGTCCATGATATTTTCCCACATGATAAAATGGGCTGCAGGCAACACTACATAAGTCTTTTTCTTCCACTGAAACAAAGTCTAGAATCAGACTAATATGGTCAAAACGTACTAAAACAACGTAAAATTGCAGGACAGTGTTAAGACGAAATCTTTTGTCACTTTGTTTTTTAATTATAGGATAGGCTTGTATTTGTCCTCCACAACAGTTAACTTATTATACTTCGTTATCTAGACCAAAATCTGAGGTGTACCTGTCTTTGACTTTGTGTATTTACTTTGAAGAAGTAACCTGCCATTTACCTGATAGTTCTCTGACATAGTAAAAGTATCACCTTACACAATAATGATTGTAGTGAACTTTATGATGTGAATAGCAGTTGCCACAACCACAATAATGAATGAGGTGATAGTTATGTTGATTGTACTTATGGAGATTGTCAAAATAATGATTGTGGGTAAGGTTACCATAATAGCAGCTATGCCGATTATTATAATGTGGTGACATTTACGCTGATGATAGCATGAATCATAATAATTATTGTACTTACTTACTTAGTTGTTCCTCTTCTACCGTGAGGTGTAGAGATTTGTAAGAGAGAGCGCCATACTATTCTATCGCCTGTCTTCCTCCTGGCTTGGTTCCATTCTAGTCCTCGGTCCTTCAAAGATTGTCTAATTGTGTCCTCCCAGCGGACTTTGGGTCGTCCTGGAGGTCTGGATCCCTGGCTCTTAGTTTCTCATGCTTGCCGTGGTAGCCGATCTTCTCCCATTCTGCAGACATGGCCAAACCATCGCAGTTGGGACTGTTCTACTTGGGTCTGCAGGTGTTGGGTTTTTAGGCCTTGACGTATCGTTTGGTTGCGGACCATGTCTCTTCTTGTTACTTCAACCGCCTTCTTCGTGCTGAATGTTGAAATTGACAGCAATGGCCAAACTCACTTGATTGTGGTTAACATTATGATGATGTAATGATTGTGGTGAAGAATATAACGATAATATGAATCATAATAATGCTGGTGTAGATGATTATTAAGACCATTACAGCGAATGATGACTCAAAAGTATGTGTCTTACATAAGTTTATTAAAGAACAGAGGTGACTTTGTTTGTCTGGGTATAACAGGCAACATTCTATTGAGCAGACAACGTACTTGATGTGAGAGAGCCTCAGAGACAGAGACTTGGACGAACAATGGGTGATCAATGTGTCATTGCGTGTGGGTAACACTTTACGCACCATTATCGTGTCATCTCATGAATATTTAAACATGAGAGAAGTTTCGTGCTTTTAGCTCCTTCCAAAGAATATTTGTGCCGTTTACCTTGTTCTCAATTAAATTTTAAAGAAACGTTCTTGTTTTTTTTTTTTTTTTTTTTTTTTTTTTGAAGAAAAAAAACTGCGCTTTCACAATAAAGTTAAGACTAAGGTTCGTCTCTTCCAAATATGTTATTAAGTATTTACTTTAACACTGACTTGTGTAGCTACTGCTTATAGTAGTTGGTAACAGCAGCTTTTGTAGCAATGCTGGTTAGCATGTGAAAGAAAGAATGGTTTATGTATAAACATGTTCTTGTAGTAATTTCTTGTTGTGTTTTTAATGTTAAAGGAACCCGTTACACGCCCATTGAGGCATATTGGGAATATGGTGTTAGGCCCATATTATCTTGACCGTCGGCACACGAGGGGTGATGTGGTCAGCATCACGCCGGCCGCCTTAACCTTCCCAGAGTTGCTCTGGTACCCATTTGGGGCTGGGTCGACCCAGGAGCCGTTTGTGGCCTAAAAAATTCCCGCCTTATCTGAGGATCGAACCAGAGACCACTGCGCTAGGAAGCCAGTGCACTAACCACTATGCTGTTTTTAATGTTAGCTCAAATTTAACGTATGCAGATTTCCTGTTCAGATATGTCCAGATTTAAAAGGTTGTTTGTTTGCGGTTGTAGTTCATCTTATCCAGGTTTCTAGACTGCATTTGCCATTATTTCGTACATAGTTTTCTAAAATGCCAGCGTGGGAAACAGGATTTTGAGTCAAGTCACAGGTGTGGACTATTTCTTGATTCATTCACCAAATTAGATTTAAACAGGTACTCTGATTAAAGGGGCAAAGTTCGAGATTGATTTAAGTGACTTCTTGCTTAGTCAAATACAAATACTGTAAACGAATTAGAATATGTACGAGTAAGTCACCCGCCAAAACATGACTGACAAAAATTTTGTTGTGCTCCTTCTGCTGTATGCCCTGATGACGTCACTAAATTTCCCAGTGGTCATTTCATTCATTTCTATTTTGCATCAGAAGTACGGAAACACGAGAACAGTGGCACGAAAGTTTAGAAGCTTCATAATGGTGAGCAATGAGGATTCGTTGGTGATATATACGAAGACTTCATTTGAAAACCTGACATGTCACATTTTTAGAAAAACTGAGTTAGTACCGTAATCACATAAACATATATCAAAGAAAGTGTCGAAATTAAAATTATATGTGAAAACCATTTGTCTCCAAGAAAATGACGCATAAAAACAGGCAATCCTTATCGTGTCAGAGAGTTTTAAAGTTTAAAATCAATTTTCTCTCATTTCATTTTTTGTCAATTTTTTCCACCAAGGTCTTCATATATATATATATATATATATATATATATATATATATATATATATATATATATATATATATATATATATATATATATATATATATATATATATATATATATATATATATATATATATATATATATATATATATATATATATATATATATATATATATATATATATATATATATATATATATATATATATATATATATATACTGGTAATCGCCGTCATGCCCGTTGAACCAACAGGTGGTTTCTTCCCCGCAGTCTATCGAATCCAGTCTTCGCATGCATGGGTAGGCAGACCCTAACTCACCGAAGGTTTATAACCATTCGGCTACCCTCACCTAGTTTAGCCGGCCTGTCAAAGCCGTTGCCCGGGGGGTGGCCGCGGACTACATGACCTGCCCAGCGAATCTGTGACTGCATCAGAATAGTATCAATACTAGGAATACCAGCTCTGACAAGAACGGCGGTATCCGGGATCTTGTCTTGCCATTTGATGTTCATTATCTTCCTGAGACAGACTGTATGGAAGTGGTTTAGCTTCTGTAGTGGTTTTTGATGTTATTGTATGGTTGTTATGTTACCTAGTGTACTGGGTGAGGTCAGCTGTGAAGGCTCCTGAGATAAAAGTTTATGTGAGTACAGAAGGCCTTTCTGCTACCACTTACGACCTCAAACAGACCTATTCTACTATAATGAATGTTAGCTACGTTAAAAGTCTAGGGTACTGAATGGTGATGTGTAGGTAATGAAATACACAGACACACACATGTAAATTCTAAGTCTAATAATGATAATAAACTCTATGATACACTGAACTAACACTGGCTGTTATAGTTTAAGTTTGAAAATTTTTTAAATTTATTAGTCCTGAACCAATTGTTTCTTTTGGTCAGAACATATGAAATAATATGTAGTTATCAATAAAATGCAGATATATATTGCATAATCAAATGAAATTTTTGCACATAGGTATATTATTACAATGGTTAATATTAATAATATCTAAAATGTCTTGGGAAAAACTAGCACTGGATGTTTAGTTGGGGTGGCGTCATCATGCCCAATCTATGGTTACAAAGGTCAGTTTCCTTGACAGATGGACTGATGTTAATGTTTATATATCAAGATTTTATTTCTTTATTGATGGTGGACCCTGTTGATGAATCTACAGCAGGCCAGGTTTGCACTTAACTGGCCTGTGACGATGTAGTACAGAATTCTTGTGGCCCACTCCTCTCAGTAGCTGGAGTAAAATGTTAGGCTGCACAGACACCCGCTCTTGTACTTCTACAAAAGCATCTGGAACAATCGTAGTGCCAGATCAGAAACTCTGAAACCAAAATTTGTGTCATGTGTCAACACTCTGTTTACTGCGCCACTCTTACACACAACACCACAAAACAACAGTACATAGACTGGGTCAGATCTCTCTGACCAATTTAGCACATCTCACCTAGTTGTTATCAAATAGTACCAGTTTCCCAAGACTGCATTGCATCCGAAATATGTTCAATAGTTTCCTCCTCCATTCAATAAGGTGGGTGTTATGTTCCCACTGATCTCAATTATAGATCCGCCTTCCATAGTCTTAGTCTTAGATAGGTTTTCATATATTATGTGTTTGTCTCTAGGCCCTGGCTGTCGCTGGGGACCTAGAATAAGCACTCACTTGTCGTAATCATGTTTCATGATATGGCAGTATCAATCACTCAAAATATTAAAATAAACAAGATAAATGCTTTTTCCCTTACCACAATTCAGAATTGAGAACACAGTTACTTAGTACTAGCAAAACTCAGCTGAGCTGCTGGCTAGATTAGGGCGTCCCACTGATTTTTATTTAGTAATTCCTGGAAATCAACTCTAGCAGTAACGTACTGTGTCAATGGACAGTCTTCTTTAAAATGGCACAAGCGTGCGTCTCTCATTTAATAATATAAATGTTTTTGTCGAATCAGCGGACTTCCCCTCTAACTTTTTTAAATATTCAAACTAAAAGTCAAATTTCAGTCCAGTCTCAGTCTAGTATGTAGTATTTTTCCCAAAATTACACTTGTTTTTTGGACTAACTACATGAAAAAACTACATAAAATTGTGTCTCCCCCTACTTCTAAGATCCTATGCTAAGTTATTTTTAGCTACTATCCTCCGACTTTGCCCCCTAGTTCATTGCAGTTTGATTTTAGCATTTTTAAGCTCAAGGACGCCAAAATGTAACTTTAGTGAAATATGCACAAAAAACTGTCTGCTAGTCTGATTTGAACAATACAGTCTTTCGTCAATATCTTCCGTGTTATCTGTCCGTCTGTGTAATTAAAAGTATATTATTTCTCTGCTCAAGATGGGCTATCAAACTAGCTAGGTTTTATTTTCATAACTTTATTATTAAAGAAAAACCTACTTTTCTCAAGGTTAGTTTTTGAAATTTGTTTTTGAACCTTCGTCCACGCGTTTGCCGCTATATTCAAATAAAACAACCAATTACCGTAAAACGTCCAAGATACGACTGTTTCTAACAAGAGCTAAGGTCGTTTTTCTACCAATTCCTTACATTGTGTCACTAGTGGCGTGAATTTTTTTCCTTAAACTACAAATTGCGTCTTTTTGCCTTTTAGATTCAAACATATGTTCAGACCGTCATATTTTTTTTCTTTTATCTCCGTTTCCCTCCCGTCTAAAAGGGTAAACCGTTTAGTTTGCATGTTCCAACTAGTTAGTTTCAATGGCGGTAGAAAGCGCTGGCGTAGGTGAAGAAGCCTCGGCATATATTGCCTATATTTTTATCCCTACGTGTTATTTTACCCGTTATCTTTATAATTGGAGATATTTTAACGTTGTATCACTGTAATATCACCACAGCTTCTTTACGTGGCGCCTGTATACAGTCCATGTTTCACTTGCATATAGCAGCACTGGAAGCACCGCAGCTTTGTACACGTTCAGCTTTGTCTGTAGACTAATGCCACTTCGATGCCAAACGTTGGTGTATAGTCTGCCAAATGTGCTGCTGGCTTTGGAGATCCTGGTGTTCACCTCATCACCAATGACAATGTTCTGGGATAGTGTGCTACCAAGGTATGTGAATCTGTTCACAACATTCAGTTTCTCACCATTAACCTTGATGATTGGCTCAGTATAAACTGTGCCAGGAGCTGGTTGGTACATGATTTCTGTTTTCTTCGTGTTGATGGTAAGCCCAAAGTTGGCGCAGGCTTCGGAGAATCTATCCACACTATGCTGCAGATCAGTCTCTGAGCCAGCATTGAGGGCACAATCATCAGCAAACAGAAGATCTCAGATGGTGTGTGATTTGACCTTGGTTTTTGCTTGAAGCCTCCTAAGGTTAAACAATTTTCCATCAATACGATAACTAATGTCGATTCCTGTGTCCCCGTCTCTAAAAGCATCAGTCAACATAGCAGAAAACATGATACTGAACAGAGTTGGTGCAAGTACGCACCCTTGTTTAACTCCATTTGAGACGGGGAAAGGCTCTGATAGCTCACCGTTTTCCTGAACTCTAGCCTGCATTCCATCATGCAGTTGCTGCACTATTGTGATAAATTTCTTTGGGCAGCCATATTTTGCCATGATCTTCCATAGACCCTCTCTACTGACCGTGACGAACGCCTTTGTCAAGTCGATGAAAGCTGTGTACAGGTCACAGTGCTGTTCTTGGCATTTTTCTTGTAGCTGTCTTGCAGCGAACACCATATCTGTGGTTCCACGTTCTTTCCGGAATCCACACTGACTTTCAGGTAAAAGACCTTTGTCAAGATGAACCGTAAGGCGATTCAAAAGGATTCTGGCGAATATCTTCCCAGCGATTGATAAAAGAGAGATGCCTCGATGATTGTTACAGTCTTGGCGATTACCTTTACGTTTATATAGATGTATAATTGACGCATCTTTGAGATCGTGTGGGATGGTTTCACTCTGCCACATTTGCTGGAAGATCACGTGAAGTTTCTCTAACAGAACTGCACCGCCATCTTTATAAACCTCAACAGGAATTGAATCGGGGCCGGGGGCCTTTCCACTAGACAGTTGACGAATCGCTTTCTTAGTTTCCTCTAGAGTTGGTACATCATCTAATGCTTCATTTATAGGAATTTGGGGCAGGCGGATGATGGCTTCGTCGTTAATAGATGATGGCTGGTTCAGAATATTATTAAAATGTTCAGCCTAGCGTTGGAGCATTTTTTCCTTGTCTGTAATTAGTGTTTTCCCATCTGCATTAAGGAGTGGAAATGATCCTGATGATGTTGGACCATAGACCGCTTTGAATGCAAGGTAAACATTTTTCAAGTCATGGCTGTCAGCAAAGCCTTGGAGCTCATCTGCTTTATTACTCAGCCATGAATCCCGCATCTGGCGTAGTTTATGTTGGACGATTCTACGCATGTTGTTGAAAGCGTCTTTCTTGGATGTAGATTTTGGATCATTTAAATATGCTTTATGGAGATGGTGTTTCTCAGCCAACATCTGCTTTATATCATCTGAGTTCTCATCAAACCAGTCATTTTGTTTCTTGATGGAAGGACCCAGGACCTCTGTAGCAGTGTTGTAGATCTGCTCACTTAGGGCTGCCCAATTTGTTTCCACACTTTGGCCGTCTAGCGAGATAGATTTGAGACGGTCTTCTAAGGTGTCAGTAAATGACTGTTTGATTTTTGTCTTCTTTAGTTTGGTGACATCCAGCCTCTTTTGAGTTTTCTTCCCCTGAGGGCGCCTGGCTGGTTGGATACGAATTTTAAGTTTAGATACAATGAGGCGATGATCAGTCCAACATTCGGCACTTCACATGGACTTGGTCACCCGGACATCTTGCCTGTCCTTCTTCCTAACAATTACATAGTCAATTAAGTGCCAATGCTTTGAGCGAGGGTGCATCCAGGAGGTCCTGTTGCGGATAGGAAGTCGAAAAATGGTGTTGGTGACAAGGAGGTCATGTTCTGCGCAAGTCTGGAGGAGAAGAAGTCCATTGCTGTTACAGCGACCCACGCCGTACCTTCCAATAGTGCCATTCCAGGAGATGTTATCTGAGCCTACTCTTGCATTAAAGTCACCAAGAATGATGAGCTTATCTGCTTTAGGAACTGATGCAATGACTGCATGTAGTTCTTCGTAAAACTTATCCTTGACGTCATCCTGGTTTGTCATAGTTGGTGCATACGCGCTAATGATGGTGGCATGTTTTCTTCCATAGAACAGGGGGATCTTGACCGTCATCAGTCGGTCATTTATTCCCTTTGGGGGCCCCGCTAACTTGCTGACAATTGCTATTTTGATTGCAAATCCAACCCCTGCTTCTCGTCTTTCTTCAGTTCCTCTTCCGCTCCAAAAGAATGTATAACCTGCACCCTTTTCGCAAAGTTGGCCCTCACCTGCAAGTCGAGTTTCACTCAGTGCTGCTATGTCAATGTTGTACCTGGCCAGTTCTCTCCCAATCAGGGCAGTTCGTCTCTCAGGTCTGTTTGCTTTAAAGTCTTTGTCAAGGAGAGTGCGCACATTCCATGCGCCTAGAATGAGGGGGAAAATATGTCCTTTCTTTTTCTTATATGTCGCCCGCCGAAGTAGGGTACCCACCAACCGCGGTAAGCTGGTTAGGTAATGGTGGAGCAGGCAATGTTTAGGGCACCTTTTCTAGCCCCTTCCTCATGCCATGGAGGTGAGCAGTGCTTTCCTAAAGAGGGCTGCTCAGACACTCAGGGGGCTGCCGAATCCCACTGCTGCTCCGATCAGTGGAAGACGACCATATGGCCTGAGCCGCCTGTGTGTAGGTCTGCGACTACGACTGCCAGCGTACCCACGCCTGCCGCTTCGCCGCTCGCCCATCGCCACAGGACTTGTTGTGAGTGAATGGATGAATGGATGAAAGAGTGACTTGCGCGGTGATTTGGATTAAAGTAAGGAAGAGTTGCGCAATTCGTCGACCTCACTCTCTTGTCTGGGTCCATCTCAATGCAGTGGCAAGACAAGTCAAGACGACTGGAGATGAAGTCAGGTGCAGTGGATGACCAGGGCTTTCTACGTGCCTCGCCGTGCTCCTTACGCTCCACAGGGGGGGGGGGGTGTTGGGAAGTCAGGTATTGGTAGTACCTCTGGTGAAGGAGCTGTCATGCCCTTTTCAGGGCAGCTCGGCCACCTTTGGTCCAAACCTGGCATCCAGCTCTCACCTGTGGCACCTCGTAGCTGTCAGCATGCCAAAGATACTTTTTTATGGTGAGATACAGAAGGATAAACGCTCCCATGGTGGCCAAAAGAAGCGCTTCAAAGACACGTTAAAGACGTCATTGAAAACCTTTAACATAAATGATGCGTGATGCCATATGATGATGGATGGCATCCGCATGTCTGGTTTTGTGTAGTGTGTAGATGTGTTCAGTCAAAACAATGTTCATGCAACAATAACAGGGCAATCCACATAGGACGTCAGTAAACTCACGACGTATAAAGTCAATGAGTCTTGAAACAGCCGTTGACGTTCTTCTTCATTATTTATTGTGGACGCCACAGTGACAAAATGGTTACGCAAATGTGTAGGCACATCAAACAGTCATTATCACAGCAACATTCAATACAGCAATAGACGGTAGACAGCATTACAATGATGAGTCAGATGCATGTTATATTTCATAGTGCTGTAAATGTAGTCAGGTGGAAAACTCCATCCTTTTCTATAACAGCCAGGAGATAACCAGATGTATGAGATCAGTTCACTCTCCTTAGTTTGACTTCAGCAAGACAGACACGTCTGCCGAAGTATAAATAATGTCCTCAAGAATATCCTCTAGATAATAAAGGTTTTCTAAACCTCGTTCATTTAACAAAGTAGCAAGTAATGGTCCTTGGTACATGCATCAACCGATGCAGTACAATGCAGCGACATGTGAGCTGGGAAAGAACATCTCGTGGCGACGACTTTCGGAGACAGGCTATGAATCGAAATCGCTCACGACCCAAAATCGATAGAGTTAATGAAAAAGTCAATTTACCTTGCTTTCATGAAATACACAGAAATATCACGCCTCCCGACATGTGGGAAAACACTAGAGGTATTATCTCGACTAAACGAAATATCCATAAGAGGACTACACATCCCTGACAGAACAAAAAATAGCGGAGATCCCCTCTTCAACGAGGCATCTCTTTCGCCATTCCAAATCGCTCACTCCACTAGTCGTGGGCGGAAACCGCTCGACCAAACAACAAGACAAGTCATGCGCAGTCCAGCGCAAAAATGACCACAGCTCAAACTTAACTGCATTCGATACCAACGCGAGAAGACAAATGCTTACCGAGAAAAGTGACTATAAATTTCAAGCAGTTGTTGCCCTTGCGTTATAAAACAGATATTGAAATAAAACGATGTTGCGAGAATTTATCACGCAACATATCACCACCTCCTCCCGATAAAAAAAAAAATGTGGAACATATTTTTTTTTTCCAATATCAAAGAGCATGCGATAAGCGGCTCAAAACGCACGAATTATGCGCTGATAATTAATTAAATTGCCAAACAATAGGCTAATTATAGAGTGTCTGGTGAGGATATACCTCAACAGAAAAATAAATATATCTCAAAAAATATGCACATCGGGGAGGTGTCACAACACACATCACGTTAGCATGTAAACACAATATACGTATGCAAGTTACTATAATCATCATTAAACAGCATACTCTAATATTGTCTTTAAAAATGGATGTACAAATCTGATAGGAAAATTTAAATAGTACATTCTTTGACATGTAATGACATAAGTACATAGTAAAGTTAAACTACATGACGATCCAGGATATATGCTCTGGTATTCCGAGGGTAAGTACACAATCTAGAACTCGTAAGGTAAGTCCTCAGCTCAACAATGACATTCTGAGAAAGTACAAGCAATATAATGCTAATTAATAACTAATATGCTTCATAAGGTACAATACATTATTAATAATTGTGGCTGTTTAGTAAACTAACGGCCCTTATATTAACTACTCAGTCCTCCTCTATCATCTTAAAAAACGAACAGAAGAAGATGACAACAAAGCACGATAGTGTGTACATATAAAGTAAGTACAGATGTGCTAATCTATTGTAGAAATATAGGTGTGTTATGACTCTGTAATATATAGAAATATAGGACAGAAGTATTAGTTGGAGTCATGTGGGCATCTAGACAAAATGTCAGCCATCACATTATCCGCACCACGGATAGCTCGTACCGTGAAGTGAAAAGGTTGAAGAGCTATAGCATATCGAGTGGATCTCGAACTCTTCAAATTCTTAGTCTGAATAGCTGTAAAAGCTTTCTGATCAGTCTCTAGAATGAAATGTGCGCCCAGGAGGAATCTTTGTAGCTTTAGAATTGACCAAACCATCGCTAACAACTCACGGTCTAAAACCGAGTAGTTCCTCTCTGCCGCATTTAGTTTTCTAGAAATGTACATAACAGGATGCAGAGTATTTGCATATTCTTGCATCAGTGCTGCTCCAATCCCAGTGGATGAAGCATCACTCCGAAGAACAAAAGTCCTATCAAGAGTAGGTAATCTTAAGATGGGAGGAGAAGAAAATATATTCTTGATTTGGTCTAGTGAAGATTGGCATTCTTCCGACCAACGGACCAGATTAGGCGAACCTTTCTTCAACAATGTTGATAGAGGTGCCATGATCGAAGATAAATTTGGAATAAATCTCCCATAAAATTGAATTAAACCTAAGAGACTCCTAACTTGTTTCTTCGTTTTAGGAACAGAGATGTTCAGTATTTTGGAAGTATTGTGGTCTTCTGTCTTCAAGAGACCATGACCAACACGATGAACCAGGAAAGAGATTTCACCAAAACCAACAAAAGCTTTAGAAGATTTTGCTGTCAAATTATTCTCACGTAGAGTGGACAGTAAGTCATATAACCCTAAATAGTGATCTTCCCAGGTATCACTGAAGAGACAGATGTCATCTAAGTATGCGATGACATCCGAACGATGTGACAGAATTCGACGCATCATGCGAACGAAAGTGGCAGGGGCGTTCATGAGACCAAAAGGCATAACATTCCATTGAAATAGACCCCTAGGTGTAGAAAAAGCAGTAAGAGGTTTGGCATGCTCTGCTAAAGGCACTTGCCAATAACCTTTAGACAAGTCAAGTTTAGTGAAGAATCTAGAATTAGAAAGTCTAATCAGTAGATCTTCTAACAAAGGCATCGGTTCAGCGTCGAACTTTGTGACCTGATTCAATTTGCGATAATCAACACAAATTCGTATGTTCTTATCCTTCTTCCGGACAATAACCATGGAAGAAGAATATGGTGAAGTCGATGGTTCAATTATATTTAATTGAATCATTTCATCCAATTCCTTTTCCACTTGCGACTGAAAGTGTATAGGAATAGGATACGGCCTAACCCTAATTGGATTATTGTCGGTAAGAATTATGTCATGTTCTATGACATCTGTGTGTCCAGGAATGTCAGTGAGAACATCCTGAAATGTTTGTAACATCGACGAGACTTGTCGATGTTCGTCACCAGAAAGATTAGGAGAAACAGAAACGTTTTTCCAAGATTCCGTGGAATGTAATGGAACCACTGGAAGGGGAAGGTTGACATCAGAGAAGGTAGCTTCCTCATCCTGAATGACAGACAGGGATGAATAATGACCGTGAGGTGCAGGAGCATCATCCGTTGCCTGGAAAATAGGCAGCAAATAGTCCGGACGTTCGTGAAATTCCGAAAGCATGTTTATGTGGAAAGTTTTATGCTTTCCATCAATATCGACCACATAGTCAACATCGGAAATCCGAGAGACTATTGCATACGGACCTTTCCATGCAATAAGAAGTCTATTTTCCCTACTGGGGAGTAGGACGAATGCTTTGTCACCTGGACAAAGTTGTCGTAGACATCTATTCTTGTTAGCAAACTGCCTTGCCTTCTCTTTAGCAATTTCTGATGAAGCAGTTGCTAGCTTACATGCCTCAATGATCTTTTGTCTAAGAGCAATGACATACTCATATGAGGATTGAGTTTCATCGCTAATATCATCGGCAGTGATGAGATCGTGTAATAAAGACATAGGGCCGCGTGGACGCGCGCCAAAGACAAGTTCGAAGGGAGAAAATCCTGTGTGTTCATTAGGGACTTCTCTATAGGCAAAGAGAGCCGCGGGTAAAACCCTGTCCCAATCTTGAGGATGATCTTCAGTTATCTTACCAAGCAAAGTCTTGAGCGTTCTATTCAGACGCTCAACTAACCCATTAGACATAGGATGGTAGATACTACTGAGAGATCGTTCAATATGTAAGGTAGACATTACCTGTGACATAGTGTCAGATATGAGTTGAGTGCCATGGTCTGACAATATTTCTCTGGGGAACCCCAAGCGAGAAAATATCAACCAAAGAGCATCTGCGATATCTGTAGTAGATATGCTCTTAAGAGGAATAGCCTCTGGCCAACGTGTGCACATATCGACACATGTAAGGATAAACTGATGTCCTCTGGCCGACTTGACCTTAAAAGGGCCAATAATATCTATGGCCATTTTCTGAAACGGCCGAATAGGAATGTCAGCAGCCTGGATAGGCGCAGCATGTCGTGGTCCTCTAGATTTGACCTCCTGACATACCTTGCATGATCGGCAGTAAATACGAATGTCCTTATTGACAAAAGGCCAAAAGAAAGCCGCAAGGACTCTCGACTTCGTACGGGCAAAACCCATATGTCCAGCACATTGCGAGTCATGAGCATGTTGTAATATTTGGACTCTCATGCTCTTGGGAACAAGAATTTGCGAATGTGCCGACGTAGTCGAATCTTGTACCATACGTACAAGTACGCCGTTTCTCATTGCAATCCAAGATTTTCTATTTGTATCCTGATTCGGATCACCTTTCTTCGCAAGAACGAAGAATTTTTTTAAAGAAGGATCTTCTTCTTGCAATTTTATGAAAGAGTCACGAGTGATTACTAAGTGACTATCTTGGCTATCAACTTCATTATCACTATTCAGTGAAGTTTCGGGTGTTTGTAGAGCTTGTGCTCTTGTAACTACTGCATTTGTAGCTTGCATGTTATTATCTTCCCAAGCAGCAATCTGCTGTGGGGTACATTCCCTAACTCCGTGAATACGACCAATAATAAGGTCCGCAATAGGATTAGGTAAGAGACAAGCATGCACATCTCCAGTAAAGAAAGGAGTGGCAATGCGAATTACAGCAGTAGGATATTTTTCTAGAGTGCCGCCAAATGTGACACATTTAATAACCCTTCCTGTAGCACAAGATGGATCTACAAGCGATTGTCTAACACCAATAGTGGTGCATCCGGAATCGAAAAGTAGTGAGACCGGAGTATCATTAACAAGACCCTTATGTAGAATTAAAGAACCCCTCCCGTCATGCGCAACAGCAGCAGGAAGAGCGGGAAGTGGGTGACCACAACTCAAAGTAGTTATGGTACCCGGTTCGAATAAAGTACTGCATTGAGGGCATTTGTTTGCTCTCTCAAAGTCAAAAGCAGAACCAGTGACAGCGTCAACGTTTTTATTATCAACACCATGATTACAGGCTCCCTCAGTTTCCTGTTGTACAGCATTAGCCTGCTGATATCTCTTTTTTGTGTTGAGATCTACCCCGACTATTATTACCTCTGAAGTTATCAGAGTTATTATTATCTCTGCAGTTATTATTGTCTCTATTGTAATTGTTATCCTGGTTCGAATTCCAGTTTCCACGATTACTATCATGTTCACATTGATGCGAACATCTATTTGTTTGGTTCTGAGGTCTTCGGCAGGAATAACCTCTATTACCATATCCTCTTTTGAAATGCTTATAATTATTAGGGTGATAGTAACGACCACTATCAGGTTGTCTCCAATTCTTCGAAGAAGAATCACCATGAAATTGATTTCCATGATTTTGACAGAAATTACCGCTACCCTTTCTATCAAAATTTTGTTGGGATCTACGAGCAAAGTTTTGACCATACGGAGCTGCCGAAGCAACTGGTAAACCTTCTTTCACCTTAGAGTTACCCATGGTTATGTGTGGGTGCGCAGTTACGTATTGGCAACAGAAATCTTCCATTTCTTTTATTGTTTTAGGTTTACGTTCATGAAGGAAAGCAAGGAAAGACTCATTGACAGACGACATGACTTTGTCTCTAAGTATTAAGTCCATAAGTCCTTCATAAGTTTTTTCCGTCTTAGATAGTTCAACCCATCGTGAGAAAGTAATGCGTATTCTTGCAATAACCTCGGAGAATTCAACTCCATTTTCAGGTAACATGTTTTTAAATTGTAGACGATAGCCGTCTTCGTTAAGCTGATATTTCTTTAACAAAGCGGCCCTGACAACCTCATAATTGTTCTTGTCAGGTTCATCCACCATATTTACTATACTTAGAGCTTTACCTGTCAGTATCCCTGATAACTGATAAACATATTTTGCTTTGTCTATGTTATGAGCTGTACATGCTTGTTCAAATCTGTCCAGATAGAACATTATGTCATCACTGGAAGGACTAAATGTTGGTAACTTAATCTTAAAAGTATCATTATTAGCCTTACCAGAAGATGAACCCTTGTTTGAATCATTACCATTACTCATGCTCGTCAATTTCAATTTCTCCAACTCTAAAGCTAAGAGTTTTTCTTCATGTTCCATTTTTGCTTTCCTCTCATCAGACTCTCTTTGTAACTTCCTTTCTTCAGCTTGAGCCTGCATTTGAAGTCTTTCATTTTCAGCTTCTTTTTCAAGTCTTTTATTTTCAGCTTCTTTTTGAAGTCTTTCAGCTTCTAGCTGTAGTTTTCTTTCCTCAGCTTCTGATTCCCTTTTTTGTTTTTCCATTTCCATTTGGAATCTCTTTTCATCCACCTGCATCTGCAGTTTCTTTTGTTCAGCTTTCATATGCAGTTTCTTTTGTTCAGCTTCCATTGCTTTATCATATCGAGCAGTTGCAAATTCTTCTAACTTATCACCAGTCTTCCCAAGCAATTTACCCTGCTCAATAAAGTGCTCAAATGTAGACATGTTGTCTAACATATGAGTCCAAAACCTGAAATAATTAACTAATTTATTTCAAACCTAAGTGTAACAAGTCTTAATTAAGCACTTGTATATTCACATGACATTATATTATCCCAATCTCTGTGGGAAACAAGTCTCCAATCAAAGAACTTGTATATGAAATATCAGCACTCAATTCTTGATCATAAGTGCACTTCTCATTCAATAGTGCACGACACTATTCATCATTCATTTATCATCAGTGTAGTAGTAACAGTGCATTAGCATAGCCCATTAACTAATTACTATAACTGTAAACAATGACTATGTAAACACATGCAGAATGTAAACATTGAAAATGTAAACAATACAAACAATGTAAACAATAACAATGTAAACAATAACAAAGATCAGCAACAATACAAAAACTTTCGCAGAAATCAACTAAAAATAAAGCAGAAATTAATGAAATATCACAAAAAATGTGACGATATCTGCGATAGAATTAAACAAAATACATGACACCACAGTGTATAAACAAAAATGTTGTATGAAACTAAATTATAGACAAGAGTAGGCTAACAAATACAAACAAATCAAAACAAAACTAAAGAATGCGAAATAATAACGAAAACAATATTAAAACATGTCATCACAGCTAACATAAATAGCAACAGAAGTCGCTTAGCAAATTCCAGTATCGGAAATTTGCAAACCCTACAGAAAACGCTCACAATAGACGACCTCTATGACGTGGCATAATCTAACGGAGACACCACCCAACCGAGAACCCGCTGAAATATAAACATATAAATATACAAATAACATATAAACATATAACATATAGAACGAGATGATACACAGAAGACTCAGCAGAAGTATAAGGGCACAGTTTACATACAAACAGGCCACTTAACTTATAGGCTTCCAATCGTAGAACAGCAGAAAAACGGATGTCAATCAACGTCCTAAAGAGCGAAGCTCCAACGATGATGGCACATCTGAACTGCTTCCACTGCTAACACGATGGTACAAGAGCTTCTGAAATACTGTGTGTTGAGTTGTTTCGGCACTTGACCTTCTAATCCAAAAGTAAGTTGATGGAAATCGGTACTTGGCCTTCTTCAGAAAACAACCCGTTTCAACCGGCACTTGACCTTCTCAAAAAACGACAGCACTGGAACCTTGACAGCAGCAACTTGCTTGACTTGCGTAAAAGATAACCGCAGTCCGAGTTATCCGGCAACATGTAACAACGCCGGGTACTGTCAAATTCTTGTTTCCGTCAAAAGTTGAAATTTTGACTTTTACCGGGCAACGCCGAGTACTTTGAAAATTTTGAAGATGTTGACTGTATTGAAGAATGTTAATTTCTTGAAGGATGCTGATGAATTCTTGTTGAAAATGAAGTGGGTAAGGGACCCCGTGTTTGCTAGTACCAGAATCAAACCAGCTTATGGCCACCAAATGATGCGTGATGCCATATGATGATGGATGGCATCCGCATGTCTGGTTTTGTGTAGTGTGTAGATGTGTTCAGTCAAAACAATGTTCATGCAACAATAACAGGGCAATCCACATAGGACGTCAGTAAACTCACGACGTATAAAGTCAATGAGTCTTGAAACAGCCGTTGACGTTCTTCTTCATTATTTATTGTGGACGCCACAGTGACAAAATGGTTACGCAAATGTGTAGGCACATCAAACAGTCATTATCACAGCAACATTCAATACAGCAATAGACGGTAGACAGCATTACAATGATGAGTCAGATGCATGTTATATTTCATAGTGCTGTAAATGTAGTCAGGTGGAAAACTCCATCCTTTTCTATAACAGCCAGGAGATAACCAGATGTATGAGATCAGTTCACTCTCCTTAGTTTGACTTCAGCAAGACAGACACGTCTGCCGAAGTATAAATAATGTCCTCAAGAATATCCTCTAGATAATAAAGGTTTTCTAAACCTCGTTCATTTAACAAAGTAGCAAGTAATGGTCCTTGGTACATGCATCAACCGATGCAGTACAATGCAGCGACATGTGAGCTGGGAAAGAACATCTCGTGGCGACGACTTTCGGAGACAGGCTATGAATCGAAATCGCTCACGACCCAAAATCGATAGAGTTAATGAAAAAGTCAATATACCTTGCTTTCATGAAATACACAGAAATATCACGCCTCCCGACATGTGGGAAAACACTAGAGGTATTATCTCGACTAAACGAAATATCCATAAGAGGACTACACATCCCTGACAGAACAAAAAATAGCGGAGATCCCCTCTTCAACGAGGCATCTCTTTCGCCATTCCAAATCGCTCACTCCACTAGTCGTGGGCGGAAACCGCTCGACCAAACAACAAGACAAGTCATGCGCAGTCCAGCGCAAAAATGACCACAGCTCAAACTTAACTGCATTCGATACCAACGCGAGAAGACAAATGCTTACCGAGAAAAGTGACTATAAATTTCAAGCAGTTGTTGCCCTTGCGTTATAAAACAGATATTGAAATAAAACGATGTTGCGAGAATTTATCACGCAACAATAAACCCAGACAAATGGGAAGCTGCTGCGCAAGACCGAACTGCTTGGCGCACATCTCTTCGTAAAGGTGCAGCGGCATGCGAATCATCCAGAAGAGCAGCAGCGGAACAGCGGAGACAAGCTAGAAAGGACCGTGTAATAAAACCTTCACATGAAGCAAACATTCCCTGCCCACACTGTCCGAGATCTTTCCAGGCCCGCATCGGGCTCATCAGTCACCTTCGTACCCATAGACTAACCTAACATATTCCTAAATAATTGGATGAACAGAGTGGTCTTCATCACCCGTGATGGACGAACAACATATACAGTACTTTGCAAAAAAAATGGCAGTCATATTTTCGCTACGCAGCACACTCATAGAAGCAAATAATAATAAAAACTGTATGTCCAGAGGAAGATTGGTATCTCCCCTATCTATTAACAGTGGTTTCAGTACAATATAATGTTGCCTTCTACAGCAAGGCAAGCCTGGATGCGGCGAGGCATACTTCCCACAAATGTTTGTAGGTAATTGAGAATCAGACTGTCCCAGTATTTTTCAGCTACCTTCTTCAATTGTTCAACGTCTCTGAGTCCACTCTTTTTTAAATGATTCTTGAGTAGTGCCCAAACGTTTTCAATTGGGTTTTGATCGGGACTGTTGCTGGGCCACTTCAGCACTATCACATTCTTCTCTTGCAGCCATGCTTTGGGGGTATGAGCTGTATGATTTGGGTCATTGTCATGTTGAAATGTGCACCATCGGGGTACATGACCTGCATAAATGGCAGAAGGTGTCCCTCTAGTATGTCGATGTACCTTTCTTTCGTGAGAATTCCTGTGAAAACACACAGTGGGGTGGCACCTCTTGCTGACACCCCTCCCCAAAGATGGAATTTCTAGGTATGTTTCGGTCGCTGGTACACAGGCGTTACAGAGCCTTTCGTCCAAATATTTATTTGAGCAGGATAAGACCAAAGAGAACATTCATCTGAAAAAATCACATTGTCCCACGACAAATTTTGTTGTTCGTGGCACCAGTTCAAGCGCATCTGTTTGTGAGTCTCTGTGAGCAATGGTGACGAAATTACCCGCTTTTTTGTGTAATTCATCCTGTGTAGCTCCCGGTTGACAATAGCATTAGATACCTCTGGGCTTCCCAACTCGATCATGCGCTGCCGTATGTTTTCTACACTCTTCATTGGCCCAGACCGAACGATTTCGGCGAGACACCGATGGTCCTTTGTGACCAAAATTCTTGGCCTCCCACTACCTTCTTTTCGCTCGATTCCATTACCTGCTTTTAATTTACTCACAACTCTGTAGACAGTCCGCTCAGGAATGTTCAAGGTTTTAGAAATGATGGAACATGTTTGATTTCCTTCATTCCAAAGCTGTGAAATTAACATACACTTTGACTTTGTATCCATTTTCTGCCACTAGCATTAGAAATTGTCGTCTGCTCTTATATCAAGGGACGTTACTCTACGCTAATTTTTTTTTACTTTTGGTAGTGTTTGCTCACTTAAGTGGAGTGCAAATTTGGGAAAGAACATGCATATTTAATTAGATTTCAGCTTATTTAGCTGAGCAATATGACTGCCATTTTTTTTGCAAAGTACTGTATATATATATATATATATATATATATATATATATATATATATATATAGATATATATATATATATATATATATATATATATATATATATATATATATATATATATATATATATATATATATATATATATATATATATATATATATATATATGATGAATAAAGCGAGAACAGCCTTTGCTAGTCTAAACAACATCTGGCAGTCTTCACAGAACAGTACAGACACCAAATTAAGATTATATGAGAGCTGTGTACTTTCTGTGCTTCTCTGTGGTGTGGAATGCTGGAGAGTAACAGAGAATGAAATGTCGAAAGTGTCCTCTTTCCACACAATCTGCCTTAAGAAAATTCTCCGAATCTTTTGACCGAATACCATCACCAACCAAGAACGGCTTACTCGGAGCAATCAAGAGGACATGCACACCATCATAGATGGCAGACGCTGGAGTTGGGTTGGCCACGTCTTCAGAAGAGACCCCGATGCGATCACAAGAACAGCTATACTATGGACCCCTGAAGGAAAGTGAAAGAGAGGCCGACCTAAAACAACTTTATGGATGACCTATGGAGGCCGAAATGCAAAGAATGAACCAGAGCTGGGACACTTGTCACATAACTGGTCGTTCTCTTTTACGCGATCTCTCTTTCTCTCTTTCTCTCTCTCTCTCTCTCTCTCTCTCTCTCTCTCTCTCTCTCTCTCTCTCTCTCTCTCTCTCTCTCTCTCTCTCTCTTTCTCTCTCTCTGTCTCTCTCTGTCTCTCTCTCTCTATCTCTCTCTCTCTCTCTCTCACTGCCATTATTTAATTATTTCTCATTTTTGGAGCACAGAAATCCGTGCCCGAGTCATTGTTTACACTTTCTTCCTGTAATTCACGTCACGTTTGTTTGCCTGCCACTCCTCGCTGAGAGTTGATACAGGTAAGATAAGACTGACGCCGCAGGCGACCTTTGTCTTTACTGACTGTGTGTGGTACACCACTCTGAGTGGAGACCTCCCAGTACCAAAGACTGCTGTGTCCGTCTCAGATTTTGCTCCTTTCCTCAGACCTACGGGTCCTGAGTGTTCCTCTATAAATGCCTTTGTGCAGATGAGGAAGGACATCCCTCGAAACCTTCGGGTATGTGAGGCTCTGTCCATTTTGGCTGGAATGACGTCTCGATGGTGGTTTTATAGCGAATATGAGTACACATGAGGGCAAGTTCGGGCACAATGGGCTAATCACCTGTTTGCCAAGTCACTTCGATTACACGTCCTGCCCATGGGCCTTGTGCACTTGGGTCTCCTCTACACCTCGTTTCACGGGGTAGAAGAGGTTCCGATTATGAGATGAGAAGATCAGACTGGCCGCACGTCAATTTCGTGTGGTGACACCCGGTGTTTGTGTTTGCACAGGGAGTGCCAGTCAGCTATCCATATGGTAACATAATAAAGACGCACCCGAGACGACAGAAATGTTGTAATAGCTTACGGGAAGGTATGATCAGTAACAAATTTAGGAAAACTGTGAGTTGAAAATGTAATACAACTAGACGGAAACCACACTCGCTTATGTGGAAAGTGACTTTTTAATTTCACACAGAATTTTCATATGAAGACATTGGTGAGGAGAACCCCATCATAATACGCATTTGAATCCTATTGGCCGGCCGGTGAGAGGAGCCATGATGGCTGTGTTCCAGTTCGGGAACTGTTAATTTTCGGGCAAGCCTTTGTAAGCAGGATATTATGTGTACTGCGGGGAAACTGGATGTTCTCTGTGTTTGCCGTTGAGGCAAGGTGGTGTATTCCTGAATGGTGGGTTAGCTAGTTGTTTTGAGTCAGTAGTTAACTGACTGTACGTATTGTATTTAAGGCCAATAACTGTATGTACGTGTGTAAGGACCATGGTTAATATGGACGTAGTTTAGCTTCCTGATAGAAATGAAGCTTGACTGGAAGCTGTGTGCCTGCATCTGATTATGTACCTATTCATTGACATGCCATATTCATCGTGAGTAATAATAATAATAGCCCCTTCAGTCATAACTGACTATGAGAATGCGCCCCTGACGTGACAGCCCTCAGCTGCTTATTTTCCTGGTGCTCCTTTCGACGTTTTCTCCCCTCCTCTGCTTGTTGTGTGAGCCTCTCTTCGCCCAATCTGAGGTGGCGCCGTAAATAGCATGGCCGCTTAGTGCGATCGGCAGCTTCATCCTCCCATGTTGCTGGATTCATGTCCAGTGCCCTCATATCTCTCTTGCACACATCTTTGAACCTCAGCTGTGGTCGCCTAACTGTTCTCTTGCCATCTGCTAATTGTCCGTAGAAGATATCTTTTGGGATGCGACCATCTTCCATGCGGCGAACATGGCCAAGCCAGCGAAGTCTGCGCTGTCTAAGCAGTGTATACATACTTTGAAGGCCAGCACGTGACAACACCTCGACATTTGTCACTTTATCTTTCCACGAAATGCCGAGGATGCGGCGTAGACACCGCAAATGGAAGGTATTGAGCCTTCTTTCTTGCTTAGCATAGGTCATCCAGGTCTCGCTGCCATATAGGAGTGTGCTGGTGATTCTCTTCTTCTTCTTTCTTTGATCCTTAGCCGCCGACCGTCAAAGCAGTCAGTGGCTATCACGCCTAGTGGCGTCTTGTAGGGCAACAACAAATTGATTCCACTTTGCTCGGTCGGTGGCCATCCTTCGTACAGTGCCCCAACTCTGGTTCATTCTTTGCATCTCAGCCTCCACAGTCCTCCGCCAGGGTGTTTTTGGTCGGCCTCTCTTTCGTTTTCCTTCAGGGGTCCAAAGCATAGCTGTTCTTGTGATGGCATCGGGGTCTCTTCTGAGGACATGACTAACCCAGCTCCAGCGTCTGCAAGCTATGATGGTGTGCATGTCCTCTTGCTTGCTACGAGTAAGCAGATCTTGGTTAGTGACGCAGGCATTATATACCGCAGCTTTGGTCTTCATTGTGAGTGTGGAGTTTCCCCAAACACGCGATGTGAGGCGGGCAAAGGTAGCTGCAGCTTTGCCAATGCGGTTGTCGATTTCTGTATCCAGTGAGAGTTTGTCATCGTGAGTATCTTCATAATAAATGTACAGAACCGTTGGCCAGTGTTACAGACTGCTCATTAACGTTGGCTCGAGTTAACCTGTTAATGTTATATTTACAACCCAGTTAAAATAACACACAATGTTATTTATGTGTTATAAAATAAAATAACCTTGTGTGTTATAAAATAACACACCAATTCGGTGTCAATAAAAGCATGAACCCGGAGAGAGCTGAAGATTACATATGATGTCTATACCATCTAGAGACACATTGTACACTATCAAACGTACGCTAGAAAAATTAGCTCTCAACAGTGATCGAGCGTTGTGTTTACCTAAGGCGTGTCGGGCGATAAATCATCCGTTTGCGGACAGATTACAGACACGCACTTGACAGTCGGAGTGTTGTAATAAGCTTCCTGCAGAATTATTACAAAGAAATTACTTGTGATAATATAGGGAATGATATTTGTAATCATTAACGAGAATATTCGAATGTCACGATTGCCATATATGGAAGACGTGACGGTTACAATCACACGCAGATTTCTTATGAGGAAATTTTTTTGAAAAACCCCATCCTACACACGCATGTTTGAAACTATTGGTCTGCACTCGAGATGTAAACCTAACAGCATTTCAGATTTTAGCCTGGTTTAATAGTAAACAACACGTGCCAGGAACGAAAGAGGCAATATAACTTGACACCTTTGCAGTTTGTAGCACTGTGAAAATTCACCTCATCGAGAAAACAAGCAGACCTGCCAGAGTTAAGAAAAAAAATAAGAAATCATTTATCGGACCGGACTTGTTGGAGCCTCTTGAGGACTTAAAAGCCCACGAAAACTCTATTATTAGCAAGGAAAGCCGGAATCTGAAGAATCTGAAACACGGAGTCAAGGTGGGAGCGTATTATAAAGTAACAACCCCCAGTACACGTGTAAGAGGCATCTTCACCAAGTTGCCTTACTCTATCTCTGAGCCAGAGGTCTGTGATCCTAAAGTCAATTTGAGTCCGTGGTGCCAGTTGAGGGTACTATACTTGAACAAGTGAGGGAATAAGTGGCCTGAAGTCGACGCTAGACACCATCATCAGACGGGTCTTAGAGACGCGGGACCAGCTTGGTAGTTACTCCCTGATACTTCTTGGAACGTGCTAAAACATTCAAACTTGACCAGTGACGAGTGTGATCCAGTCACATATTTGCAAAGACCCAAACATCAGCTGGAGCAGAACCTCATTGGCAGCTAAGTAGAAAAATAAAAGCTGCCAAGTGAAGTCTTAACCAATACTCCATAACATCACTTGATGATGATTATTGTTTGTTAACGAACTATTCATTTTTAAACTGCAAACTATAATTGATTATTAAATTTGTTATTTGTGTGTATATATATATATATATATATATATATATATATATATATATATATATATATATATATATATATATATATATATATATATATATATATATATATATATATATATATATATATATATATATATATATATATAGTCATGTCCAACAACGTAGATCATTGTATCGTGGGCGTTATAATTTTCCGCGACATCAGTCATCTTCTCGTGCTTATCAACACAGTGACCATGGTTGTGCTAATTGTGGGTCAGGGAACATGGCACATGGATGTGTGAAGACCTTTATCGTGGACATACACATAGTGGATCACCTCAGGAAAGAGCTCATCCTAGATTTAATGAAGACAACATTAAATGTTATTTTTGTGGTTCATTTGGTCATGTCAAACAATCATGCCCAGGTCTTAAGAAGCAGGACCACAGCAAAGACATAAGAACTTTTGAGCATGCAAATGCATGCGTGACGACTACAGTACATAATGGCACGGCTACTGATTGTGCTAATGCAGGTGTGACACCAAAATTGAATAATGATCGGGTTTTTCATCATGCCAACGTTGGTGTTACTGGTTCGTTAAACGATGAAAATTGTCCCGGTTGTAAACCGTTGTTTGAGCCTGACGGTCAACCCATTCTTAGTTGCGGCCATGCTTTGCCCGCTTTATTATCGGTTCCAGTGACCGATGGTCTTTGTGTTCACCGTGGTTTTGTGTCCGGTCAGACATTTTCTGTCCTGCGTGACTCTAGTTGTACCACAATTGGAATTCGTCGGTCGTTAATGGGCGAATAAGCTCTCATTGGGCGGTACATAAAGTGCATCACTTTTGGCGGCAATATAGAAATGTATCCAGTGGCCGAAATAGACATATGCACCCCATTTTTGTCGGGTAGGGTCCGTGCCTGCGCCTTGCACGATCCCCCAGTCGACTTAATTGTCGGTAACGTGCATAATGCACAGTTGTGTTCCCAGGCGGAGATTGATCAATGGGCAAGACAGCACCCATTACCTGGAAACATGAGTGTCTCTCGGGTGCATCAGGACACCGTTTTGTGTGATCCACCCGTGAATCCCAATACTTATCGTGATGACTGCATGGTGGTAATTCACAACGTGCCTTCTGACGCCCCATGGTGGTCGGTCAGAAATATTTTTCGCCATGTAGGACATGTTAAATATGTACATATATGTCATCGTAGACGGTCCCGTACAAATGTGGCATTTATAAGATATGCTTCTCCCGACGATGCCACAAGAGCTGTCACACTCAAACATATGACATGCTTTAATAATCATTTTTTGAATGTTCACTTACATCGGAACTCCGTATTCAAACCTGGCTAATTCATTCATTTTGGGCTCTCTTTGGTGGCCTTGGTCTGGGTTTGATTGTTGGGATAGGTTCAGTTTGGATTTTATAATCTTGGGTTTTTATTACAAGTTAAACGTGCAAATGGTTAATTTTTATTTTTATTACATGGGCGCGGTGTGATTGGTAGGTGGACCCCGTCTATAACACAGTCTTCGATTATGATGTGATTCATAATAGAGTTTTGATAAGTCGGTTCTTTATTTATGCTTGGGGTAAGCCAGCGTGTTGATATAATTATGTCAGTGTGTAACGAACAGTTTTAGTGTAAGGGGAAGTAAACTGGAGTATGTCAGTAGTTGAAATAGATTTTGAGTTATAGCACTTAGTTGCTTGTTAGCTATCGAATTATTTAGAGAGTATCTCGTGATAGTTTCGAGAGACAGATTACAGACAGCGTGAAAAGCGCTGATATATTTATTCTGTAATGTTTGAGCGGAGTGAGAATAGCTCGCGGCTAGGAGCAGATGATTGATTGACTGAGTTGTGTTGACCGTGAGGAAGTCTCGTGTCTGCTTTTGAGCGGGACGAGTGTGTTATCTAGGGAGAGTGTTCCGGGCGATTTGACCGGGTAGGAAGACAGTGTTTTTGGGAAGTGTGAAATGCCTGTACAGTGCTGAATTTAGAATGTCGACGGATTTTTCGCTGTGGGTACAGCTTAGTATGAAACTGCAGTTTTGATTATTGTGGAAATGTTTATAACTGCAGTGTGCAGTCTTTAAAGGCCATTATCTCCTGTGTGAGGAGACTTGATTAATAAGAGTACTTTAGGCCATGAATCATTAGCTCCTGTGAGAGGATTGTTATTGAGGATTCTTTATAGCGCTGAGTTTAATAAGAGTACTTTAGGCCATGAATCATTAGCTCCTGTGAGAGGATTGTTATTGAGGATTCTTTATAGCGCTGAGTTTAATAAGAGTACTTTAGGCCATGAATCATTAGCTCCTGTGAGAGGATTGTTATTGAGGATTCTTTATAGCGCTGAGTTTAATAAGAGTACTTTAGGCCATGAATCATGATATCATTGTAGCTGCCGAGTGCGCAGTTATTATGTGGTACTTTATATCTTGTGTTGTGCTGTGAACGGTATTCTATGTGTATTTCATCTCTCTGTGTTGTGACGTGAATAAACCCATATGAAATGTCATCAGTCGTTTACAACCATCCATGACTCTTGTGTACGTACCTGTGGTGTAAACGACTAAACCAACACACGCACTTAATATTACAAGTGTGACAGGGAACTTAACACGTATTTAGAAATAGCCCCGGAGTGGGCGTGGTCTATCTGTATCGAGAACTTGTGCATCGATTACCAGTAGACTTCTACAGTGTTTGCCTGTGTGGCGTATGTGTATGTATCAAATGTAGACATTACCAGATCCACAACACAGCAGCAACGTTAGCAGATAATCAATAAGACACCCTTACCGTACCATACACCAATCCTTTGTATCAGTTTCAGTGACAGCCATGATTGACTTTCACGTGCTTGACGGAGGTACAACAGTAATGACCTCCCGGATTTTCCTATTATCTTTAGGGGGGTGTAACAGTGGTGTGCTAGTTTTATAGGATCAGACACCCGCGAAATTCGCGTGATATTAATTCACAAGTGTTAGCGTGTAGCCTGAGTGGCGATAGTATATGAAAGACAGACATCACATTTGAGAGCTGTATCCAGGCCCAAGAAAAACTTATTCAGTATCAGTTAAACTGGGAACTGTTAACTCAAGTCGCAAGTCGCAACTCGCAAGTCAAGAAATTTATTACTCAAGATTATGAGATGTCATGATATACAGTGGCGTCTGTATACCAGT
Organism: Oreohelix idahoensis; assembly: GCA_024509875.1. Taxonomy (NCBI): domain Eukaryota; kingdom Metazoa; phylum Mollusca; class Gastropoda; order Stylommatophora; family Oreohelicidae; genus Oreohelix; species Oreohelix idahoensis. Next base: position 235,836 of record JAMPIV010004362.1, read on the forward strand.
ACAAGTAATCATCTGGCAGTATGAACGAGCGGTGTACCTCCTTTCAACGAAATTGACAGACGGTGACCCATTTCCTGCTTTCCTGTGCGGTGTGTTAGCACGTAGCGTGCTGAATCGAGGACCTGAGCGGAATCGAGGTGTCAAGTTCCAATGCCTTTCTGTTGTCGATTGTTTTACCATTGAACTTTGTGATATCCAGGGTGTTAACGGAAAGGAACAGAAGAGTTTTCATTCAAGATAAGTGATTATGTTTGTGATGTGAACTGTGTCACCTTAACTATGTCAACGAGCCTTCCTGTGCTTTGCATCTCCTATACTGTTGAAATCTGTTGTTTTTGTTGTCTAATTCTATATAGACATATTATTAGGATTTAGTATTGATGCTAAGTATTGATGGTTGTATGATATATGTTGACTTCCCTCAGATGGAAGAGGAATTGATGATACAAAGTTATGAATAATATTTTTGGTATACATACTGAACTGTGTGAAATGGAAGGGTAATTGTCAGAACTTCTTGAAACATAAACTTGCGACATTAATAATTATATTGATATAGATATATAGTTAACTGAGTGATTGAATCACCATGGATTTTGATAATAATCCTGCAGATATAAGGCCTATGTTGGAAAGTGCATTGTTAATAGGTAGAGATGAAAAGGGATTGAGAGGTCCAAGACTTGGAGTATGGATCATGGACGATTTGTTGGTTAATGTGTCAGTATCCCTAAAGTTATTTGCTGAACATAACTTTAAGCTTCTTTGTAATTCAATAATGGCTAAGGATTTGATTGATTTGTTACAGCACCTTCGTGTGTTTTTGAAACAGTATATTGAGCTTGAGCACGGACATGTAGTTCAAAGTATATACAAAATAATCCACAACGGTATTCCTGATGAGCAGAAAAAGGAATTAGGAAGTGAGAAACAAATAAAAGTCAACAAACAAAATGCTCTACAGGAAAGAGCCAATTTTCTACAGGATATTGCCGAAAAGAAGGAATTAAGAGAAACAGTGTCGAGACTAACACATGATCTAGATAAGTCAAACACGGAACTTACTAAAGTGCAAGCGGCGTTAGATGCTGCATTGGGCAAAATCAAAGATTTGGAAGATCAAGTGCATTATAGAGATGGTGAAGTAAGTGATCTCAAGCAACAACTTCAGGAAAACAAAGAGAGGTGTAGTAAATTGGAAGCTGAGACAACTGACCGTGATAGGTCGTATACAAACACACTTCTTGATTTGTTGAATAAAGTAAATTCTGGTATTGAAGAAGAGAATTATACTGTATTTCCAAATGAAGTTGAAGAACTAATGAATGATGAGGATAGTGAGAATGAAACACGACAACTAAGTGTAAATGAAGAAAAGGATGAGAAAGACAAATTAGAAGAGTTAACGACTGAGAGAGAGAAAATGATTAAGATTGAGAGATTGTTAACAGAGGAGAGAAGTAAAGTGTTGACATTTGACATATTAAATAGGAAATTAAGTGAAGAAATTTCACAAAAAAATGTTGAAATTGCAGAAAGTACAAAAAGGGTACAGGGTCTACTCGATGTTATTTTAAACAGCGGAATATGGTCTACTGTCAATGTTGACAATGCTAGACAGAAAGTTGTTTGCCAACAGGTTAAAAAGATCCAGCCCTATACAATCTGTGCGGATAGAAAGGTTAAATGTAATGAACAAATATCTTTTCGGGGAAAATATAACTTTCGAAGATCTTTTGATTCTGCTTCCAATAGCAGCGAATCTTGGCGGAAGTGTAATAGAGAGAATGATAATGTAACAGTCAGTCCTGATAAAAGCCTAAAGATTAAACGAGTAACTGATTTTGGAAGTTCTCAGAAGATGATAGCAAGGGATAAAGTTATAAGTAGTGGTTCCAAGGATGAAACCCATTATAGGCGTAACGATAAAGATACTTATAGATCTACAGATGATACTGTAAACAAGCATATTGTCAAAGAAAAGAATGGGAAAAGTTTTTGTAGGAGAGATGTTTCTAAGGTTAGAAAGTACCAAGGAAATTCATATGATAATAATTTTCCTTCTCAGAGAGATAAGAGACAAGTTAATGTATCTCAACAGTTTAATTCTCAGAATTTTGAAAATAATGGTACAGACAAATACAAGAAGAGTTTTCAATCGTGCAATAATTTTTCTGACAGATTTTTTGTGCGGAGTAGAAACGTTAATCATAACAAGTCTAACTGGGATTATAGAAATAATAATAGTCTCAAACAAAGAGGAAATGATGATAAATATTTTGATCAAACGACGAATAATAAGAGCAATTATGCTAATTTTGCTCGACATGAGCCTAGAAGCATTGTTATTAAGCAAAGTAGCAATGATAATGATGTCACAAATACTACTGCTTGTTATGTTTCTGATTTTGAAAGAGCAGCACGTTGTTGTGAACTTAAACGAAGAGTCGATGACATCGTGGGGTGACCAGATTACCACACGGACCACAGTGCGGGGTAATTGTTTGTTTAACCTCTCCGTTGTTCGTAGTAAATTTCACCATTCATTAAAATGGAATTTTCATTTGTATTTTTTGAACAGAGGCGACTGCTTGATATGGGTCAGCGCTCCTGTTTATGTTAACGGCTGTTTACGGTAGCGGCAAGAATATAGGTCAACATTGTGAGCGAGTGTTTTCTCAAGCGAAACATATCAGCGTGCTAACGATACATTGGACGTTTTACCCCTAGTGTTTATGAGATGTCGGCAAGACCTATGGAGATTTTTGTTTGCGTTTGATTTTTGTTTTGTTTGTTTATTAGGACAGTAGATGTTAATGTATTCTATTGCATAGATCATTATAGGTTGTTATATTATGATCATCATCTTTACGCATCATTTGATGTCTATTGTTTTTTTGATATGTATGACTGTTTTAATTATAAATTAGTTCATTTCGATGCTATTTTTATACTATTGTGTTTTGGATAATATGTAGTGTGTTAGATGGTAGTGACGTGTTGTTTACTATTCATGAATGCAATGATCAGATTTATATTTAACCTTACTGGTTACAAACTTATGCCTATTTTTTATACTCTGGTGTAGAACTTGCAGTTTTTTTTTTTGGTTTTGTTTTACAGATGTGTTGGGTAGAATAGTTTTGTACATGATGAGTTTGTTAGCCCTATGCACATACTCATTAGTTGTAATGTTACAATAATTATTTTTAATATATCAGATGGAGATAAATATAAATTTATAACTGAATAACACTATAGCTAAGCTGAACGTGATTGTCAGCCGGAAATATTTAAAAGTTTAAATTGAACTGTATAGAGAAAATTAACAGCGGTTGCTGATATTGTTATTGGATTGAGAAATCTAGAGATCTGATTTAAGCACTTGCTTAACATACATTACGTTGTTTTCATGTATTTGCAAACCTGTATGTTGGTAATAGTGTGTTTTTCTATGTGTTTCTTTGTGATGTATTTTTGAAAAATTTACACGTGTTGTTTAGTGTTTGCTTAGATGCAGGAATTGTTATATGTCTCTCATTTTGCTAAAGCTAGTTTTTTGTTAATTTGTTAATTATAGATTTGAATTAATTAAATTAAAATACTATTTTTATGTAACTTAGCATTACGAAATATTTTTGTACTGTATTTTTTGGAAAATATTTTTATTTTCCCACACATTGTAATTTTTTATTTTTGGTTTTGTATATGCCTAGCGTTTGACTATGTGCTATGTCTGATATGTAGAGTAATGTTAGTTCTTTAAAGAAAGTTTTTTGTTTGTTTTTGGATGTTATGTTGTATTAGCGCTTGATTATGCGTTGGTCTTGTAGCAATGCTATCACTTTTTTGTGTGGTGTCGATAATTTATTGTTGATTATGTATAACTTGTATAACTTGTTTAAATTACTGATTATGTTTTGTTTAGTTATAAACTATTTTTTTGTAGTATTAGTATAGGAATACTTTGTTATTTTCTTTTGTGCTTTTCGATCGTGTTTGTATGTATTTTGAAATACGTTGTTGATCTAAATACTTCTTTGTATACATTTTTATCAACGATCTCTATATTCATACCTTTTGCTTTCTATCTGTCTCTGTTGATTATCCTTCATTCCATTCCTTCTTTTCTATTGTCTTTTCAGTATGGTTTCATATTTTGGTGTACATTTCGTGCTTTATTTACGTTTCACTTCATTTTTCTTGTATACTTCTTCTTTCGCTTCTTAAACTTTCATTCTATGTATTGTTACTTTAATGGTATAACTTAATATAGTGTAGTTACTTGTGATATTTGTAATTATTTTACATATAACAAATTGTTTGAATGTAATATTATTGTTTTTTCTCATATTCTGATTTCATACTTACCTTTATTACGGATCATTTTTTCGTTTGCTTGATCTTGTCTTTTCTTGTACTATCGGTTGTTTCCTATTTAGTTGTGCTGTAATCACTTAACTTGGTTTTGTAATACATTATTTTTGGTATGCTTAGTTGATTACATTGGATACTTCATTTTTACATTTCACTTAATGCTTATATTTTGTAGATGTCTTATCTTAACTTAACTTAAAGTAATTCTTATACGCATATGTTAGAGTCTCATTGTCCTCTTAATCTTTTTTGGTTTTGGGGAATGTATTTGTCAAAAAATTGATAGAATCAATTTTTTTCTCTGGGGGTGAGGTAAGATGTAACGAACAGTTTTAGTGTAAGGGGAAGTAAACTGGAGTATGTCAGTAGTTGAAATAGATTTTGAGTTATAGCACTTAGTTGCTTGTTAGCTATCGAATTATTTAGAGAGTATCTCGTGATAGTTTCGAGAGACAGATTACAGACAGCGTGAAAAGCGCTGATATATTTATTCTGTAATGTTTGAGCGGAGTGAGAATAGCTCGCGGCTAGGAGCAGATGATTGATTGACTGAGTTGTGTTGACCGTGAGGAAGTCTCGTGTCTGCTTTTGAGCGGGACGAGTGTGTTATCTAGGGAGAGTGTTCCGGGCGATTTGACCGGGTAGGAAGACAGTGTTTTTGGGAAGTGTGAAATGCCTGTACAGTGCTGAATTTAGAATGTCGACGGATTTTTCGCTGTGGGTACAGCGTAGTATGAAACTGCAGTTTTGATTATTGTGGAAATGTTTATAACTGCAGTGTGCAGTCTTTAAAGGCCATTATCTCCTGTGTGAGGAGACTTGATTAATAAGAGTACTTTAGGCCATGAATCATTAGCTCCTGTGAGAGGATTGTTATTGAGGATTCTTTATAGCGCTGAGTTTAATAAGAGTACTTTAGGCCATGAATCATTAGCTCCTGTGAGAGGATTGTTATTGAGGATTCTTTATAGCGCTGAGTTTAATAAGAGTACTTTAGGCCATGAATCATTAGCTCCTGTGAGAGGATTGTTATTGAGGATTCTTTATAGCGCTGAGTTTAATAAGAGTACTTTAGGCCATGAATCATGATATCATTGTAGCTGCCGAGTGCGCAGTTATTATGTGGTACTTTATATCTTGTGTTGTGCTGTGAACGGTATTCTATGTGTATTTCATCAATGTGTTGTGACGTGAATAAACCCATATGAAATGTCATCAGTCGTTTACAACCATCCATGACTCTTGTGTACGTACCTGTGGTGTAAACGACTAAACCAACACACGCACTTAATATTACAAGTGTGACAGGGAACTTAACACGTATTTAGAAATAGCCCCGGAGTGGGCGTGGTCTATCTGTATCGAGAACTTGTGCATCGATTACCAGTAGACTTCTACAGTGTTTGCCTGTGTGGCGTATGTGTATGTATCAAATGTAGACATTACCAGATCCACAACACAGCAGCAACGTTAGCAGATAATCAATAAGACACCCTTACCGTACCATACACCAATCTTTTGTATCAGTTTCAGTGACAGCCATGATTGACTTTCACGTGCTTGACGGAGGTACAACAGTAATGACCTCCCGGATTTTCCTATTATCTTTAGGGGGGTGTAACACAGTGCGAGGAGCATGCCGCACTGGGACAGTATATTATGATAGCTTGTGGGATAGCTACGTTGGATATTTATTAATTACATGGGAGATAGTTCTGGGTGGTGAACTATGGCTCCACATGGGTTCTTATTGCAATGGTGCTGGGACTGTGGTATATGCTTGACGTCGGTCGTCCACTTCTCCATGATGTTATCTCGTGGGTTACGGGTATGTTAGGTCTCGTAAATCTTTATCATAAATTTTTCTTCCAAACATCTATTCCTAACTTGTCTTTTACTTTGTCCGGCCTGTCTGAGTTGACTAGAAATGGGGCTCCTCACAGAATCCTATGGGGCAATATATGTGATGATGCCTTACAAATGATCAAAATTGCGTTTTCTACTCAATCAGGGTTGATGCTTCCTAATTTGTCTTTACCCTTTGTCCTTAGGACCGATGCATCACAGACGGGCATTGGTGGATGCTTGCTTCACTGTTCGACGAATACATGGCATCCCGTGTGCTACGTAGCTAACCATCAGTACAAATTCCAGAGTCCACAGATGGAGTTTACTTCTTCAGGAGTTCGCATTCATGGTCCTACCTATAGCGGGCTAGGACAATACTATTGCAGACGTACTATCCCGCTTGGTGTCTAACAGTTATTATTATGTGACAATGTACTTTG